>VZTU01018434.1:0-27601 GCA_013400835.1 Zapornia atra | reverse complement strand
GAAGTAAAGTTGTATATTTAGCCATATAATGTTAACTATATTAATATGTATTAAATCAAATATTTTTAAGCCCTCTATTTCCTTTAGCACTTCCCATAACAGGAAAATTTACTTGTGACTACAGAATTTTTGATTTTTATTTAACTAAAAATATTGGCTTACAAAATTCAGAGGGAAGAAATGCCCAAAACCCTGTTTCTGTACAACATTTCTTGCCTAGTCTGTTGTCCTGTCATAGGAAAAGAGATTATCAAAAGTCATCCCATGGATTATTTATTTACTGTCTGTCTCGTGAGAACTCTGGTTCAGAGGCAGCTACAGTGGACCAGAGTTGCCCATGGCTCCCTCAGTAGAAGATTACGACATTAGATGAGCTGAACCACCTTCTGAAGTGACTTGTGTGTCTCTCTGGCTTAGTCAGACTGAGGATTTGGCTGAGTCCCTCCAGTTAGGACCCTTAAGTTAGGTGTGAGGAACCTGTATTAAAGTGTTCATTAACCTGTCACAGAAAAACATGCCTATAAGAAGAGTAGGCTTCTCAGGGAAGGAAAAGATATGCACTGCAAGTTCTTTATAAATATCATAACCCATTAGTTCCTTTACAAACATGCACAAATATTGTTTCTAATACGTTGCTTGGGTATTTTTGTGTTTTTTAAATATTTTGTACAGTCAATATATTTTCCTTGCCAGTTGTTCAATTTATGGAAAATTGCTAGGAAATTAACATTTTCATTATTATTCACCAGTATTTTGCATAGATCTGACTGAAGCATCGTGGTTTGGACAATGCACCACAGTTTATCAATGAATAAACTGAGTTCAACGTACATGTTCTTCACAGTTCTCATCAGTAGGCTGCATGTTTTACATTATACTGGACAACGTAGCACGTAAATGTTGATGCAAGTTACTTTTACAGCTTGATAATATGCTTTGATTTATCACTCTTCTAAGCTGTGGTGTTCTGTTTTTCCCTCAGGGATACGATGATGGATATGGGGGTGAATATGATGATCCAAGCTATGAGGCGTATGATAACAGTTATGCCACCCAAACACAAAGGTATGCATTTGTACTTTTACATTATTTTTTCAAACACTTTTTTCTCTTAGCTTTTTATGTATATTTCCTGTTTCATTTTCCACATTAAATTCTACAAAATCTCATAGTACTTTAAAAAGCTGTCAAAAATTGTTAATGGTAGTGTTTATATACAGAATCATTCAGATGAAGCATAAATGCAAGCAACTATACTGTTAAAATTACTTCAAAGTAAGTGTACTTTTTTTGGTGATTACATCATTTTCCTATCTGATGTCATTCTGAACTTACTCGCACAAATTTATTTCCTTTACTAGTGTAAAGTTGCCTAGGTTATCTAATATTTATGGCTTTTGCAATGTTTTGGGCAAAGCCAGAAGGAAATTAAAAAAAAAAAATAAAATATGACATTAACCTGCCTTTGGCTGGCATCCACCATTAAGGTAAACTACAGGAGGGAACTGCATGCCTGACGTAAGGCTGAAGCTTTTTCAGCCAGTTACTTTCTCAGCAGCTCATCAGAACTGATGAAAGGAACCAAGTTTGGAAATGTATTTTGTGTCCTTACTGTGTGCAATAACGGGGAAAAATGCATTCACATCTTTTATGATTCGTGTCACTAAAATGAGGTAACGAAATGATCGCTTTTTATGTACTCATACACCACATGCTCTCATATATTAATTTGAAAGTTGGTCCGTGTTTATTAAATATGGAATGACATCTTTTTCATGGTTAAGCTGAAGGATAAAAGGGGGTGCTTCAGCCAATTATTCAGAAAATTCTCTTGTGGGTTGCTAAGAGTACATGTAAAGAAGGGACACGGATTCTAACTGAGTTAGTGTGATTCTCACTGGGTAAGGAAGTGATGTACATGTACAGAGTTTTGCACTCTAAAGACCAGAGGACCTTAAATTTGCTTTTGGTTTAACCATCTTTTTTTGTTGAATGCTTTACTGATGAAAATGTCTGTCAGAATTATGTTCAGCTCCAGAACTGCTGTAGTGAGTGGCACTTGAGCTGACAAAAAAACCCACTTAGTAAGTATTTTTATAACCAGTGAAGAATATTTAAAAGGATTTGTCACACACAAATGTGAACCCCATCAAGGGTACTTTAACAACACTTTTAAGTAATTATACATTACTAGCTGCACCCATCATGACAGTGTGTAGGTAGATATTCTTGTTGTCAAATGTACTCCAACTTTTTTGAAAAGAATTCAGCCCATCTTTTACTACAGTAGTGAATTGTCACAGGAGATATTGCCTCCAGTGTAAAAATAATAATTAGTTGGAAATCTCTCTGCTATGACATTGCTTTGTATCATCTGAATTAACCTGTAATTTCTTTGCGAGTTGATGTCCCAGGCAACTAAATGACAAATATATCAAGTTTACGAGGAGTGTATTATAATCAAGCTAAAACTAGAAGTGGTAATTTGACTCAAGAAAGAAAATTCATAAAGACTTACATGATTTTGTCAATTAAACAGCTTTTAAGTTTAGTCTTCAGATATGTTTTCCATAAATGTAAGATACCTCCAGAATACCTAGTCCATTTAAAATTTGCAACTAAAACATTTCCTCTGTAATATGTGTCAGAGGACACAGTCATCCATGTTGAGTGGCACCAAATGACACAAGTAGTCTATCAATTTCAAAGAGAGCACTTTCTGAACAGCACACTATTTATTTCAAAGATTTACAGATCAAACAGACCATTAAATAAGCAATTTGGATTTCTGTACTTTGTTGGTCATTTAGCTTCACAGAAATGCCTCCCTACTGGGTCAAAATAATACAATATAATAAAATAGTAGGACCAAAATATGTGGCTAGGTGTATATACCAAAAAGTTCTCTCCCAATCTCAGATCTTGTTATTAGTGCACTCCAATCATATGAGCAAGACACATCATATACACACCTAACAAAGAACATAAATTGTACTGCTTCAGAGTACTTATTTCTCTCATCCAGTATGTGATCTGCAGGAAAGAAACCTAACACAAGCTTGTAGACAATGTCTGCGCTCAGAGAGAAAAATATCCTTACTGCCCTCTTCAGGGAATGACTGAGAATCTAAAGAATGAGATGAGGAAAAATTGTCATCTGTGGCTTAATGTGGAGCCTCAAGATTTCTGTTTATGCTAAGAGCAGAGTTTCCACTTGCTTTTTATGGATCATTAAGGAATCAATATGGAAATTCTTAGAGAAGGTACAAACTCCTGTCTGACCGTCTCACCACACGTTAAGCAAGCTTTACTCTAATCATTGCTTCACACTGAAGAAAGAGTTGGATGGGAGGATGAGACAGGAATGGGAATGGACAGGATGGGATCAGTGGACTGGATGCAGGCTGAGTTCAACGTGCTTTAAAGAAGAGCACATACTAAGTCGTGTCTTGTTCTACTCATTAAATGCACAGAGTGAAGACAGTGCTTGGATAGCCTGTCACCACCAGCCCCATTACCTGTATCTTTGTCTTTTAGACCTTATCTCTACTAAACATTTGCTTACCAGATGCTTTCTGATCATATATATTCCTCCCAGGGCACCATAGCCCTCATTGCCCAAGAGGTCTGGTTTAGACTTTTTTATAAATTAGGCTCTGCTAACAGAGAAAATGAGCACGCTGTCAACATGACACCACTGTGCTGTTATGATTTACTAAAAGAGGCACCAAAAATACCCAGTCCCAGGAACATCCAGACATAAAAGGAGATAAATACTGTCCTTCTGTGCACAATTATCTGAAGATTTGTACTAAAGGTCAGGGATAGTGTTGCAGGCCCAGCGATATATTTTGCATAGGTCTTTTCTGATGAACTCTGCAGCTGCCACCCTTCCAGACAAAGAGCTCTGTCCTTCATGACAACAGTCTGATTTTTAGACTGAAAATAGGTGAATGAGGTCACTTGCTGAAGAGACCATGAGAGATCAGACTGGAGTGAAACCCTCAATAAGTCTCCATGGCTGAATGAGCTAAGAGAGCTAAGAGGGACCTCAAGAGCACTTTGAAGTGGACACAATAATCAACTTCAAGAAAGAGCAGCAGGACCCTCACTATGGTAAGTTGTCACCTGTATTTTCTTAAG
Source organism: Zapornia atra (assembly GCA_013400835.1). Taxonomy (NCBI): domain Eukaryota; kingdom Metazoa; phylum Chordata; class Aves; order Gruiformes; family Rallidae; genus Zapornia; species Zapornia atra. Next base: position 23,458 of record VZTU01018434.1, on the reverse strand, counting down.
TTTGGGGACACTTATTTTTGGAAGGAGAGAATGATGGATTATGCCAACTACAGTTATTGCTACAGTCTGTATTGCATGATGTACGTCTCCTTTTAACTAACATAAGCTGTATTTCTAAAGCTACATTTTTTTCTTCCTCATCTTCCTGTCCCATAATGACTGCCCAGAGCACCAGGTGGAACCTTAGGACAAAGATTTAAATGAACAACTGGCTGCCCTTCCCAAATATATCTATAATCATTATTTGCAAGATTACATAAACGACTACAGGTTTAGTATGGGCATTTAGAAACACTAGAAATTTGTTCATACTGATATCAAATTTTTTAAGGCAAAGTTTTTAAGGCAATTAGAATGAAAGCTTTGTACAATGCCAAAAGGAGCAAGCAGACAACCATCCCGGGGAGACATCACATCTGACATAATTCCCATAGGCCGTGTTACACTGCACTTTGAATTTCTTGTTGCAACCTCCTCTTCCTCTTTCTTCCTCTCCCTTCTATGCAAGGTGAAGATGGCTTTCAGTGCTAAGTACCTCTGCCTGCCCAGACGCAAAAAGAAATATTCAGTAGTTGTTAAGTTTATATGCTACTGATATTCTTAATGGCTTACTGCCCTCAAATCATTTTGTAATATGTGGTAGCAACCATTCTTCCTTTCCCTTCCCACCCAGATACTGATTTAAAGAAATAAATGTGATTTTTACAGCTCAGCAAAACTCCACAATAGCAAAAGCATTAATTTGCAACTCATCTGTAACACAGAAGATGTAGGAGAATCCTATTAGCTTTCAAAGTATAATACGCGGTTTTGATTTTCTTAGCAGGGACTTCTAAGTCTGCTGAACCACCACCACTGTCCAGGATTCATGGGTTGAGAATTCTGTATCACCGGAAAAAAAGGATATAAAGATCTGCCTTTTTGGTTCCTCAGAAGTTGATAGGGAATCAGACTGTGCCACATGCAAAGTGTTGCCAAACTCCTCAGCCAAGAGCAACAGAAAAACTTTGTGGAAGTGGATTAGTTGCTGATGAATGTGCTGAGAACCCCAATGACCAGCAGAGCCATCTTCAGCTCTACTCCCCCATCGATAGTCATCTCCACTGACCTTCATACTTCTGCCAGCAACATCAGCTTCCTTTCATGTCTCACAGCCAAAAGAGGTACTAAAGAAATAGCCTGACTGGCTGTTCAGAGGACGAACCAGGAAGGGTATGGTCTATTTAATCTGTTTGTGCATTACCTGTCCAACCATATGCAGTGTAAACAACAGTGCCTGACAGGGAAAAGCCAAGGAAGTCAGTGATTTTCCATCAAAGTTTAAAATTTGGGTTTGATATCATTTCCCTGTTCCACAGTGCCTGGCATGAACACTCACACATCAGTCAGCTCTGGGGTTTGTGAACAGGTTGTTGGCATACTGGCAATGGCTTCCAGGGCCAGTACCTTGGCTTGTTCTTCTGTTCTGTGTTTTGTTGAAAACATAGTTCAGCAGCAAAATGAGTTGCTGAGTGGGTGCTTACTAAAGAAAGAAGAGTCTGTGACTCCCATCCTAGGATGCAAGTATCAGAAAATCCGTAACATGCTGACAAGAATAATAAATAATTCAGTGACTAAAATATAGATGAAAATAGTGCAAAACATTACTGTACAGATGTCATCCCGCAGTGACACAGGCTTTCTCATGACATATTCTCATCTATGCTGCAACTGCAAGATGACATAGGTAAAGAGCATTTCTCTTGCCTGCCTAGACACAAACTCACTGACAGTAAACCAATTTTAGGGCCTTGAAGTAATTCTTGGCAAAATATTTACTGTTAATCTTGCAAATATTCTATGTAATGCTATAGGCAAGAGTCCTCTGGATACACATTTCATGCCGGAATGCAGATCATTTGGGGACAATGACTTCTTTTTGGTCTGTCAAATGCACACTGCAAACCCATCCTACATCTGCTAAGCAAACAACCAAACTTCTGTTTCTGATGCAGAAATGCATGTTATAGGTCATGTCACATTAATTTTATATTCATTTTATTTGCCCCTCCATTGCTAACTAATGCCATGGCCAACTTATATGAAGCTTAAATTATCTTGAATGGTCCATTTCGAATATTGACCTAGACTTCTTATAACAGTGCCAGAGTACCTACAACAATAATCGGTGCAAATTATGATACAAAACCTGCTGTGTCAAGTCATCTCACTGGCATCTGTAATCATGAGAGAATCATAGAATCATAGAATCATAGAAGGGTCTGGGTTGGAAGGGACCCCAAGGATCATAGAGCTCCAACCCCCCTGCCACAGGCAGGGCCACCAACCTCCAGGCCTGGATCTACACAAGGTTGCCCAGGGCCCCATCCAACCTGGCCTTGAACACCTCCAGGGACGGGGCATCCACTACTTCTCTGGGCAGCCTGTTCCAGCACCTCACCACTCTTTCTGTAAAAAACTTCCCCCTAATATCTAATCTAAACCTTCCTTCCTTCAGTTTGAATCCATTCCCCCTTGCCCTGCCACTATCTGCTCTTTTAAAAAGTTGAATCCCCTCCTGCTTATAAGCTCCCTTCAGGTACTGGAAGGCTGCAATAAGGTCCCCCCACAGCCTTCTCTTCTCCAGGCTGAACAAGCCCAGCTCCCTCAGCCTTTCTTTGTAGGGCAGGTGCTCCAGCCCTCTGATCATCCTTGAGAGAAGTAAGTCTGCCAAGATTCAGCATTCAGATTGCTCATAGGTTTAAATGACATGATAGCTGTCTGGGAGCCACCCAGATTAAAGACCACCTTTGTCTTTGTAAGTGATGTAAGAGCATTAAATCATTAGCATCACTATAAAGTCCAGAAATTGAAGTAGCTGATCATCACGTTACTGTGCTAGAGTTATACAAATGAAAAGCATATGCTTTCTTCAAAGATCTTTGAGTCAAAATTCCTGAAAACTACCTGCATGACAGAAGTGACTCTTATGTTCTATTTTGTGCTTTGACTAAACAGCCAAAGCAGAACCTTTTTTGATATATCTTTTGAAAGAAAACTTAAATTGAAAATTTCTGAAAATCTGATTAGAATGGTTACTTAAGAAAGCCATTGTCAGTAACAAATGGCTATTGTGCAGCATGTAATTTCGGATCTGTATTTCTGGATTCAGTCGTCAGCACTGTAAAGCTTTCCTGGTTTAAATTAATAGGGAAGCCCCCACATTTCCCACAAGATATTCAAAATACACCTATCAGTTTAATTACCTGCCAATAGACATTTGGGTGGGGAGAGAAGCCTGGAAGACTTCTAGTAACTTTCTGTATCTTTTTGATGTCTCTAGTGTCTTTGTACCTACCACCTGTAGGTGTGTTGTAGTTCAGTGTCCATTTGAATCCCCAGCTATAATGCTGTGAAGGGATCTCCAAGCAAAAGTTGGCAGGTATGTTCAGGACAAAAATAAGATCTTTCAATATTTAATTGAATACCATAGCTAGGGAGCAAATATTTCTAAACAGTCTTAAGACAAAGAGTTAACACTTGCTGTTAAGAAATTCATATTCACATACTCTCTTTCCTAATGTCTTTTGGAGGAACTTCAGGAAACAACATTTGTCAGAATCATATTTTCTGATTGCACTCAGAAGGAGAACACAGAGAGAGGTCAATGGTCTTTTTTGACTTTAGGACAAGTTTAATAAAAGCTTAAAACGATGATCAGATACCTTTATTTAATCATCCATTCCCGCTGTTTTTGACTACTTGCTTTGTAAAATGTTCCTGCAGACTAATTGTGGAGAGAACTACCCATAGCAAAATGAAACTTTGTTGTCCTTATTTTCAAAGTGGTGGCTAGGCAGAACTGTGGATAATAATTAAACTCCTTAGTAGATTGTCACTTACTTAAATCTTTTGGTAATATGGTCAGAGGTTCACTCACTTCTCACTGTCAAAATATTGCTATATATTAAATATAGAGACACAAGTATAATCCAAGCTGCAATAGGTAGAGTGGTTACACTGGTTCTTTTTAAAATGTGATATCCATTATTATTTTCTCTACCATGCCCTCTCTCACTTCTTAACCAGTATGCATTGTATTTATACTTTGTCATATTTCATTTTGACTCTGTGCTTATATCCACCTGTTCATAAATAAAGATTTCCCTGTATTTTATTTCCAACCTGTTGAAATCAATCAATCCATGAAGCCTAGAATATGACTTTTTATGTATCTTCACAGCAATCCACTTATGGCATTCATCATCAGAAACTGTTTTCAAATGCCACTTCTCATTTATTTGATTCAATGAGCAAAATGGAATCAAATTTCATTGCTCTGAAACAGAGAAAAGTTCTTCCTCTAAAACTGCATGGAATTCCTAAAATTCTGCATCCGTTCCTTTTGCATATACTGTGTCTGCAGATATTTTATATTATATTCTGAAATACCCAGTGATAATTCTGTCTGTGTGAGAAAAATAGAGTGGAATACAGAATATTGGAATAGAAATCCCCATGTGTCTGTGCTTGCATCAAATAAATGGCAGATTTGTTTCCATTTCAGCTTTTGCAAGAACTTCAAAACCCAGAGTTGTCTTGCAGTTATGATGGCCACCCAATCCAATGCTTGTATAACTCTTTCAGCTTCATTATTTACTTCTTTTATTATATTTTTAAATCAAACCTTGGAAAATGTCAGAGGCAGATGAGATCTGGTTTAATTTCAAGCCTGTTGTAAACTACTAAATAAATCCAGGGAGTATTGTAATGGAGACATTCTTCTCTGCTAAGAATATTGGATACAATCAAACTTGAGCTTTTCGAAAAAGGAACACTTTATCCACTAAAATGTTCATTAGATCTAAAGATATATTCAGTAAAGGACTATATTTGGGATTTAAGGCTGAATCATAGAATCGTAGAATCATAAAATAATCTGGTTTGGAAGGGACCTCAAAGATCATACAGTTCCAACTCCCCTGCCACAGGCAGGGCCACCAACCTCCAGGCCTGGATCTACACAAGGTTGCCCAGGGCCCCATCCAGCCTGGCCTTGAACACCTCCAGGGATGGGGCATCCACCACCTCTCTGGGGAGCCTATTCCAGCCCCTAACTACTGTCTCTGTAAAGAACTTCCCCTTAATATCTAATCAAAACCTTCCCTCCTTTAGCTTTAATCCATTGCCCTTTGTCTTGCCATTGTCAAGAAGTTCTTCTCATCTTTCCTATAGATGTAATTCTCTTTTAAGTAAGATGTTCCACTAAGTTTCAGGTTCCTGGGAAGATTATTTCTTTATTCACACAATTCCACTTTGAAATATTATGAAAACCTGCATATATTGCAGTTCATGTGAATGCAAATCTTGCCCACCTGTCTTCCAAGCAGAAGTATACTGCTTGGTGTAAATGGCTTTTCTTTCCTGGCCAGTTATGTGTTAAGTCCTGCTGACTCCTTCCCTCATGTAGGAGGAAGAAGGATTACAAATGCAGTCTTAGATGAAACGACTGCAGTAACGATAGACTGGATCCTGTCAGCATAGCAGCTGAGTATTTGATTGTATCAATTATTGATGTTGAAAGTTGTAAACTCTGAGGATTACTCAACAGAACTGATATGGAGAAAGAGGAAGATAATGGGAGATAGGAGACCAAGACCTCAAAGAAAACATTTGAGGAAGTGAAAAAGAATGAGAGTTGTCTAAAATATTGAATCCCACCCCTAGGGATCCTTGTGAATTGTCCTGGGTGTTAGCTTGGCTTCAGAATTTGCTGTCCAAAGTTAACCAAGACTGGGATATATCTAGATGGAGTGCTAGAGTTTCATTTATCTGTCTGTCTGAAGTATAGATGCTGACAAAGACTGTGAATCCCTCTTCAAAGAGTGACAATCCTAAAGTACAATATTGGTTCATTTTGACATTGTCAAGTACCACAACACAGAGGGAAGTCCCTCAAGAGTTAGTTTTACTTCTTCAAAGGCTAGTGTGGAAGTATTTCACCTGTTTGAATATGATTGAGTTACGGAACTTCACTGGCATCAGCTGAATCTCTACTTTAGACTAATTCAAGTACTTCACAAAAAAAGCCTGCTTATTATCCAGTGGCTGAATTATGATAACAAGGTTGATCAAAAGCCTCTTCCTTAAATTGACCAGTTTCTTTCTAAGCATTTCCTAGTAGGAGATTCCTATAAGAATCTAGAACATACTGTCTAAGTTTAAAAGTACGAACATTAAGGGCAGGGCAGGGGAAGTCTTTACTGGGGGAAAAAAAAAGTTTATTCAACAGGTCTTAATGAAAGGCTTTCAGTTTCTTAGGATCTTTCAGAGTATACTACAGAACACACTTCACATGGAACCACATGTTCGTATTTAAAGCAGATGAACACTTTCTCCTGCCTTTCAGCTTTGGCTTTATTGGGCCCACTGTATGTCTGCACACACATTTTGTGCTCCACAGTTAGACAATAAAAAGTTAGATTCACGCCTGAGCAAGTAAAAGCAAAGAACAAAAAGAGAAAGAAAAACAACATTAAAAAAAACCCAAAACATGAGGCAAAAAGTAGTCAAGTTCTTCAGTTCTTGCAATGTTCCACTGCTGTGTATTACAGAAACTGTAAGAGCAGCTAGGGAACCAGATGGTAATGTTCCTAACCCTTGGTCTCTTGCCAGCAGCATCCTGCAGGTGCAGGAAGGGATTGGTCAAAGGCTAATGTGGTCTATTTATGAATCTTGTGACTTCCTATATCTAATGCCATTGATCTCTGAGTGGTGAACATCACCCTTTCCCCAGATGGACTGTTGACCCAAGAGTCAGGGTCTTATGGCTTCAATCTTAACACTTTGGTTTACAGTTCTGTGCTTAAGCTACTTGCAAGCACCACTCTCCACAGCCTTTTGGATAACAAGCTGTGTGGTTTCCCATGGGCATTGACACAGTCAAACTGGAATTTGGTTTTACTTAGTTAATGTCAATTTGAAAAAGTCCCAGTTAACGAGAGGTTAAAAGCCTCCATTGACTTCCTAGGTTGTGGTTTAGAGACAGAGTCTCTGTATGTGAGTCCTCCTCATACCATAGGAGCACTAGATAATTCAGGTTGGAAGGTACCTCAGAGGACCCTTATCTCTCAAATAAAGAACACCTTTCGTATATTTATTTTTTTTAAATCTTACTTTATCTGCATGAAAAGAAGACATCACAAGTTTCTAGAAATTTTGATCCCAAATCTTTACAACAAGTTTAAAAGCACTAACCAAAATCAAAGGTTAAGTTAAACATAAGTATTATTAGGTTATGATTATGTAGATTAATAGTATATGTATTATTAATCTTCTTGCTCACAGAACAGGAATAAGGACATAATCATACATCTTTATTGCAACAGTTTCATCTAGAGAAAAATTACATCAGAGTTTCTCAGATTGCAAGCCATTTGAGATATAAAAATAATCAAACTACTCATAATTATGATTCATAGTCCTATGTATATCAGTTCTTCCACAAGTGGTACATGTAGAAGGTTACCAAAGTCTAAGTCATGGCTCATGAAGACCTCAATGTTTCAGTAGTCTGGTGTTAAAGTATAATGCAGTGCTTTGAAAATTTAGGAGTAAAAGCTGAGGAGTTGTTAATGAGTTAATCTTACCTGCTTCAAAAAATGTATTGCATCCTGCTTTCAGGTGGGTGCATGTACTTGAGTAAATTACACTTCATGTTGCTTGAAAGTAATGAATGCTAATGACAGATAATGGTGTCTTGTTTCCAATTAGCATTGCTGAGAGAGCCTGAGGTTTCTAGAGCTCATGATCACCGTATTTTCCAGGAACAGTCTGAGTACTTTAGAATTATATAAACAAGTTTTATTTATACTGAATGCATTTGCTGATTGTTTTTTCCACAGTTGGGCATAATGCAAGTGAACTACATCTCTCTGTAGTTCAATACTTAAAAAAAAACAAAACAAAACAAGCCAACAAACAAAAACCCAAAAAAACCCATATGTAAAGCCATATTCTATCACCCATTTTTTTATAAGCATCATTCATTGTTCACTTTGCTAAAAAAACAGAGGAAGTTTTTTACAAATAAATGCATGTAATAGATTATAGTGAGTATTCAGAAAGGTTTAAAATAGACCAGACTAATGGATAAGCAGTGTGGCTTGCAAAATTAGAGCAAATCAGGTATTTCAAACTAAAAAATTCTTCAGTTAGTGAAGTGAACACTTTCTAATTTGAGTTCGCAAGGAATTTGAAATACCATTTTGGCTCAAATCTATGAGAAATGTGTATTAATCAGGGGAATAGATCACAGTCATGCACTGTGTTGTGAATTATGTGTTTTCAGAAATGTTTTACGTATTGTGCTCATAGACATCAAATATGCAGTATATAACAAATCATTTTCTACAGTTGCAATGCAGCTTATTTCTTATTTTAATGGTTTGTGTATTAACTTTGTATTCTGTTTATAAGATATTTCAGTTTGGAATGTTTGCTGTGCCGGATTTTTATCTCATATCCTTATTGTCTGTATGACTGTGTGTTTTTTCCTCTAATAAAAACATAGAACAGCAATAACGTAGCAGTGAATTTTTACCTGCTCTTGCAAGTCTTACATTTTGCTGGATGCTGTATTGATGGTAATAGCTCAAGGCCCAACTCAGTGACCACCTTAAGCAGGACTGCTGTTGATAACTTACTGGCCCTTGGATTGTGTCCCAAATGCACTCCTTCTAAAGTTGACCTTTAGATGCAGCCTCTTTGTTTTGTAAAATGTATCAGGAAGAAATATTAGCATCTTATCTGCTGACAGAAGATGAGAGTTGTGGGGTTTCTTCTCCTGTAACTCCACTCACTTGTCCAACACCTAAGAAAGCAGGCAGGACGCCACAATACTCCTGCTTAGATTTTATTACACAAGATTTTTCATACCACTGTCTGCCAGATCTGGATCGTATGTCAACTGTCTGTTCTGAACATTTTAAGTCATTTTGTCAGTATGACTGGATACCTCGTTTAACCCTGGCACTGCCAGTGCTGTAGTTCACCTTATGTAATCCTGTAATTTTATCTGGCTACCAGAAAGATTACAAAATAGTACAGAATGCTTAGTACGTTCAGTAAATAAAAGATGTATTCTTCCTGTCTGTTTCTTGCACTGCTTCAATAGGAGAGCGTATATATTTTTAATTTTCAAGTAACTGGATGGCTCCCATTATCCTGGGAGGTAATTCTCTACAGTGATTATGGAGTTTGGATGGCACTGGGAAAAAATATTTTGAAATATTAGCTTCATTTTCATTCATGTCACTTGTATGTCCACTTTTTGCTGCTGCTTTAGCAAATGAATTCTGTCTGTCTGAGATACTGACATCAGTGTACTATCCACTCACATGAATGACTTCTGGCTAAATTTCTAAATTAATGCACAACAATTATAGTTGCATTTTCAGTTTCAAAAAACCCTACAGATATTTGTAGCTGAAAGCTGTCTATGAGAGCTGTGCCTAGCCAGTCAGGGGATGATGTGTCCCAAATCAAACCCGTTTGACTGTCAGTTATCAGATACAAGCAATCAGTGCTCTCAAGTGAGATACAGCACATGAATTATTCTCAGAAATTATTCCAGGAATAGTTATGAATAGCTATTGAGTTCGAGAAATTAAAGATCTGATTACAGGCAGTTTGTGAACAAAGAAGCCAAAATTAGTTTAAGAAAATAATTGTTACAGATTGCTTGTTTACCTCTGTTGCATTTGTGAAATATTTTTACTTACATTCCAGTTTCAACTAAGCTTCTCTTTCAAGTGTAACCTAGTATTTTTAAAATTACAATCCAATATATGGGAATTGCCTGAGGAAAAAATGTTACAAATAATGCAGTTTTGAGCTGATTGCCTGGTTCTGTTCATTTTGCAAGTTCATCATGCGGTGTCCAAGGAAAAAGAAGCAAAAGTAACAACATCAAAAAATTAACAATGGGGAAGACATTACATTTTTTGTTTGGTTCACTGCAGGTGGAAGAACTACAGTCTAGAAAAATTCATGGAGTTTCTGAGTTTTTCTGGACAGAGAGTGGTTCTTGTTATGACTTCCTGATAACAGTAGTAGTCTGGTCCTGACTGGTACCAGGTACCAAACATGCAAGCTGTAAATAATAATAACAGCAGCCAAGTGAAAGTGTGAATAATTCCATTTCCATTTCACTGTGTTTGAGATGCCAGATTTTCTGGGTGTCCCCTCCAGGTAGTATCTGGGAATCACTGATTATCAGAGTGTAACTATAATCTGAAATCTTCTGATAACATGTGAATATGGCCATACATAATATTTGTTAATTAATGAAAAGCAGGGGGAAAATCGTTACTCTAAGCCAGGTTTCCCCCTCCTTAAACCTTGCTACTTTCAATGTGCATTTTATTGGTGCTATTTAAAATTTTCCATGGATGTCCAATAACCACATAAGGAAGAAGGCTGTGGAGAACCAGGTATGTCTCTACAAGTGATGGAAACATACTTTCTTCTTCAGGTACAAAACTGACCCCACCCTGTGTTTTTAGTAAAGATAAGTAGTTCACAAGTTCCACACAATACCATACAATACAATACAATACAATACCATCAGCTTTGGGGAAAACAAACTGTGCTGAGTTTGATGCCGCATAAATGTTTGGAATTACAGATAAATGAGATTAACACCTCTTTTGGCAGTTTAACAATCACGAATAATAAAGTGGATGGTCTTTTTTCAGGCCTTAGTTTTGCAAATAGAATTTCTGTCAGTGTTTGTCACATCTCCTGGGTTACCATATTTAGGACCAATTTTGTTTTATGCTCAGTAGATAAGAAATGTGATATGCTATGTAACAGCTGTTATTGTCATTGATACATCTTCCTTCATATTTTTTAAATTCTCACTACCCCTGAAACTAGATGGACTACACTATCACTTAGAAATGTTAAAATATATTTCATTTGTTCTCTGTTTTTCTTTTGAGTTGCTTACGTACAATAATAGTGACATGGCTATCTGAATCTATTACAGTGTGCCTGAATATTATGACTACGGTCACGGAACAAGCGAAGAGGCTTATGACAGCTACGGTAAGGTCTATTCTATCTTGAGCAAAAGTGTGAAATCAAAAGAAAAAATCTGTCACTGACAATTCAGAAATTACTTCCAGATACTTTTCTTTCTTTCTTTGCTTTTATGAAGTCCAAATCAAATGGATTTGTGTAACTTTAGGGTAAGGTTTGACTTACTGAAGTAGAACCAGAAAATTGGACAGATCAATTGTGATCAAAATTACAAAGCAAATTAATCGTAGTCACAGATCAGCTTAAACAGCAACATTGACATTTCTGATTAGTGCCTGAATATATTTCACACTATTAAGTTTCAGTCTGCTTGATGTGTCAACAATACCATGTGTCTGCTACTGTCATATGCATCACTTCAACCAGCAAGTTTGGTGAGATTTTGAAATAGAGACTTAGTGAAAGTGGAAGGAAAGGGTGCTGTACGGCCACGGGAACCCCCAGTGTTTAAAGAGGGAAAGGAGTATCTTGTGCCACTCAAGGCAGTATGAGTAGAGGGAGTGCTGTACTCTTTCCACCTCCCCAGCGAGTCTGTGTCTGAGCTGGAATAGTTCCATTTCACGGGAACAGAGGACACGAGAGGAAAAGAATGTATTGCTCCAAAGCATACAGCCCATTTTCTGGGTCTGTTGTTTGATATTACTGATGTGTTTCCGTAATTAATAAGAATCTAGTCCATCTTTTCCTATCACTATTTTTCAGGACATTTTGCCATCAAATGGCAATGGGAATCCTACTCTGACATTTTCATTGAAATAATAGAGCAAAGCGAACTATAGTCAGCTTAAAGACTGACCCTAGTATAGTCAGCGGAGATGTCATACTCGATTTACTGTAACTAGTAAATTATTATAAGTTCCAAAGCATTGTAAAAAGAAGAGCTGCTGGAACTGACACTGCAAATAGAAGGTACTGTAAGGGGTTATATAAGGATTGCTGCTTGAAAGAAATAATTTTATTCAAGCAGCTGCGAAGCAAATGTCACTGTAATGCAAATTTGCGCAGTTCCTTTTGTATTTGTACAGAAACCACGAGACATTACTGAGACGTTGTCAAAACGATTGCATTGCATAATCAGAAATAACTTAATTTTTTGTATAATCAGTTCTCACAATACATTTGGATAACATAATGTGCAGTCAAGCACATTTTCAGTGCTAAACAAGTAATAATAATAACAGCTTATCCATATGAATGTGTGTGGTTCAGTTACCCTCTGTTTTGCTTCATTTTTTTGTATGTGCTTTTTTAACATCTGCAGTGAAAGACCTCTCCTCCCCGCTACAGATTCCCTGTCCACCTCTCCTCCCAAATGCATTGCAAAGGTTTTGGGCAATGCAGAAAAGCATAGTCTGAGCTCAGCAGTAAGAATTATCCATTGCTTAACTTTTAACTAGACTCCCCCACACTGGATCTCCGTGTGTTTGAGCGAGACATTTAAAGTAGCGTCACTCTTCCTCCAATCCCTCATTTGTAAAACCAGAATAATATTACTTGTTTTCCCAGCAGGGGTTTTGAATGAACTAATTAGCTAAGGCTTACAAAGTGTTGGAAGAGTGGGATCATGACTAAATTTATGCTCTGTATGAAGCTGCATTGTTTTTTTCCACTCAGCAGCTGGGTTTGCTTAGCCAGACTCTTCTTAAAATACAAAGTTGCTAACTGTGGTCTTGCTTTTTGCTTAAACTAAATTCTGAGCTCGCATTTAAATACAGAGTTCTGGAATAGTTTTACCAGTAACCTTATGTAAACTTTAAAATCACAATTCTTCTGCTTTCTGAAATCAGACATATTTTTATGTGTTCATACTCCAGTTGGTTCACTTACTTTAGCAGATTAGTAGATTTATTAGTTCTGTGCTCTAGAAACCTGTGCGTGAACTTCCTTCATCCCAAAGTCACCACCATTTATCTGAGGAGATAATCTGAGCATACAGACCTATACAATAGATCCATAACTTTCTTATTTTCTGAATTCTTGGTACATATATTGATATTCTCTCTCTGTATCTGATTTTTTCAGTGTCTCCCACCCAGCCCATAAGCAGTTTTGTACCACCTCTTCTCATCCTCATGTAACTTTTACCCCAATTCTCTGCTCCCAGAGAACTGTTCCCAATTCTCTACTTCTTTTTCAGGATGTTTTGCAATTCTTTATGAGTATTCTAAATCCATCCCACTACATAAAATTAGCTGTGTCTTCATATTTCACTGTCCTGCAGAAATTAACACAGGCTTTCTTTCACCTCAGTTCACTTTCATACCTTGTTTTACCTTCCCCAAGAAGACTCTATTCCTCCTTTACTATCTTGTCTGTAATTCAAAATTTTCCCAAATTCTGAATAAGACCACACACACATAAATGGTGTGTGTGAACACAGAACTCATGTCTTCTTAGATAAAAAAGTAAAACTTAGATGTTTTGTATGACTTGTGGCATGGTTCTGCCCTGACCAGGAGCTGAGCACCACGCAGACACTCTCTCTAAGCAGGGGGAAGGGGGAGAGTGGGGGAAGAGAAGGGAAAAGAAAACCAAAAAGCAAACCTCGCGGGTTGGAGTAAGTTTACTGGGACAGCAGAGAGAGAAAAATAACACTGACAGGACTTTATAGCAACACACACAGAACTAGTGATGCACAATGCAGTTTCTCACCGAACCATACAACTCAGGCTGTACAGCTCAGAGCCATCCTGAAACCAGACTGTCCCCAGACCACATGTCCTGGAGCTGTGTGTTCCTCCCCCACCAGCCCCCATTTATGCTAAACATGACATCATTGGCATGGAATATCCTCTTTGGCCAGTTTAGGTCACCTGCCTGATTGTGTGCCCTCCCAGCTCCCTGGGTGCCACCCGCCTTCTCATTGGCAGGGCAGCATGAGAAGCTGAAAATTCCTTGACTGCTTGGCCACAACTAAAAACACCCATGTGTTGTCAGCACTGCTCTCATCCTAACTCCCAAACACAGTGCTACACCAGCTGCTAAAAAGAAAATTAACTCTATCCTAGCTGAAACCAGCACAACTTGTCTTTTCACCCTATCCCTTTTGGTAACAGTAGCTGAATTATCAAAAATTGACTAGGTTGTCATTACTTCATTATTATTATATTGCTTCCAACATAGGGAGGACAGTCCTCAATCCCAAGAAAGTTTTCTTTTTTTCTTTTTCATGAAGGAGATTCACCCAAATAGCAATGCTAATTTATGCTTACCTTTTTGCTTTAATATAGAGCTCTCTGTATGATACAATACCATAGTATTCCCATGTGAGCTGCCTGCTATGACTTCTTTCTATCTGGGCTCCTGAGAAGTAGCAGGTGTTTTTGTCTCATGGGTTCTTCTATGCTCTTTTTAAAAGAGCCTCAACGGAAGGCTGATTGGGAGCACTGTTTTCTCAGAAGTTCCTCAGATTCATGCATTTATGGAACATTCACAGTAGGGTTGCAAAAATCATAGCGGTGCCTCAGAGCAGAGCCCACCTGAACACCGTGTCATTCCCAGCAATTCCATCTCTTTTGATTAGCTGGAACTACTAAGCAAGAAAGGGCCTAAGTCACTTCTCTGAGACTGTGCAAGACAAATTCTTACACACTATTCACCGCTGTATAATCTACTACTTCAGTTAACTGCCTTGACTCCTTGTTCCATTCCTGATGTGAAGGTTCCTGAGATTCAATGCCTTGTAACTCCGGCCAATACACTACCAGAGTCAGGTGTGAGGGATATAGGTAAAATCCTACTACTTCCCATGACTTCAGGATGTTCTGTGAATGACAGCTCATGGCACAGAACCCTTTTATGCAATTAGACACTTAAATTCTATTGCAATTTCATATGCTGGCCACCAAGTCTGTCTGAAGGATCAAAGTAGAGGCACTGCAAAGCATTCCCTGCAGCAGCCTCTGCACACCTGGAAATATTCTACTAAGGAATTATGAGATTCCTACAAAATTTCAATATAATCTGGATTATGCAGCTACTGCTAGAGAGTTTTGAAAATCACTGGTTTGGGCTGAGGAACGGATTTGGGGCATATGCCTGAAAATCCGCTTGTGGATGTAGTCCTTACAGGACTTGTGTGAGTGACAAAAAAAAAATATCTTTAGTAGGCACTTTAAAAGGCCAGGTCACTTAAACCACTGTAAAATTTTCAAAAATGTAAAACATCCTCTCCTCTGATTGCATTCAATCAACATTTATGATACATCACTGAAGGTCTTGATATCAGCAGACATGAATTTAAATCTAGGAATCTAAACTAAGATGATAGCATCATTTTAACTTGATGGTGATGCTTATTTTTTAAAATAGAAGGCATGAAATTGCATTATTTTATGAACAAAGAGTTTTATATTCATTGCTCTCAAATTTTGCATTTTCCCTTCTGGCACTGTTGTCATTTGAGGAGGTATTGAGTGAAAACATGAATTTAACGATTTCTCTTATAAACTGGGTAGGATAAAATGTATAACTAAAAGTTTGGTGACTAAGAACCTTTCCAGTTCATATGTAATGCCATGACCAAGGCCAAAAAAGCACCTTCACGGGACAGGACCACTGTAAAGGAAAAAACATTTGTAAGCTGTTCACATTCTCATTTCTCGCTCCTTTCCCCTGTTTTTTAGAGGAACCAGCATTCTTGGCACACGTGTTGTGCTGCATTAGGCCACTCAAGAAAGATAACAGATAGTATGACTTGGTAGCAAGGCACCTCCAATACCTTAATACCTCTACATCTACTGTATCTATCTTAGTACTTCCAAAAGCTGGGGACTCTAGCCAGTAAGCTTTGCCAGTTCTTGCTGCAGAAGGTTGAAGAGGCTCCTGCCTCTGCTTCCTAAGGTTGAAACTGCCATAGTGAGGAAAGAGGACTGTGCCTGTTGTCAGATGCTATAGTTCACAGCCTGACACATTTACTGCCTTGCGTATTACCTGAAAGTGATGGCAATTTGTGTTTTTATGCCAGGTCATGAACTGCAGTATCTGAGAGGCCAGTACACATGGACTTCTGTGGGTACTACCAAAAGTGCAGAAACCTTAGGGAGAGGGTGAAAGAAGAGGGTTAAAGTATATAACCACCTAAATAACCACAATTAAATTAGAATAACACTACCTGCCAAAGGCCTTATGCAAGAGTTAGGAAGGTGAATCTGTACCTTGCTCCTACAGGAAGAAGAAAGACATAGGTGAACTCCACTCATATTCTTGTTGCTATTCAGGAAAAGCTGGCAGGGTTGTTTACTGCGTGTGCTGCCATTGTGGCAAGGGGACATCAATTAAGTGTGCTCTGTCTTCAGCAGAAATTTTCAAACGTGAACATTTGGTCTAATCATCACATTTTGTACTGCATATTGTACTCCACTTTAGCATAAGTGATCACTTGTAAGCAACCAAGTATTTGGGTTTAGGATAATTCCATCTTTAATTAAACATGGAGAGTGTAACTGTTTGGTATAATTCCTTTTAATGTAAGACAACATTTAAGTTGTAAAATGCTGCCACAATGATTTAACTGACTATTTCACAAATAATTCCCTGCCAATCACTCAATATGACAACTTTGCAGTTGTAATGACAATTAGTTTACTAAGTAATGCTCTACATAAACAGCACTTCATAATCAAATTCTTCACAGGGCTTTATAGGGCCAACAACTAAAATGTACAGCAGAGTCCCACTACTTTTTTTATTTTCGACTTTATTGTTTAATTTAATTCTCATACTTCATAAAAAGACATGAGCATGCTCAGTGCGTGGAAAAACTCGAGTGGCTACCAACCTAGAGTGAAATAAACCCTGTATTAATCTATGGCAGTGACAAAGCCAGATGAAGCCATGCTGCGATCTATACAGAAAAATAGATGTAAATTTTGAAAAAGCACTCATTAGCGATTGCTCTGAAGAGATTTGTTCAGCTGTCGCGTCCAAGTTTCTTCCTCACTTTTAGTAACTTGGGTATTGTAGGTCATTATGCTCATGGTGCTTAGGGCTTCTTAGCCTGTTGTTTTCTAGCCTAGCCCCATTTAAGTCTTCAAATCAAGGAAATCAAGTGCTCAAATAAGTTAATGACTGTAATTCAGTTGTTAGTGGTATAGGTCTGATTCTCCTCATTACAGTGTTTTATTTCACATAGCTTGTGATTATGGGCAAGACCTTTACTAACACCAATTAATAAAACCTTATTAATGTGCACTGATTGTTCATTTATATCATCTGAGCATTCAGTATCTGATAGGAAATATCAGTGGCAACATAGCAAAGAAAACCTGCTTTAGTTTCTAGGTCTGATCAGGCATCTCAGAGGCTACAGGACACAGATTGCTCCAGTGTGGTGCCGTTTTTCCACTGTGCCTCAACAGAGCAGGATAGTGCCTGGCAGACAGGTTAGTGCATGCAGAGTGCTGCTACACTAGCATGGGACCCAGGGTACCCTTTTGAAGCAGATTTCCCAGTTGTCATCATTTATCACTTCTTTTCACATCACTGAGCAGACTCAAAGTATATGATTTTTAGCTTGAAACTAACCAGAAGGTGCACTCCAGCTGTTTCAGAAGCTCAAACTAGGGTCTGTCTGAAATGGAAAATGCCTCTAGAAGCCATATAGTGTGAACATCAGGTCCTCAGCATCAGCTCTTTCGCTCCTCAGATTGTTTTTATTTGTATGCATAGTATACTAATATTGATATAGCTCCTGAGTCCAGATGCTTCCCCACCACTCCAGTCTAATGTCCTTGCCACGTGTGCCATGGTTCTGTCCCAGAAGATGCTGGTGTGTGCCGTGGGCCTGCCTGACTACCTTTATTCTGCGGGGGTAGAGGCATCTGGTCTCTCTCTGAGCCCAAGGTAGGTGTACGCCCAATCCTAGGAACAAAGAAGTGTCCCTGAGTCTTCCTCTACAGCTCTCTATTTTTCTTCCACCAGAAAGAGGAGTCACTGAAGGCTTCTGCTGCAAATGGACAGAAGATATGCCAAATAAATTGTCCTTTAATCTTCTATTTCAATCATTCCTATACTTAGTAGGGTATCGGAGATCCAGATCCTACTCTGTGGGACAGAATGAACTGTCAAAAGCATTTCCTTGATTTTCTGCAAATTTTTATCAATTCTTCTACTGAAAGAATCACCTTAACTGTCTCCCAAATAGTATTCATTCCCGCAGAAGAGATTTATGATTTTCATAAGAGCACAATATTGAAAGTCTGCAGGAAAAGGAGCACATTTTGAATTCAGCTATGACAGCTACTGTGGGGACGAAACTAAAGTTATTGCTGTTTTGTCAAATCAGTGTTTTAATTAGGTTATAATTCTTTAGAAAGTTTCATATTTAAACCTGTCACATTCTTTTAACCGACTGTATATCCTAAACCATTTCTACTTCAGTTATTATGCTACGACACTGAGAAAAAAAATTCCACATCTACCACAAGAAAAGAGAAGAATGCTTTTAATTTATAGCAACTTCTTGTTCTTCCTCTATTACTCCTGAATTAGAAATCATTTTATATGACAGAATAAGAATAAGTAAATCATGCAAAACTTTCGTACATAGTTTTTCACATGGTAATTTCACTTCCTTGCACTGGGGAAACCATAGAGCTGAAGAATCTAAGAAAAAAGTCCTGTCATACTGATATACATGTAGTGCTGACCATCTACATAATTGCAGACATGGCGCAGTATATCACTGCACATTTTATGTTGTATCACTGTACAGTAATAGAATTTTCTTTTTTTTAACTGGAAATAAGAAAATAAAATTCCCTCCATGCTCTTTTATGCACAGTGACCTCACAGTAACACTGATCATAGCCCTTCTACTCCCTTTTTTGCATTTTCCCAAACTATTTACCTTTGTGCCCTGGTGCTGATCCTTTCCTGTCTGAGGCAAGTGTTCACTTCAAAAGTGGCTGACCACTCCTGAATTCATGACAGCTCCTCATCTGCTCCGATGTAGATTTCTGTGATTCTCCTCTACCAGTTTAATCCAGGGCAGCTCAAAAGACTGAAGTAGATATGAATATCCCTGCAGCCTAATTTGTTAGGATTTCTGAAGGTACTGTCAAGCATGGGAACAGTAGTTTTTCAAAACAGCTGCCACTAAATTCAGAAAACAGACTATTAAACCACAAGGTTTTCCTAGCATTTCAATTTTTTAAGCCACATGTGTTGCATATGAAGTAGGCTTAGTACAGTAAGTGGTATTTAGCAGGGTATCATTGTTTAACACCGGCCAGTAACTGAGCACTAACAGCTGTTTGGTCACCCCTCTTCTCCCCCTGCCCCCACACCTAAGGAATGGGGAGGAGAATGGAAAAAAACTAGTGGGTTGAGATAGTCAGTTTAATAGGGTTACAAATTATGGCAATTATGATGATGATGATAACAAGTGATACACAACTGCAATTGCTCACCACATGCTAAAGGAAGACAAAGCAAACTGATGCTCAGTCTCTGTGAATACCAGAAGAGGGAATACTCCTTTGGCCAGTTTGTGCCAGCTGTCCAGGTTGTGCTCTCCCAGCTTCTTGTGCACCTACCAGGTTTTGGGAAGCTGAAAAGACCTTGAACTGGAGTGAAGACTACAAACACCCAGCAACAACTAAAAATACCAGTGGCTATCAACATTATTCTCATCCTAAATCAAAAACACAGCACTATAACAGCTACTAGACAGAAAAATTAATTCTGTCTCAGCTGAAACCAGGACACATGGTATAAGTAAGCATAGTGGTGTTGAGCTTATATTTCAAAACATGTTTTGTCTTCTTACAAGATTCCACATTTCAAATAAGAAAGGTATAATTTGTGATTTGAAAGATAGCCATTTCAACTATTATTCTGACAAAAATATAAAATGCATAGATATCGAGTCAGAAAATCCTGGGATGTTGCAGGTTTTGCAGATAAACAGTAAGAGAGCAGAGCAGTGAAAAAAAAAGTGGATGTTCTCCTTCAAACAAACAAACAAACCTGTTCTTGAATTTTTGTCAAAAATAATATATACTTGTCCAATTATGACACAAGAAAAGTGCAACTGTCTTTTCTGTGTGGTTTTATGGGGTGAAGTCCGACTTTGTCAATGTTAGTTGAACTTTAGTCATTAGCTTGTGTAGGGCAAAGTTTCTAATCGTTGCTTAGTGCTTTCCACCCATCCTTTTCATGGAGAAGAAAGTTTGGAGGCTTACTAGGAAGAAAGCATGAATTGAATTATCCAAAGAAAATAATTCTGATTTCCAGTGTTCTCGTTTTAAAATCAAATGCCTGGTTTCTATTGGGTCCTCTGCTCAGCACATCTAGAGCACTTTTCTCTCACTGCTCAGGCAATTAATTACATCTCAAAACACCCTAGGGAGGTAGGTATTCCTGTCTCATTCTATCAGTGAGGAAGCCATACTGCAAAATATTAAACAATTATCCAAGGTCACTGAGCAAACAAGAAGTAGAGCTAGTAATCACTATTCCTGAATCCCACTTACATTCTATTGCTTGTGCAGTGTGCTCTCTCCAAATGTATGCAGTATAATGACCTTGCAGAGAAGGTTTTTTTTTTTCCTCATAGGGAAAAAAAACATTTTATTTTGAATTAAGAACAGCTTCTCTGTTTCAAATAGCATTCAAACCTAAATGGCAAATCAAATTAAACCATTCTCCTAATTGCTGTTATATATACATATTGACTATCTAAACAGAATAGCTTTTTTTATCTCTTCCCAGTCACTTGTCCCAAATTAATTGGTGAGAAATTAATAAATTTGTGCCCCAAAATTGTGGGCAATATTCAGATGTTAAATAAGTTACCAGAAAGAAGAAGTAATCAGGTCATTATTATTACAGGGAATAAGCAATGAATATAAATGTACAATTATTAGGAAATAACATATTCATATGCAAATCACATGCCGTTAATATGTATTTTTTAATTTTTAAAGCATCTGCTAATATGATCTGGCCATTAATTACTTGCATTGTTCTCCTCTTTGCATTTGTGTGAGAGTTTTATACCGTACTGAAAAATTTCCTTGACAAGGTTAAGTAAAAAAAAAGAAGGAAACCTACTCTGAATATGTGCTTTACTTGAATCTTGTACTAGAAGACATTTAAGCTTGTGATGATAGCCAGTGCCTGGGGTAGAATTTTGGGGTGGATGGATCACCATGAGTTTTTTTGTGTTTTCAGTGTTACATAGGTGAAACTGTAAGTCAGAAACAACTTCATGCATATGTCTCTCTGTTATAAACGGTCACACTGTTTAGTGGCCCCAAATTCAAAGGAATTACACAGGTTAAATACACTACGGCTGTTTTTTTCTCATTCTGACTCTTCAGTTAGTAAAAATTATTACTTAAATTTTGTATTTAAACAGTAGATCAGAACTACCGAGTCTACTAGCAATTGATCAAACAATCTCTAGAGAGTCTCAGTTTCTATATTAATACTGTCTGTAATACGTATCAGAAGTATTCATATAACTTGATGAACACAGCAACTAAGAGTCAATCTGAATTGTAAAAAGCAGTGCAAAAATACTGACGTATCATTTACATCAATCATAAATGAAGGGTGCTGATTGCCTGCAATAGTAACAATTAATATATGTATCTTTATGGTAAGCCTCAAAGATCGATTTGCAGGGAAAATATAGCAAATTGAAAGAAGTATCCAGCTTAATTAAGGGGGCCGTACCCATGGCTCCACCTTCCCTGTGAAAGCAGACACCAAAAAACTTGCTAGAACATTTGTTAGCACCCCCAAAGCAGTCCTCATGCCCAAGCACCTCAGCTATAAAGTCCTATGTTTCCATCATGCCACCATAACTTACACTTCTGGTTTCTGAAGGAGTACACAACACTCCTTAGCTGAGAATGGCAACATCTGAGAGATGACCGTTGGCAGTAACTCTAAATTCCTGGAAAAACTGGCCCCGCATCCCTCAGTTATTAAACTGCCTGTGGGGATTTCTTTTCAGTTATTAGTAAAATGAAATGTATCTTCTTCCTTGTCTGACATGCTTTCTAGATATGCTGTCTAGTTCATCTCTGTCCCTAGTATCAATTCTTCTGTCCTTATCTGTGCATCTGTCTTCAAACTCTTACGTGCTGCTTCTTTTTGGCATTTTAAATATCTTCTCTTACACTTTCACCCACAGTTCCTGTGAGTGTAGGCAGAAAATGCTGCTATGGCCTTTTACTCATCATCCTCTTTTTATTTTATATCTTCTTTTCTGTAATTGTTTTTGGTTTTAACTTTCAGTTGCTGACACCTGACAGCACTAGTGACAGTCAGAAGTAGAAAAAGACAGAGAGGAGCCTGATGGAGCAGAAGGACCCCTGCAGAAGGACAGCAGGCTGAGGGACTAGGGAGATTGGATCTCACAGGGTTTCTTTGCACAGAAGTGAGAAAGAATAAAAGGAAAGTGTTAGTGGTGGACTTGGCAGAGCTAGGTTAACAGTTGGACTTGATCTTAAAGGTCTTTTCCAACCTAAACGATTCCACGAATCAGCGTTAGAAAGTGACTGCCCAGCACTTCAGCCCTTGAGCATGCTGATTCACAGACTCGGTAGCAATTCTCCGGATTACCTTTCCTCTCTGAGGCTACAGCTCTTACCTGATCTTCACCTGGCATCCCTCCCAGTTTCCACTTCAGTAACATGTCGCTTTATTAAGATCAGGTATGTCCAGGCTCTCTTTCCTTCCTATTTTGGTGCAGTCTGTGAAAGAAAGAGCAGGCTTTACTGTTCTTACTACTTCACAGCATGTTTTGAGCCTTTTTTTCCTGATTGTGTGTGAGTTCTCCAAGATCTGCACCCCTGATTTATTCCATTTTTTATACATTAGGCGCAACTTTTAATACCCGGGGGGGGGGGGGCTGGGAGGGGGAGGTACCACTGACTTACCTTGTCTGATAAGTATTACAGGGCACTGTGCCAAATTGCTCTCTCTTATCCCCTTCCTGACCAGTACTGTATCCCAGAGGAGATCACGTCATCTGTGACACTTCTAGAATCAATGTCCTATGTCAGAAGACTGGGCCTAGAATCACATCTGATGTATGTCATTGAGCAGTAAATATAGCTTGTTCCTTTCAAAGCAGCAGATACGAGCTCCCATACAAAACAGAAAAATTAGCAAGGGTTGTAGACAGAAAAACGTACACAAAGATGGGTGAAAAGCCATAGTCTGCGTTCTATCATACAGCTAATTATTTCATTAAGTATTTTTGCCTACCTTAATTTTGAACACATGTAGTAGTTATATTAACTGGATAATGCATTCTCAAAGGTATGATTTTTTTATTAATAAGGAAATTCCAAAAAGTGTCTTCAACTATATAACCAGCTACACAGTTGCTTTGCGGTTTCACAGAATCACAGAATCA
>VZTU01018433.1:2296-54796 GCA_013400835.1 Zapornia atra | reverse complement strand
TGAATTTGGCTTGGTTCCACAGGGTGCTGACATGTAGTGCGTTAACACTGTCTGAGTTAACTAGTCCCATCGCCTTCAGTTGTTAATTAATAGTTGTTCAGAGAATTAGTTGAACTTCAGGTATCACAAATAGTGTGTATAAAAAGGAAAGCACCGACACCCCCATCCCAAAAACCAAACAACCCCCCCAGTCCTTTTTGTGTGAAGAATCACTGGACTCAAACTGACAGTTGTAATTTTATTTTTTTCTGGAAAAAGCAAAGCACAGCCTTATCTAGCACGATGAAGAAGGCTTCCACATGTCATCTGTGCTGCCCACAAGAAATGGTTGATTAATAATAACACTCCAGTCCTAAATTACAGCCTCTTTTCGCTCTGCGTTAAATTCGTTAAATTCCTTAGATTGGGAAAATTTAAAGCTTTGTGTCTTTTCTTTGTCTTGCACAGTGATGAGCAGAGTGGGTACTTACCACCTAACTTCTGAGAAACTCTGGGAGAGCGAGAGGAGAGCATAACCCATCCGACCAAACACTAGAAAGAGAAGCTGTCTTGGTGCAGGCTTGGAGAAGATGATGTGGGAAGATTCTGGGGTGGTTCTGCTCCGGAATCCTTGGGATGGAAACCTGAGGTTTTGGGGAAGCCAGGCGATGCAGAGAAATGCCTTTAATTCCTGTTAATTTCTTAGCATTTGTGCATGATGCCTTAAGGGGAGTTTCATCACCTTGCTCGTGAAGAAGGGAGAAGTAATTCCTGGTGGAGTATCTCTTGCAGTAAGGTCAGAGTATAGTCACTTGCATGGGGTAGACCTCGGGTCTGTGGCCCTCGCAGACAGCCCCAGGAGGGTGATGCAGAGAGGGAGTGGGTGTGCTCTGCTCTTGTAGGGCCAGCAATAGAGGACTTCACTTTTATTCCTCTTTTTTCTGATTGACTTTTATAGCTGGGAAACACGGAGTAGGATCGAGAGATCAGGATGGCAGCTCTGCAGCCTGTGGGATGAGAAACTGGAGGGTTTCTGTGGGAATGACTCCTCAGGAACCAGGCCAGGGATCTTCTTACTCAGTTTCTCCAGCTCTGTCATTCATTCCCTTCCACCCCCCTTCCCCTCAGAGCGTGTGGCACTTCCTGGTAATACGCTGGCTTTCCCAGTGTCTTGGGAGCTGCTTGAGAGAAAGGACTTCCCTGCCTTTCGTGGACAGGCCTTTCTCATGGTTCACACTTTCACTACAGCATCTCCTGTAACGGGAGATGTCTTTGGATCACATTAAACATTGACATCCTGGATAACCTCCCCATAGGTGCACTGACATCGCTGGGCCTCAGATAAGTCCAGCGGAGGCACTTTAAAAATCCTAGCTTAATAAAACCCTCTTTGGGCCTGTTGCCATACAATAGCTGTTTCTTGTTGACTTAGATCTCCACTTGAGTAGCGAGCGAGGCATAAAAAATGTTGTTGAAAATATGTTTTTTTAAACTAAATTGGCACCAAATGGCTCCGTGCTGCCAATGAGCTGCGATATCTTGGAATCAGAAATTGAGACCTGGCTCCTGTTGGCTTGTGTGGCAGGGTTTCTCCTTGCTTAGCATGGTAATGCTAGGAGCCCCTGCGTCGCTACCGAGGTGTAGTACGCACTAGATCTTTCCAACAGGGAGGAGAGTGGTACATCTGCTTTCTCCTGGGTAGGGTTCGCCTCTGAGCCAGTGGGTTTTTAGACCTTGGCTGGTTTTAGAAGTAGGAAAACTCTGCTAGTTGAGTTTTTGTTGTTGAGGTCTGGTTAATTCTGGTGTGGATGCTGGAAGTTTTGCTGGCGTGCCTTTGTGAGTAGTCTGTGCTAGGCTGCTGGGTGCCTGTAAAATCTCTTGTGTTCTGAAGTGCTGTCGTCTTGGTGCTCGGTTCTGAGGGGAGTGATGTTTCCAGGCAGGACACGTGTGGGACACAGCACAGCAAACCTCAGCTCTCACTCTCAGGTGGGAGTTTTTCTGGGAAACTCGGGACAAACCACGTGGTTGTTCTGTAGTACTTCTCTTCCTGGGTGAAGTGGGGTTAGCAAGGCTTCCTACCTGCCTTTCACAGAGTGTAAATGAAATGCCCTGTCACTCCTTATTTATTATCTGGCCTAGGGGAGGGCTTCTCCATATGGTGCCTCTTGTAGTTGCAAGACAGAAATGTGATTTGTGAAAGGTTTTATGTTTAACTCTCAGGCCTCGCTGTCTTTGGCTGGAACACTTTCTGGTTGCCTAAAAGTGTCTGTCCAGTTTAATTCCTTTTACCTGCTACAACTTCTGTTTCCTGAAGCAACTGCTCAACAAACAGGCGGAACCTCTTCCCTGTTCTTAAATAGGACTGGAAACTGGGGCTGGGGAAAGCATGAGAATCAAATGTTCTGCTACATAGCTGCGTCTTGGTGTTCTCCTAAGCTTGGTGTGTTCATAACACTTTGGGGTTTTACCAGTAGTCTTATTATTTGAGAACACTGCTCAGTGGATGCTGTGCTACAGAAGTCTGACACCAGACCCTGTTGAGGGTCTGACATGAAGACTGTATTAAAAACCCAGCAGCTTTCCTTCAGAGAGAAACTAATGTCTAAAATTAGGCTAAATAGTGCAGCTGTTCCTTTTATCTGTTGCCTCATTTGTGACTTTTCCACCATTTTTCTTCCTACTCTTTTCCAAGGAACACCACCGACTTGGAAATCCAGTTTTTACCTGGTGAATCGGAACCTGTGATCTCAGTAATTAGAATATTAGAGGAGAAAGATGCCCTTTCCAGTTTTTACTCTGTGTATTTGAAATTCTTTGTCTAGTCAGTTTGATTTCTTTCTTGAATTGCAACTCCTGTGTGATGGATTGCTCTGGGGAAAAGCTCATCAGCATGCCATTGCCCAATTCCTGCCAAGAATGTTTGAAACTCTGAAGTAGCAGCAGTAGCAGAGGAGAAGCTGAAGGCAGGCAAGCGTAATTGCAGGGGGAGGAAATGGAAAAGATAAGCCTGTCAGTATTGCATTGCTGGTATAGCTACTTGGGTTTTCTTTTGGAAGTGTCCTTAAAACCATCA
This sequence comes from Zapornia atra, assembly GCA_013400835.1. Classification (NCBI taxonomy): domain Eukaryota; kingdom Metazoa; phylum Chordata; class Aves; order Gruiformes; family Rallidae; genus Zapornia; species Zapornia atra. Next base: position 51,744 of record VZTU01018433.1, on the reverse strand, counting down.
GCAAGGGTTTAAAATCAGATCTCCCCTTCTCTTCAGATGGAAAAGCCTTTTTTTTTTTGGTTTTTTGGTGAAGTTCTGCGTAACTTTTTGTGTCTTGTGCTGATTTGAAGTTCAGCCTTGAATTTTACCTGGAGGTTTTGCATGTGCAGCAGTAAAACTCTACCAGGTTCTGCCCACAAAGCCATAAATCTCCAGCCAGAAGTGGGTGTCAGGGTGGGTCAGGGGAAAAAAGCCGTTTTCCTTGGCAGGCTGGACCCAAACTGCCTGGGTTCTGCCCAGGCCCCTGCTGCCTGTTCCTGGGTGACGTGGGAGGAGTTGATGCCTTTTTGTTTTTCCTTTGTAGTGGCTGGGAAAGCAGAGGAGTTGGTCACCTGAAGAGAGACCACGGGTACTTTCTGTGGCCTCAGGAAGACCGTGCTGTTTTGAGAAATTGATCCCAGGGAAGTGCCAGCTGTAAATCTCACCTCACCCTCGCGGTGTTGAGCGTGTGCCTCTCATTCTTAGGGCTGGAGCTCTGTAGGAACTAGCTTTCAGGCAGCCTTTTGTTTCACCCTGGTATGTAGAGGAGGAACAGGAGGTATTAAGTTCTGAGGATGACTGTTTTTCAGTGGAAGCAGCTGAGATGCTGATGTGGGAACTTGCCAAGGTGAGGTAGGAGGGCTGGGACAGGGCGGAGAGTGGAGTAGAGGTCTTCAGAGTCCCATCCTGTGGTGTAAGTGTGACACAATCTTTCCTCCGTGGTGTGTGGCTTGAGCTGAATATGTCGTTAAGACCCTTTTGATGGAGTTCTGCACTTCAGGAAGCAGCACCCAAGCCTGCCCTTGGAGGCTTGTGGAACCAAAGAAGCAGGGCTGGAACAGGAGGAGCTGCTTCTCAGCACTGAGCTCATGTACATACTTTACCAGTTCCTGTAGTGTCTCAATCAGATGATAATATTTATTAACATATGGATGAGGGAGGGGTTCCCACTTCTGACTCTTCTCCTGTGCACCTGCACTCCCAGGGTTATAACTCAGCCCTTCGGTCGTGCAGCTTGAGCATTTCTGAGGCTTTTTGAGCTACGTGGAGGAGAGCGCTCCCAGGTTTGCCATGGGTTCCTTCTGGAGGATCTCTCAGATCAGGGGGTAGCTCAGGAGGTATTTACACAATGGGGGCATGAGCTTTCTGCAGTGAAATGTAAAGGATGCTACCTAATGATAGGTAAACTTAATAAAAGCTACTTCAGAATTTCTCAGCAAGTGCTATTTGGCTTTATATGTTCAGAATAAAATGCTGACTGTAGCTAGAGTCTAATTTCTAACAAATGATTTTGAGGGGGAGAAATAGGGACAGGAGTGGGCAGGAGCAGGTAAAGAAGGGGCTCAGTTCAGCCTGTAAATCGTCATGGAAAAGAAATTTCTTTACCAGGAGGGTAAGAGAGTGGAGATACAGAGTGTGTGTGTGTGTGTGTTAATTCCTGTGAAATTCCTGTGAAAAATCAGTTTGTGTAAATACCTCTGAAGAAGCTGCTGCTCCATTACAGTTCCTGGCATTTCATGCCATAACCAGCATGTCGTTATTCCCTTACGTTGCCTACCTAAGAGTAACTGAAACTCTTTCAAGGACAAATTCAGTTGCTACTGACTTGTTCTCCCCCGTCCCCAACCCCCAAAACTCGAGCGACTTCCTCTTTCTTTCTCTTGGATAATTAATAATTATGCCCAGGAAGCTGCAAGTGAGACGTGGGAAGTGGTTTTTAGAGAAGCCAGTCTCCCTTGTGTGGAGCAGAGCCCTGCTGCTCGCCCCTGCTGCGGGCTCGCCCTGTGCTCTCCAGGTGCCTTCAGCCATGTGGTGAACCAGAGGGGACCCAAAACCACTTTCACTTTTTGTGATGGGATGTGATGGTGACATCCTGGTTGTGACTGGGAGGAGAGAGCGTTTCTCAGCTGACAGTGGTCACCAGTGTGGAGCTGTGGTCTGAGGTAGCCGTAGACTTTCCATCCTGAGAGATTCTGTGACTCTTTTCAAAGAGAAATTCTTGGAAGTTCAGAGGACTCTGGAATTTCCACCCTGGGGGAGAGTTACTGGGCTAAACAAGTACTTCCTCCCTCACCCACCCTTTGTGAGATTTCATTCAGTTTTGACTAAGAGAAGCCCTGAAAATTACCATTTCCCTTCTGATGTCAGCACCCTCCTGGCACCCAGCCTGTGAGTAACTGCACAGGAATGTTTCAAACCTGTGCTCAGGCCCCAGCCCCAGCTGCACCTCCAGACACTGTGGTGGGAGACGCCTGGCCAGGGCTAGGATTTGGGATACACTCAGACTGGTGCAGAACACGACCAGCTCCAGTTATCGACAGTGGGTTAGTACCTGCTTGACATTCTTCGTGTCCAGAGGTGTGAGTATGGGTTGAGAAGCACAAGGCACAGAAGTGGGGAGGGTTCCTGCTTTGAAAAGGCCGTGCTGGGTTGGGCTTGTGGCACTAAACTTGACCTTTCTGGTGAGCAGAACGTGGCAGCGTCATCTGTGCTGCCTGCAAACCTTGCTCTTGGTGCAGGCAAACCTTGCTCTTGGTGTCTATTACGTTGTCTCTGTGGGTGACTGTTTTTCTCATTGAGCTCAGGACTGGATCTGAATTCAAAAGGTCACCCAGGCTACTGTCCTGCTCCAGGGCAGGATCAGCTGTACCTGAGAGCAGCGCAGACCTCGAGGGATGCGACAGAGCTGCCTCGCTCCTGGTTCAGTGCTTTGCTACCCTTAGCACTGGACTTTAGGAAAACCATCCCAACTGAAATACCCTCGTTATCTCCTGTCCTAGTCTCTCTAGGTATGGGGAGCAGAGGCAAAAACATATGGTAACCTGCTTTTACATGTGTGGCTTTCTGCCCATCCTCTAGCTCCCTGAAGTAAACTTCCTAGTTAACTGGCAGAATGCCTCCCTTTGCTTCCAGGTGACCAGGGATTGCTTTGAAGGGTTTGGACCATCCTGCTTTGCTATCTGAACTTCTCCCAGGGTCTGGGAGCTGAGCGGGCTCGCTCTGTACTTCTCTGCAGGCTCCTTTGGAGTTTTGTACTCCGTAACAGCCTGACGATGGATTTAAAGTCCAAATGACTGTAGGACTATGCACCCTGTACAGGTTTAGAACGAGAATCTGGTATTCATTAACTCAGTGTAAATAATTAAACCAGTGCCAGGCTGGAGGTGGTCTTCTTTCAGACATACTCCTTGTGAAGTGGTTGGGAGAAAAGTTCTTCCTTCTCTACAGAAGGTGATGTTGAAACGATGGAAGTGCTGGAATTAGTTGAAACTTGGTTGTATTTGGGTTTTTTTTTTTTTTTCTTTAAATGAAATATCTCTGACTTTGGACCTGGCATTGCTAATCAAGGGGAAGGCTTCCCATTCAAGGCCAGTTTACTGAGCCTGATCACGTGTTCCCAGAAACTGCCTTTTTTGTGGTGCTGTGGCTGCATGTGCAGCGCTGGGCTGAGGAGCCTGGGAGTCCTGCCCTACCCGTGGGGGTCACGGGGTTACTGGTTTTACTGAAAAACCCCAAACTCAGTTCCTTACTGGTGGGTGGTGAATTGTGACTGGGGCTTGTGGTGGCTGCGGGTCTCTGGATCCCCTGGAAAGGATTCAGGGCAGATTTGGGCCTTTTTTGTGTGTGTGTGGATAATTGAACAGTATTGTGATGGGAAGCATTAATTACCAGAGCATCTCTGTTCTTTCAGTTGATCCTGGTACAGCAGTGAGGGCAGTGTGAGCCCTTCTCCACGTCCCAGAACCCTGGGTGCACGGGAGATGTTCAGAGGAGGCGCTCCAAGCCCTGCCTGTCCAAATCAAGGTTAACGCTCTAAGCACTCAATCATACTTTCTCTCTGGACGTGGGGTTACACCTGGAACAGTTTCCTTTGGGTTTATGACAAATCATCTCCCTGGAAATGCTGCTTCTGGCTGCCCCTGGGCAGAATGTGGCTCCTCTGGAACAGAGTGCGGCAGTGGGGAAGGGACTTTGGGGTGATGAGTGTGCTAATCCTGGGTGAGGGCTCCGAATAGGAGCAGCAGGAGAGCGGTCGCACTTGGCTCAGGCTCTGCAGGAGAAGCAGAATGCCTGGCTGGCTGCTGTCTGCTCTGGGATGTGCAGAAGAGCCTGACAGACCTATCCCAAATTATCCTACCTGCCTGTACTTCAGTGATACTTCTACAGAGCCTTCTGGCCTCCCTTTGCAGTTCACAAGGCATGGCAGTGTTGCAAAAGCTTGTTTCTACGTTAATTGTGATTGATTACCTTGCAATCTAGGACAAGGTTTCCTTTGAAAAGCTATATGCTGATTTGGTGTCAGGAATTAAAATCAGATGAAGTGATTAGCGTTCTATGAAATACCCCAGAGCAACGCAGTGCTCCTTGGCTTTGAGCTGCATTTCAGCCCTTACCCCTCTCCTCCCCTCTCCTGCTCTGAAGCAGGGTGCTCAGCCTGTTGTCTGCACGCCCAGGTGAATAACTCTTGTGAGGTGTTTGGTCCCAGGAGATTACAGTGTCACCTGTGGCTGAGCTGCAGAGCACAGGTCCCCTGGCTTTCCTGGGGAACACAGAGCGTGTTGGCAGCAGCGATACCTGTGCTGAACGCTGCACATGCATTAAGGTTAGCTTTAAATCTGATCACTCTGTAAATGCCAATAAACTGCTCAGAGTTGTCACTGCTGTCAAGGTACAGTCATGTCTCATCTTCTCTTTCTCATATGAGTTGTCTCTCAGTTTCTTGTTATACCTGTTCCTGAAACCAGTGAAGACTTTGCAGCGTTGGCTGTTCCTCCTCCCCCCATGGCATTGGCACAGTTAGGAATGTCTCTATCTTCTTGCTGCTGCCAGCACACTCCTTTTAACTTGCTAAGCAACTCCCCACGTTGTTCACTTTGCTTTAAAAGAAAGCTGGGCTTTTCTAGATGGAATAAAAGCCCAAGGACCGAAGAGTGTGCAGACCTAGGCCTCAGAAATCACTATCCTCAATGGCAAAAATCACTGGACCCAACCAAAGGTGGGCTCCTTTTGGCTTTAAATTATTAATTTTAGATGGCCACCTTGTGTCACTGTGGGGCTGGGGTTCGTGTGGGGCTTGCCAAGTGTACCAAACCCAAATCACCATTGGCTTGGTGAAGGCTCAGTGCATCCTCACCGCTCTCTCCGGGAGCCGCCGTGCCTGCAGCTCTCAGCTTCTTGCCTACGTAGTCTTTTCATCTCCCCCAACCTCCTCCCTTACCAACGCAGGCATGACAGCAGCTCTGCTTTCTGGATGCAAATAGATCATTTGGGTATAAATACTGGAGATTGGTTGTTGCTTGCTACAAAGTTACTGAGAGCATCCTTGGTAAATGCAGATGGTAACTTGTCATTACTGCAATTTTAAATATTTTTGGTTCTGTGGAGCTGAAGTGGAGTCTTGAAGGCAGAATTTTTAAGGCTAAAATAAGAGAAGGCTCAATAAAATTCACCAAAATAGCATCTGAATTTGTCAGCTGCTGTAGTGGGAAGGGAAATAACTTCTCCTCTTCCTATTAACACAACAAAGCTTTGTTACCTTGTGTCATGTTGGATCCCTCCTATAAAACGGGTCACAGGGGTCAGGAGGGATGGGTCAGGGTTTAAGCTATACTAAGTTGCTCCCTAATGAGGTGATGCTGGGGCTAACCCTAGTGCAGTACAGAACGCGCTCTGAACTCTGCTGCTGCCCTGCGACTGAGGATGTCTGAGATGCTGCTGAAGTGATTAGCACAACACTACCCCAGGGCTCTTGGCTGGAGTAAGGACATGCCTTTGGGCAATTCCAGCTGGCTGATCCCCATCACCACATCTCCCTGCAGAGGTGATGTCCACCACTGAACTGTGAGTTTGAAATCAGGGTCTGGGAGGTGAGGGTGGTGGAGCACAGAGTTCTGCACTAACTTAAACTGAGATTACCTGTCTCTTCCACGGGCTTGTTACAAACCTCGGATTTCTGGGATTATTTAGATCTTCTTTCTTTAACAGCCTGTGTAATGCACCGTGAATTGAGTTACTCTGCAGAAGCTGGGGAGAGCCTGTGTAATTGTGAAACGTGGCTTGTAGAACTGCAGGCCCTGACATGCAGCTCCTATTACAGCAGGCAGCTGCTCTGGACAAGATGGAGCTCTGCTGCTGAGGTGAGGTCGCTGTACCTCCTGTACGATGAGCGTGGCTGTGTCCTCCCCCATCCCTGTGTTGTGTGCAGTGGGAGAGCTTGGACTGCTGGAGACCTGTGGTGTGTGAGAGCCCTGACCTGATCCAGAGGTGTCTCTTGGCTGTGCCCTGTGACCCTGGCATGGGAGGAGGTGGGGATTTGCCTGGCCAGTTGAGTCTCTTCAGCCATCGCTCACCAGGTGATGAGATGCTCAAACACAGGTTGAACGTTGGCAGGCAGGAGTGGGCAGGACCCTGCAGCGCTGCCTTTTATGGGTGGGCAGCTGAGCAAGAAGCTGGTTTCAGGGTGCTGGGAGGCTGTGCTGGAGGTGTCTTACCAGCTCTGGAGCGTGCACCGGGACCCATCGCATTCCCAAGGCCTTCCCAGTGACCTGGTAACACTGACTTTGTTCTGGCAAGTGAACCCCAGTGAGCCTGTGGCATTGGGTCATCCTTCAGGCCAAAGGAGTTTCAAAGTGTCCAACCAGCATCTGCTGTGAGATCTGTGGTGCTTCTTTTAGAGGCAAGGGGGGTTGCAGAGGATGAGCTGGGTGGCTGAAGTTTGCTACAAGTTGCAGTGATGTGAGGGTGTTTGTGGGGCTCCTGGAGCCCTTTCAGGCTTTGAGTGGTGCTCAGGGCAAATACTTTGCATCTTGCTGGCGCTCTGGAGCAGCTGCTCTCCTGCTGATCGAAATCAGATCACTTGAGCAGTGGTGACACTGGGTGTAATTCTGCTGTTCCATCCTTGTCCTTCCTCCTCCTGCGTTTTTTATGGCTTGCTCTTGGCCCAGTCCCATCCTTGTGGTACAACATGAGCTTGCTTGCTCCTTCTAGTGTGTAAGTAGGCCTGGAACGAAGGCGCTGTAATGAGACACTTCACTGTCTTTTTCTTGACTTGCCTCCAGTTCATTAGAGCAGATGTAGGAGGTTGGCTAAACTTAAAGCCTGATTTAATATTCAGGAAGGAAGTTTTCTTTCCATCTTAAAAGGAACACCACCTCATTACAACTATCGCGTGTTCCCTGGGACCATCTCCCATGGAGCTGAGGCACAGTTTTCTTTACATCTTGGTGCTGCTTAGATTTTGGGAGGTGTCAACAGGGGCACTTGGGAAATGCTGGGGCAGATTGGTGGAATAGTGTGCTTCTAAAGTGAGCTGGAGTCTGAGAGTGAGGGGATGGCTAGTTACCCAATTACTTGGAAATTATGATTTCTTCCTTAAAAGTTAGTTGAAATTCCTGGAAGTGTTGATCATGCTGCCTGTCCAATGGCAAACTGTGTATGCTGACTCCAACTACCTGGGACGTGTCTGGAAATGTCACTGGTCTCCAGCTATTGCAAAAGAGTGGGAATCCTCTGTCAGTGCTGACTGGCTCCTGCCACACTAACGTAACCAGCTCCTGCTTCCACACCAGAGTGTGCTCGACACAGAGGGACCTGACTGCCCAGCCAAGTCAGCTCTGGGCTGAGCTGGCACATATGTAGGGACAACAAGTGCCATCCAGCCTGCTGCAGAGAACGAGCTGTGCCGCGGCCAGACTCAGCCTGGGCTTGGGCTTTGGTCTGCCCCAGCATTCGGAGCCCCTGCAAAGGCATTACATGGCTGTATTTTGAATCAGTGTGGATGTTTACTCACACCATTGGTTTCCAAACAGATATGGAGAGAGAGGGAAAGGAATCTTCGGGTTGTTGCCTAATTTTCAGGTGTAAGGCATCCCTCATGCTGTTTGCACAAGGATGTGTGCTGAGCCTGCAGACGGGAGAGGTGTCTGTGAGGGTGAGGAGCCAGAGAACCTGTCTGTGGGCACAGCTCAGCCTGGGCTGACTTGGCATAAGAGCAGAGTCTCTCCCTCTCCCAGGCCAGCTCAGCTCTGTTCACAGTGTAAATCTTCAGGTCCTTCAGCACTGCAGCTTTCAGAGGTCCAGAAGGATCCCCTGTTCATGTGAGCACGCATCATCTCTGAGCAGATCCCCAAGCCTGCAGAAAACCAGTTGTGTCTCATCTTTGGATGTGAGAGCAGTGGCTGGAATGTCCTACCCAGGGTTCAGAGAGGTGCCTGAGCGATGTGGTGGGATAAGCAGTGTGGCTGTGTGCAGGAGAGAACAACTGACTGAGGAAAGGGGCTGAAATCCAGAGCCTCCCTTTGCTGAATTGGTTATGGTGGACTTAAAGTCAGGCTGGGAAGGAGACATGGGATCAACAAATGCACTTTGCTTAAAACACAGATAGGCTTGGCATCTTCCTGCCCTCCTCCTTCAAAAAACCCCAGACCCCTGCTTGTGTTTGGGCAGGGATGCTGTACCCCTCATGGGTTATTTCCAGTGGGGGATTGAGGTGGGGCTCTCATTTCACATCCCTACCAGATCACCTGCTGATTGACGTCGTTCAGGAATAAAACATTCCATAATGATACATCCTGTAAGCAAAACTCTGGTCAGTTTTAATCAATTTGAAGAGTATTAGTAAGAGTGGTGCTTAGCAAAGTCCTCAGAGATGTGTGGACTGGCCTCTTGCTGAGAAATGTTAATAGGGTAATTACTGAGTGGTGTTCAGGCAGGACCATGCAGCTCATAGTGTAGCTGCTCAGAGAAAACTTGCTCATCTTTTTCTTTACTGGTGAAATTTACTGTCCTGGAATTACAGAAGAACCTCCCCAAAGGAACCAGTGTAATGAATGTATAATCAAGGAAAGGAGCAATATTTCAGGGCTGATTTATGGGAGCTCCAGATCACCCTGGTTGGGAGCAGGTGACCGAAGTCATTTAGAAAACATCCCGTTTTCCTTTGGTACAGAGCGTTGGCTTGTGCTGAGGTCTGTGTGTTAGCAGGAGATTAGAGGAATAGAAAGTGTCTTGGGTCACACTCTGACCTACTGCAAAAAGTCAGAAGAAAAACCAGGCTCCCTCTAGTTGCAGAACTGAAACTGTTGAGCAGAGGTCAGTTGTCTGAACACTTGGGCAACCCATAATTTCATCTGCACTGGCCGTGGATAACGAGATGATAATGACACGGTGCCTCTCAGCTCTCTCTTAAAATCAGAGTTAGATTCCAGGTCTGTGGGGGCGAGGTGGGGCGGTTTATTTTGTGTAGCTTACAGAGAAATGGGTTTGTCCTGCAAGCTTCCCCAAGGGTGGGTGTTCATAACGCTGGAACCAGTCCTGAGCTGATCCAAGTGTGGGGTGTTGGTACTCCAAGCTCGCTCCTGGAGCGAGGTGTAGGTGGTTGGGGAGGACAGTATGTAGGGAGCCCTGAAGCAGAGGGTGTTCCTTTGCTGTTGCTGGCCTCGTAGGAGTCTTCGTACTGCCTCACAGAAGTGTTGGCTTTGCTCTGCTCTGGGTCCCTGTTTCCCAGAGCGATGGCTAGGCCGGGAAGGAAAGCGGCAGGTGCTGAGCGGTGCCAGCCCAGGCCTGGCTCGTGCTGAGGGACCGAAGGAAGTTGGTGGATTTCTCAAGTTTAAAAAAGGGATGGGAAAAGTAAAAAAGGAAGTGCACGTTTCTGTGATATCTCAGGAAAACATGCTTGTTGATTCAACTGTCCTGGTGAGACGCTTGCTAGGCCTCAGCCTAGTGTTTACCCAGGGTTTTCTGGGTGTACTGGCCTTCGGGAGCATCTTCATCTGTACTACAGAAGGATCTTTCTTTTTATCTTAACTTTATTACCCCCTCAGCCTCTTCCATCTCTCTTTAAAAGCAGACCACCGTGGGGGGAGAGGCAATGAAGTATGACCCAGTGTGCCGGCCCTTCAGAAGGCTATAAAAGGCAGCGAGTTCAGGCTGGGATATTGACCTCAGCACAGCCAGTTGCACCTTAAATAGATCAGATGAAAGTGTTCCTCTCTGGAAGATGAACTGTGTTTGCTCCTGAATGAGGACTGTTGTTAGTTTGTGCTGGTTTCTCAGCTTGAACCCTCAGGACTGGTTACGGAGCAGCTGGAGTCGCTTGTGCGTGGAGTTCCAGGAGCTCCTGAGGCACCAGAGTGACCGCTGGACAGGGGGTTTGCTGAAGCATCTTGCTGGATGTCACCGTGTTCCGCCCTCCCCGCTCCTTCTGTTTTCTCAGGGACGTCACAGTGTTGGCCATGGTTGGACAGTGTTGCAAGGGAGTAACTGACTGTGTGTCAGTCTGTCAGTTGGTGTGAGTCGTGAAGAGCCTGGTTGGGTTTGGTGGGTTTGCCAGGCCTCAGGCCAGCTTGGGGCCATCCCTCCTGTGCCTGTCACGCTGGTTCACAACGATCTGTGCTTTCTGTGCAGGCTCCAGCACACCTCACATAGCTTAGCGCTGGTGAGGATGTGAACATTGGGTTTGCCTTGACCAGGGCACTGGTGTCTCCATGCTGCAGGCAGCATACCTCTCAGTGCCTTTTGAGCTTGAAAATACGGCAGAGGTTTAGTCTGGGGACAGGGCTTAGTGGTGGGAGCTCAAATCCCTCATCCCTGGAGACAGTGTGGATGCGGTGTGTTAGTGGTGTTGGAACGTCCAAGACCTGACCCAGCCTTGGTGTCTTGTGGCAGCCTGAGCTCTTGGTGGCTCCAGAGGATGTGGAATGTACTAGAAAAAGCAGAGGTCAGTGTGGCCTCTCTGCGTTTTAGGAACATAAATGCTCATTTGATAAAGCCTCTTGACAGCCTCATGAGAGACTAGATCCTTTTCCTGAGTGGCTCTATCTGCCTTGCCTCTCACATGGAGGCTCCCCGCCTGCCTGGCATGGCTGGTGTTTCTCAGTGGGGTGGAAGGTGCTGGAAAACAGGCAGGGAAGGCTGCTGGGTTTGAACCCAGGTCTTCCGTATCAGCCACTGTGGGTCTTGCCTGCCCATTAAGCTGGTGCTGCTGTTGCCTGCCGATTTTCAGCTTCATGCAGCTTGTTGATTGGGATAGAAATGGCACAGAAAGCTTGGGGGGGGAGTATGGGTGGGTTTATTCTCTTGCCTGGTTTCAGTGATTACATCCAATATGACCATGATCCCAGGGTAGTAATCCTTAGGGAAAATGACTCCCCTTTTCCCACACTGTCCATCACTAATACCATTTTTATAGCCGACATGGCAATCTGTAACTTCACTGGCTGTGGAGACTCCTTCCCCTTGCCTCTGGGTACCGAGGGGTTGGAGACAGGAGGAAAGAGTGTGCTCTTCTCCCAGGACCTAGTTTCTTCACTTCAGTAAGATCCCACATGGCTTCAGCCTCAGGGAGGTGAGCAGTGCACTGTCTGAGCCTGTGGAATGATGTTAACCAGCACTGGAGCCGCTCAGCATCATCTCAGCTTGGCCACCGGGTTCGGCGGTCCCGGTCCTCCGGCCAGCCCGACTGTGACAGGGGAGCAGCTGCCACCCCGGGCTGAGCTCCAGGCCCGGTCCGGCTGGGCTGGTCTTTGCAGGGGCGCCCAGCAGCTGAACAATAGTTGGTGCTGCGGGGCCATGCGGCGCGTCACGTGCCGGGTGTTTCTGCGGGGTCCTTGCCCATCTGTTCCCGGCTCTTTCTGGGTTAGCCGGCGCGGGGCCAAGTCCTCGCAGGCAGCCAGCTCCATGGCCAGAGATTACGAGCACTAACCTTCCTGGCAGGAGTGGGGTGGCTTTGCTTTTATGCAGATTAGCCATGTGCTTCTCACTTCAAGGCGTTCCACAGGAAAAGACGTTTCCTGTGTTTGGTTCTCGGTGGGCGGCTCCAGCGCCTTGTACCGGCCGGGGCCCAGCCTGTGCGCAGCGAGTGGGCTTGGGAGAGGGATTACGGCGAGCTGCCCCCCCTTCCCCTTCCACCTCCACCGCTACGTCACCACAACACAACCACACGCGCGCTCATACTGTTGGTGTCATTCATTCAGTGCCAAGATTGCTTTAAAAAATTCCCTTGGCCCCAGTTCAAACAGGAGTACAGCTGGGATGTGTTAGATTTTAGGCAGTCTGCCCTCAATTTGAGATGAGTTATAAATAGCAGTGCCGACTTCCTTAACTACCACTCTCCGAGGTAAAATGCAGGTTAATTACTGTGGGAATCAATTAGGGCTTCTCTCGGTTAAACAGCCAGTAATGCTTTTTATTATTTTTTTATCACAAAAAACGGACAGCGGATCTGGGCAGGAAAAGATTTCAGACCCAAGGTGAGAGCTTAGGGTGCTTTTTTTGGGGGCTTTTTTTTTTTTTCCTGTTTTTTGGCCTTTCTGTTTCTTTTGGACAGCTGAGGAAGCCAGTTGTGGCCAATACCCACGTTTGCCAGCAATTGAATGATGCTGATTTGAAACTGGAGAGTTCAGTAAATGACTCTCCCTTTTCTTCCTCTGGCGTAATAAAACACAAACATGTAATAAGGTAATGGGGAAAGTCAGAATTACATTTTTCTGTTCAGCTGGGGAGGGTTTGGCTCTTGCTTCTGGAGTGGGATTTGCCTCTTCCCTTTCCTTGTTTTCCTGCTGGGCCCATTAAGCAAGTCCCCTCCAATTTAACCAAACAGCTCCTTCCAGAGCCCAAATTTCTCTTGTACTGGACAAAACGTGCAACGAGCTGTTTGTGGAATCCTCTTGCTCTTGTCTGCTTGGAACCCCTTTTTTTGGGGGGGGTGGTTTTTGAAGGATAGCTGGTTTTCACAGTGCCCTTTCGTTGCCTAGAAATACCTTAAATTTTCTTGAAAGCTCAGCAGTTCCTCTGGAGCACCGGCTCTCGGCTGCTCTCATCACACACCATACCAAGCAACTTGGCTTTTCAAAGTTTGACTGGTGACAGGACTGTGTTTTTGCCAAGTTTTGGTACTTAACAGTGTTATAAAACAGCGGAGATACCCAGATTGAAGGGAGAATAGAAGCAATTTCTGTGAATGCAAGGAGGTGTAAGCAGGGGGTCTGGACTTCAGTGATCAAGGAGCAACACTTTCTCTCAATTATGTCTCTCTGTGGCAGGGCCTTTGCTTTTGAAGTGTAATCACAGTAATCTACTCCTGTGGTTTCCTATTGAAAGGATTTCCCATGTATCGGTCCAGAGAAGAATCTCCAGCCCTTTGCTGTCAGAGTTTGGTATTTCCTTATTTATCCTGAAGTGTTCTTGCTGGCAAACAGGCGTCCCTTCCTCTTGCCTTACCCAGCTCGTGTAGCAGGGGTGTTCAGAGGAGCTGAGCAGCACCCCTGCCCTCCCCAAAGTCTTCGCTCGAGCTCTTGGATCGATCCGCACTGTGACTGTTCTTTTCTTGCGGCACGTGTGGTTAAATCACCTAAAAGGATTGAGATAGCACATTCAAGTAGACTTCCTGGTGGTAGGCTCTTTAAGCCAGAGCAATGCTGCTAAGAGGAGAGCAGTTAAAGCCCTGTCAGCAGAAGAGATGTGTGTCTTTAATGGGAGATTCTGAAGGGAGAAACAATGCGATGCAGGATTTGAGACCCGCACGGCAGCCCCAGGGAGCATGAATTAGCCTGTTGGTTTGCAGGAGTGTGTGTGTATGAAATAGTTCCTTCATTAGAGATTAATTGGCGTTTACATTTCTTCTGTTTATAGAATTTTATCTATAAGGCTGTAATTTAGAGTGATGCTCTTCATGTTTGTTTTTAGCATCCTCTCTGTGCTAGGGCCTGGTGGAAGAGTGGCAGTTCAAAGCAGCACAGTTTGGGAGCGTGTCGGGTACTCCTACGCTGAGCAATCAAGGTGACGACTTGGTCACATCCTGGAAATATGTTTGGGGTTTGTGTGTGTTGAGATTTTTCTTTTCTCTCTCTTTTTCTTTTAACGGCTTCATGAACAGTTCCAAACGTGTCTTGAAGTTTTTAACAGCCGTCGTGCTTCCTGTAGGAGTCGTGGAAGAGTTGGATCTTCACCTTGTTCCTGTCCTTTCTGAAGATATGGTTAGCTTTGTGGGTGACCACAGACAAGAAAATCTGTGCAGAGGAGGCAGCCTGTGGGGGGTGTGTGTATTTAAAATGTCAAAAAAAACCCCAAATCCCCAACCAGGAATGTGTGTGTGACGCTGCCCTTGGTAGCGGTCTGTGAAGGTGAGGTAACAACCAGGAGGAAGCAAGTAACAAATGGAAAGTATGCTGAAATGCTCAGTGAGTAACCCTGAGGTTGCACCTCATCAGGTAGAAGGAGGAAGGAGGTGGGTTTAGGGGGTGACTTGTCAGAAAGTAGGGGCTGTGAGGCGTTCCTGGTGGCAGCGCTTTTACAGACCAAAGAAGATAATGTGGGGAGGGCAGAGATGCCAGTCGTCTAAGGGGTGGTACCCACAGGGCAAGGCTGGGAAGCATCCAGGACAGATGTGAACACAGTTTGCATCCGTTGGGGTGTGAGAGCTGCTCATGGGTGCTGCTGCTCAGGAGGTAAGACACTGGAGCTCTGAGGATTCAGGCTACAGGTCATTTTTCCCCATTCCCCCTGAATTGAAGTTCTTCCTCAGAGCACAGCCCGAAACCCTCTGAGGGCACATGGGGTATGTGGGGTATGGCCAGTTGGGAGCACAGGGATCTGTGGCTCCTCTGAGGTCCTGCAGCCTCTGTCTGTGTTACTCCTCAACAGTGGCATCTGCAATAACGAGCATGAAACATGAAACAAAACTTCTCCAGAAGGGTTTTAATATCCGTATGGATCAAAATGGAAACATGAGGCACAATTGAGCGTGGCAGGGCATCTACAGTCTGGCCCAGTGGAGAGAATCGTGCCGGTGCCATGCACGAGGCCGTCTGTGAACAGCTTCCCTGGGATGGCAGGGGCTGAGCTGGAGTGGAGGAGGGGGCTTGGACCTGGTTCTTAATTGATTTGTGCCGTATTTCTGCGAATTTCTCTAAGGGAGCCTGATTCCAGTCGAGTGGGTAGCCCCCCTCTTGCCAAAACTGGGGTGCTTTTCTTGCCATCTCCACTAAACTCCCTCCCATGGCCCAGCTCCTGTTGCCCCACAAGAGCACCATTACCTCCCCGTTGCGCCCCCACTTACTCCTCCTTGGCGTGGGCTCGGTGCTGTGTGCCTTGCCTGGCAGGCAAGACGTAGCAGACAGCTGGTCAAACAAATGTTTGCAGGGTCTGTGTGTTGGGACTTCAAGCTGTGCTGGCTGTTGGGGTAGGATTTTCTGAAGTGTAGCATACTGCACAGGTTTTTTTTTTTCCCTGGGAGGGGTGGATTCTGCAGACCCAACCGAAACACC
The DNA here is from genome assembly GCA_013400835.1 of Zapornia atra. Lineage (NCBI taxonomy): Eukaryota > Metazoa > Chordata > Aves > Gruiformes > Rallidae > Zapornia > Zapornia atra. Next base: position 36,463 of record VZTU01018433.1, on the reverse strand, counting down.
GTGCTGGTCCCTGGGATCCTTTGGGCTTTTCAGCAGGAGCTGGCTTTGTGAGATGTTTGCTTGTGCAGGCCTGTAGTGCCACTCCTCAAGCACCTGATCTCAGCAAGAGAGGGTGGATCTGTACAAATACCACCCTAGGGCTAGTTGCGGGGAGGAATGGTGTAATAGAGTCCATTGTCATGGTGATCTGGTGGAAAACATCTAATTGGTATTAGTTAGGTCATCAGGAGATCAGCGAACAATTCTCATTCAGCCAGTGATGGAGGTTAAAGGCTTTGCCTGGGATTCATTTAGAGGTCACTACGCCAGAAGAGGCTGATGGCAGCCTTGCTTCAGCGTCTGAGTAGCACTGCCCAGGCAGAAAGACTCTTTTGGGGTTTATAGCCTTTTTGGGAGTTGGATTGGCTGTTGTGCCTTGGCTCTGGGCAGGGTGGTGCAGATCAGGATGTCCGAGGAAACTTGCGTTTAGTCACTCCTCATGTCTGCTCTCAAACTCAGGGACCTGACTGTCAGGGGTGACACTTTGCCATGCATCTGAAGGAACTTGATTTAGAAAACTTTATTCTACCAAAGGCAGGGGACACAAAGCACGTGTTCAAAAGGGGGGGGAGGAATGGAACTGGAGTCTTGAGTGCTGTGAATGGCAGTAACACTGCCCAGTGTTGCTACATCAGTATGGATTAATTGAAATGCATAAGTGTAAATTAACAGCCTGTAGTGTTTTGGGAGACCTTGTTATATGTGAAAGAAGTGGTGTTTCCTGTGAATATTTAAACCTTGTTGTGGAATATCTGAACATTAAACTATTACCTACTATGGGGAAAAACCACTTATGCTGATAATTCATCGTCCTTAATGATCCTTCCCACCTTCTTTCCTGTCCTCTGGCCACAGGAGATATGTCAGCATAAAGTGACTTCTTCTCATTGGGTTTGTTCTTTGTGAAAAGTCCAGGTTTGAAAGGGCAGCAGGAATCCTGCTGTAATTCAGAACATAACTGTGGGGTTTAGCACCTGAGACAGCTGAGCTTCTGCTTCTCTGTGCCAACCTGCTAAAGTTTTCTCCTGGGGTTTCTGGGAAGTTGTGAATGATTCCTGTACGTAGCTGGATGTACACTGTGTGTCTCAACTTGCCTTGCAGCCTTCAAGCCCGATGGATCAGATGGGGAAGATGAGGCCTCAGCCATATGGAGGAAACAACCCATATTCACAACAACAGGGACCTCAAGCGGGGCCACAGCAAGGACATGGCTATCCAGGACAGCCCTATGGGCCACAGACTCCCCAGAGATACCCCATGGGAATGCAAAGCAGGACGCAAAGTACAATGGGCAGCATCTCATATGCACAGCAGGTAGAGCACCCGGGCTTCTGTAGTCTCTGTATACAGCAGGGGCAGGCCGAAGAGCATCCAAGTACTGCTTCTTCTGCAGGACCTCCTTCAGCCAGATTGGCATCAGTTGCTTTAGGTGAACTGGCATTTCTTCAGGCTCCGCGTTGCACTGCACCTGGACCCAGGTGTGATCGATGTACTTGTGGAATCTTTGCTTCTGAGAGAGGCAGTGGCAGAGCAGGGAATCAAACAGAGGAAAAAGAAATAGCCAGGGGAGTGAGATGCTCTTTGCACTGTGTTCTGTTAAAGACACAGCTGTTCTTTACAGAAGAAATAACTTCAGGTCAGTTTTGGCTCATCACATGATCCAAGTGGCTCCTGCTGGACTGTTTGCAGGATTCAAAAGGCTGCTGTTCTTAGAGCATGCAGTCTTTCCTTTCAGTCCTCTGTCACTGAAGGGTAGTCACATAGGGATCCCTAAAATTTTTGCTGTGGTGCCTATTAAAATTCTGTTAATGGTAAGAATAACATCATCCAGGAGTGACTGGGAAGTATCTAGGTAGTGGCATTTCCCATACATTCCCAGTTAACTGCTCTGCACAGGTCTGAATTGTTTTCCTTCTTGAGCGTAACCTTACTTTGTGTGTGATGTAAAATACCTTCATAACAGGTGTAACTCTGTCTTGTTCTGTAGATTCCTCCTTATGGACAGCAGGGCCCCAGTGCATATGGGCAGCAAAGCCAGACTCCGTATTACAACCAGCAGAGCCCTCATCCCCAGCAGCAGCAGCCTCCCTATTCGCAGCAGCCTCCATCCCAGACCCCGCACTCTCAGCCTTCCTATCAGCAGCAGCAACAGCCTCAGTCGCAACCTCCGCAACTCCAGACATCGCAGCCTGCCTACTCCCAGCAGCAGCCCCAGCCGCCCCATCAGCAGTCCCCAACTCCATACCCCCCTCAGCAGTCCACAGCCCAGCAGCATCAGCAGACCCAACCTCCCTACTCGCAGCCGCAGTCGCAGTCACCCTACCAGCAGCAGCCACAGACCCAGCAGCCGGCGTCCTCCGCGCTCTCCCAGCAGTCGTCCTCATACCCTCCGTCGCAGCCGCAGCAGCAGCAGTCTGCCTACTCCCAGCAGCGCTTCCCCCCTCCTCAGGTAGGCACCTTCCTGCTTTGCTTCCTTCCATAAGTGTTTTTTAAAGAAACTTGGGCACAATCCTTCTCGTTAGGCTGAGTGAACCCCACATCAGCCAGCTGGAGGGATGATTGTGGTAAGATGTGTGCTGCCTCCTCTGTCAGGTCTAGATCTGTGTCTCTGACAGAGAGATGCTATGGTGGTACCACACTAAGCCACGTTAACGAGGCAATTTTGAAGACTGGTGTGGAGTAAATACTGCTGATTGGCAATACCAGTCCACAGGATTTTGTACTGTAATGGTTTTCAATGGTTTTCATGCTGTGGAAGTTCTCCAGGTGGTCTCCAGAGCTACTTGGTTTAGCACAATAGCAGAACACAGTCTACAGACTGACACATAGTTGGTGGTAGGAGAGTTTAAATGTAAAACTTGGCTTTAGGGAGGAGGAATAAAGCAGCAAATGCCTGGAATTGAAGGCAAAGCCAGGAAGGCGTTTGCATTTTAAAAATAAATGTAATATTTTCAGCACAGCTTCACAGGGTTTTACTAGTTGTGTGCAAAGCTGGCTGGGACCCTCCAGCAGACGTTGCAGTGCAGTGAAGGGAGCTTTCCAAAGCTGAAGGTTTAATTGACTTGCCTTGTTGTGTAATGAAGTCCTTGGAGCTGTTAGGAGATGTTACAAGACCAAGGCACTAAGTGGGCAGCTCCCAGGACGTTACTGTTAGTGGTGTGTTGGAGGCCTCATCTCGAGGCACTGCAGCAGGGGCAGTGTGTGTCCTCCTGAGGAGCAGGAGGTGTGTTGGCTCCAACACTTCACTCTTATTTCCTGTTTTGGGCACATGTCACCCAGAGTATATAACTCTTCCACAGTGTGAGAGTATACCAGAGTGATGCCAGCAGAGCCTTTACTTTATTCCCATTTGTGGGGTTTTTTTTTGGTGTTTCTTGATGTTTCAGGAGCTATCTCAAGACTCATTTGGGTCCCAGGCATCATCTGCTCCCTCAATGGCTTCCAGTAAAGGGCAAGAAGACATGAACTTGAATCTTCAGTCCAGACCTTCTAGCCTGCCGGTGAGTGGTGAGCCGATCTGGAAGTGAATGGGGCGAGGGCAATCAGAAGCACAGCAGGAGAAATTAGCACTGGTGGTATTCCACGTGGAAATGGGAATGATGGAGGCTGCCTGTGCTTTTTACTAAGTCATTAGCTTCTGGCTTCCCACTGGAGATTCAATGTAATTTACAAAAGTAATGGATTTGAGAGTAAAGTTTAACCCTAAATACTCTGGTCTTGCACATTCTAGCTAAAATAATCTTAGAATTATTTCTTCTTGAGCTTTCTGGTTGCAGTGTCTGAAGTAGATGATCGTTCGAGGTCCCTTCCAGCCCCTGACACTGTGTGATTGTGTGATACCTGGCTGGTGGCAGGATAGATCCTGTCCTTCAGGGGAAAAAGTCTCATTTTTGGCTTAGTTCTGTGTTCTTCAGCCCACTGCTGTGCTGGTGGTTTGCAGACTGGCAGCTTGGTTCCCTTTACGTGTCGTCGTATCCTCACACTGCTGATTTCAGCTGCTTTGGTCCAATCTGACTGAACAGTTGGTGAAAAAGACAAGTTTATTAGTACCTGGAGTGAGGAAGATCAGTCACAGATAGCTCCTTCCTTGACAGATGGAGAATTATGTTTTCTTTTGCATACTAAATCTGCTTGCTGTATGTACAGCGAACAGTTGGGTGTAGGAGATTACTGCCCAGTGTCCCAGCAGGTTTGGGGCCAGAAGAGTTTAACTTGGAGCTAAAACTTCCTCAGGAAAATGGTGAAGGGTTAAAAGTTTCCATTAGTTTGCACAGGTTGGTCTGTGCCTCTGACTTGGAGGGAAAGTTCTGAGCTGCTGAGTTCTGATCTTGCTGGTTCCTGGAGTGAGTGAGCTTTTATATTTTTATTTAGCCTCTGGCTAAGTGAGTTTTGGAAGCTGCAGTGGCTGGTCAGGGGAGAGTGAGCTGTGCATACAGCAAAGTTATTTTTGCTCTCAGCAGTGAGAGCAGCTTTGTTGTGAGCCCCTTGGAATAATTCCTTTGGATTGTGAGTACAAATTGTCACCCAAAATACAAAGTGATTCTAGTCCTGGCCACCTAATGGGACTAGTTGTGGGTTGTTTTCTTTTTTTTTTTCCCCTCTTTTTTTTTTCCCCCCTCCTTTTGGACCCTGATTACAAAGATTTAATTTGTTCTGAGGCCTGGGGGGAAAAAATCCTTTTAAATGGCATTTTTCTTTCCACTCTGCCTCTCCACAAGTTCTTCCATGTGACCCATCTTCCGGCAGAGAACGCAGGAAAAGTGAAGCCACTGAAGTAATTGAAGAAATCGCTCCAGCTGGAGCAGTGGGAAGTCCTGTTCAGTGGCATTGTTGATGGAGCCTTCATGAATCCTGCCAATCAGCGCCCTCTGACTCAGATTATAGGAATTAGTGGCTCTGCTTAGCAGAAGTGGCTCCTTCTCAGCACCAAGTGGGAGTTTGGTTTATACCTTGTGGTTAAATGTATTTGGCCCCTTTCTAGTCCTGCCCTTTTCCCAAGCAGCTGAAGGGAAGGTGCCTGTCTCAGCTGGAGGAGTGAAGGAATGTGGAGATGAGGGAATTTGAGCCAGTTCAAAAGTTTCCAATGCCCACAGGTTTCTGCTCAGGTACTTCACAGGTTTGCTGAAGAGAAATCCAGGGTGCCAACGATGGGCCCAGCTATTAGAATTGCCAGCTACAAAGCTTGTTTCTGTTTTAAACAGACTTTCCTGACTTTATCACCAAATAATTTGCATTTAAGAAGTCAAGCAGCCCTTGGCTTACCCAACCCCAGTGTACTTTTGGGCCTTCTCTTCCTTGGTAAGCAAAAACTAAAAGAAGGGAAACTCCCTGCAAAATCTCCCCCTTAATTCATCGTTCTTTGTCCTCTGGCTAGGATCTTGTAGGACAGGACCAGCACCCTTGTCTGTAAATTAAAAATGCATCAGCTGGTGAGGTGGGGTGGTTTAAAGGGAGAACCTCTGAGGTGTACAGAAGCCAACTCTTTGTTTCAGTGATCGATCTCATGCGCAGAGTTTGGCCAGGGGATGCTTAGAAACAAAAGAGCTGTGTGAAAGGGTGCTATCAATTTCTTTTATCTGCCTTGTATTGCTCAGTCAGTCTGGTTTAGGAAGTTTTATCCTACTCAGGAGGATTCCTGGATCCCTGTTTTGCCATTCTCTATGACTTACAGAAGCAGAGTTAGTTTGTGGGCTTTTAATTTTTTTTTTGTGGAGTTCTGAGCACTTTTCCAGGGCTCAGTGTGGGGGTGGAACAGCTCACTGGTTCTCTCAGAGTCGGGGCAAATCATGCCCTGGATTGTCTTTAATTCAACATAGGTCTCAGCTCCAGCAGGAAAAGGAGGTTGCTGCTTTCTAGGTTAAATTTATGTACCCTGTGCCTTTGGCCTGTCCACATGAATGTTGTACATCATGTTGGGGTTTGAAACAATAAGGGGGGAATCGGCTGGTCCCATCGCAGTTTCAGGTGGTGGTGGTGGTCTAGCCAGTGACATTGTCAGGGTGTTCACCTCCTGTGAGCTCTCACTGGCTTTGTTAGGATCTGCCTGAGCAGTGTCATATTGGTCAATCTGGGTGAGGGGCTTCAGGCTCCCTTCCTGATAATGACCTGTGTGTTACTAACTCGACTCCTTCCTGCTGCTCTTCTGTGCTCCAGCAGAAGAGTCAGATCACAGAATGCTCCAGTGCTCTGTCTGCTCGTCTCTAGCAAAATGTCTGGCCTGCCATCTCTGCTGGTCTCAGATGCTGTTCTAGCTGAAGTGTTTCCTGCTCTGTTGCCTCCTTTCTGAGGCCTGTGCTTGCTGTATTTTGGGGGAGAACTCGGGGTGCCTGCTGAAGAGGGATGCCTGTTTAAGAGCAGTGCCTGTGTGCAGGGTCCCGGCCGGTCCCTTTGTTCTTCTGTGCCAGGCTGGGTGAGGAACTTCTCTGAAGAGTCTGCTGCTTCCCTTGGGAGGCTCTGTCAGGACTGTGCTAAACTAAACTGAGATTGGGAGAAGTGAAGTGTAGCCCTTCTGTGTCTGGGTGTGATAGAAGAATAGCAATCCTTAGTATAAATCTGTTTCTCCCAGGAGATTCTCTAGTCTCTTCTCCTTAGCAAAGAATTCTTCCTGGCGAGTCGTTTCCAGTTTATTTGGTGTCTTTACCTTTTGAGGCTGGGATTCTGAGTCTGTAGGAGCTATTAATTACCTTCTGCTTAGACATGGAAGGGGCTGGTAGCAAGTACAGGGGTGCTAGGACATCCGTTTGGGTTTGGATTGCAAATGAGCTCTGCTGCAAAGCTCTCTGGGCTTTGGGTTTGTCGGGAGGAATTTTTTATCTCATTATGGGATGCAGCAGATTGTTGTCTTGCCCCACTCTGTCTTGTGGGCTGCCTTGAAGGAGCAGAATGCAAGTTCCTGATGTCTTTGAGATGGATGTGAGGTAGAGCATCGAGACAGCGCTTGCCACTCCAGCCTTTTCGTACCTTCCCAACCTCCCCTGTGGGGAGAGGAATAAGGTTGCTGAGGTTTTACTGGTGCAGGAAGAACTGTTCTGTGGGTATCCTGGGCAGCAGTGGGTATTCCTGTTTGATTACCTCTCCCTTGCTGCAGTCAGGAGTGTGTGAGTTGGGAGGCTGGAGGTTGCCAGGGAAGCACGGTTTGGATTCTCCATCCTTATGAAGTGGCCTGTTCAGCTTGTGTTCTGTGGGTGCTTGAAGTGGAATAAAGTTGAGCTGTGTCAGCTGCAGCCCCTGACCTGGAAGTAATCAGTGCAACAGGCTGAGATGCAGCAAAACTGCCTGGAAGCTGCCCTGGGCTGTAGGGAGGTGTGTCCCAAGAAAGGAACACTCTCTTAAAACCCCTTTGAGCTCAAAATGAATCATTTTGACAATTTCTTTGGGGAGAGGGAGACGGGACCTTTTATAGTTGATTTTGCCAGTCACTTCAGGCTTCACACACACACACACACACCCCCCATTATGGGACTTCCTGCTTCTGTTTGGTTTGTATTTGGCCTTTTAAGCTTGTCTTATTGCCTGCCTTAAGAGAGGGATTAGTGATGTATGCATTTCAAAGCAGGGGAGCTGCATGCTGTGGTGCCTGGGCATCACTGTGGATGTGCAGATAAACACACCAGCACCCAGCAGCTTGCCCAGAGGAGCACAACACCCCAGACCCTGGTATTGGAGAGATGGGTGCGTTCCAGTTAATGCCAGTATGACGGTTTCTATCCCAGGCTGCTGTGATATGGGGAGATTAAAATGCGGTTCTTCCTGACCAGGGCCTCCTCTGCCTGAGCTGCTCCTGGTGTGTGTTTTGTGGCTTTCTTGAGAAGGCTCTGCCTTCTTTTAAAATGAATGTCTTGCTTTATTTTGCTGGTAACCTCTGAAGCTGTGGAGTGCCAGTCGTGAAGCCACCCCACGTCCTCCAGCTGCTCCAGCGACATGTCTCACACCCGTGACCCGCTTCCCAGCCTTGCTCAGCTACTTGTCCATGTGGCAATGTGTTCTCTCCTCCCACCCCTTCCTCGGTCTCTGAGATGAGCTAATCCCACCCGGTGCTGGGAGGAAACTCCCCACCCTGTGGCTGCAATAGCCGGGGCTGCGCAGGGCCCTTGGGCTGCACAGGGCCCTTGGGCTGCACAGGGCCTTTGGCCTGGGTGAGCGTCCCTCTCTGAGGCGATGCTGCAGCTTCCCCGGGCCGTGCTGGCAGCAGGCTGCAGCTCCGCTCGGTGCCGGCCTCGCTTCCTGTTTCTATTCTGGTCTCGAGCGGCTCAGCGCCGCTTCCTGCCTGCGCACAGATTCCCCTCACCCCCCCCAGCCTGGCGTTGGCTCAGGAGCGATTTTGGTTACGGGGACCCTGCTGCGAGAGGAGAGGTGACCTCTGCGTGGAGGTGGGCAGCGGGGCTGGCTGGCAGCTGGGCTCTTGTTCTTTTAGGCCCAGCAAGTGCGGCTAGGCGGGCTGGTGTTTCATCAGGAGATTGCTGCAGGGTGACCAGTTCTGCTCTTGGATTCCCAACGGTGGTCTGAGGCCTGTCACACGCATCCTCTGAAGCTCCCTCATGCTGCGCAGGGCCACCCTTGGCTTTTAAACACTCTCTCAAGCAGCTCGTTGTCGTAGGACAGGAAAATCAGTTTTTCACTTCCTTTTTGCTGCTGACTGGCTGCACTGGAGCCCCTGCAAAATGTGCAGAAGCCTCTTGTTGATCTGGTATGTCAGACATGCTAGGCTCATCCTCTTCCCTTTCCATCAGAACTTGGTGCTGGCAGAGGCCCTCCCCCCCGTTGTTCAGGGAGAAATGGAGGTGTTTAACCTTCTCTGACAGCACTGCACGCGTTTTAAACACTGCCACACCTGAGCTTTGAGCTTACAGGAACCATTGTCCTGTTAAAGTCCTTTGGCATGCTGGATTGATGTGTCCTGGAGATGTGAGCGATCATGAACGCTGCAGAGAAAGCTCCTTCCACATGGCACTCGAGTGCGGGGCATGGCAGGGGCCTGAGGCACAGGCTGCTCTGCTCCCTGCCTGCCACGGCACGCTGCACGGGTGGGCTCGTGTCCCCACTGCTGTGGGCATAATGTTTGGGCCTGTGAGGTCAAACAAGTCCTGGTGATGGTAGGGGAAGCTGTGTGATTGTGTGACTGTACTTTGGAATCGGGCCTTTCCCAGGTGAGAGGAAACCTTTATTTTAAAAAAAAAAGAAAAAGAAAAAAGTCCTGAATTGACAAGAAGCCATGCCTGTGGCCTCTGGGAGCCGATGGTTCTGGAACCTTCCTGACCAGGACGTCCGTTAACGGCCCTGGCCTGGGCTGTGTTTCCATGGTTACGTTACCTCCCTGGGCCTACTCCTTGCTTGGGAGCCGTGGTGAGAGGACAGCCTCCTCGAGCCTCCTCAAACACATCTCCAGTGTCTTATCCCACCTGGATCAGTGGTCCCTGGGCGCAGCATTGCAGACAGGGTCTGGCCTGGACTGAAGTGGCTTCTCTAGAGGTGCCTCAGCCGTCGCCCTTCCGTGTTGCTCCTTCGCTGCCTGCCCACAGGTATGACGGGCTTTGGGAGGGCCCTGCCAGGGTTCCACTGCCTCTTCAGCAGCTTCTCCCAGCACGAGATGCTGCAGCAAGAGGCTTGTAAATACCAGATGCCTCCGAAATATTTTCTCTCCTAAAATCTTCCTCCCTTCTGCCCTTTGAGAAATTGATCCTGTGTCTCTCAGTTGTTCCGGAGAGGTTGGCAAAGGTACTAAAAGCTGAATTCTCCTAAAATCCAGGGTGGTGGCCTGAACAGGGGCCTTCTTAATTTTCTGCTTATTTCAAACTCCTGCTTTGCTGCGTTTCCTTGCCCACCCTCCCTCCTGTGGTTGGCATGGTGGCACAATCACATGCTGAGATGACTAAATGCTTTGGAGTCTAAATCGAACACCAAAGCCTGGAAAGCGCCTTCCAGAGGAAGCGCTGCTGGGGATGGGGATGTCCTTAGGGCTGGCAGTAGGAGGGTCGCTTCCTGCCTCCTAGGTGATGGAGCATTTTGTACGCTCAGGGGTTTGGCTTCACACTGAAGCAGGCTACTTAAAAACCTCTGGAAGAAAAACCAAAGCTCTTTCAATAAACAGGTTCTGGGTTCTCACCTGCACGTGCTTTCCCAAGCCCTGGTGTCAGACCAGCCGGTCTGATGGATTTTTGCACCCTCAACACCCTCCCATAAACTCAGTGCTGCTGAGAGCATCCTCTGATGCTGCTGTTGCTGCTCATCGTGCCTGTGTTCCCCCATGCTTCTGTCTTGCAACTTGCTTGAAGGTCGGTGTTGCTGTTAAAGGTTTTATCCTCCCATGTGGCAGTGCTGCTGCTGGGTGCCCAGCCCAGCTCCTGTGGCAGCTGAAGTGAGCTGCAGCTCAAGCTAAACTCGAGCATTTACCTCTGCTGCTTTGAATACTTGGTGTTACATCAACACTTAGATAAACCTGGCAGTGCTTTTTAGAATCTGAGCAGCTTTCAAATGGTTAAACAGAAACTGTTCTGGAGTGTTCTGCTGCTGCAATTTTTCCCAGGGTCCCACAGAAGAGCCCAACACTCCCAGGTGGGAATGCTGGCCTTCCACACAGTGGGCTTCCCCCTCAGTGACATCTTATTCTCTGGATGAATCCTGTTACTCCTCCTGTACCTCGTGCTGCAGCTACAGCTCCTGAATCTCTCCAAAGACTGAGACTATGAAATCTGTGCCTGCTCGGTGTTTGGGGGGAGGAGGAAAGCCCCCACCACCCTTTTTTTTTTTTTTACTATTATTAATTTTATTTGGAGGGGGAAGAGAAGGAGGGGTGACACAGGGCAGGAGCAGTGGATGTGATTAAAGCTCCTGCCGAGTGGATCTGTGGGAGTGGAGTATCGACCTCTGAAAAATCAATGGCTGCTGCGGTAGCAGTGCTGCTGCTCTGCAAGGACTCCTTGCAGGAATGTAGTACAGCCACAGCGCTTCCAGCTGTCGTCCCCCCCTTTCTGTTTTGAACCTGCTTTCTGCCCAAGGACCAGGCTCACCTGCATTTACTGAGGTGGATTAGAACAGCAGCTTATTTTTGCAATGGGAGTAGAATTCCTTGCGTGACAGCGAGCCCCTCCTCCTCCTGCCTCCTTCCCAAAAGCTCCTTCTCCTGCAGTGCAGCTCGAGCCAGCAGCTCCTATCGGTTTGTCTAAAGGCAGCCTGGAAGAATGAGCTTTTCAGCTGCTTCTTTTGAGCAAGGAAACTGCACGAATCTCTTGTATGTTCTAGTCCCCATCTTAGGTTTGTAATTGTCAGCGCTGGTGCCTGAGAGGAGCTTAAACTCCTCATAAGGGAAGGGAACATGGACTCCAGCTAGCAGAGGCTGAAGCCTCCATGGTGTTACCTCCTTCATATTTGTTTTAGTGGGCAGGTGTTTTTCCCTTGAAGTAGTAAAAGTCTGGTGCTTACTTCCTTATTTCCTGAGGATCGCTGGGAGATGTTGCACGTGATGGTTTGTGCATATTGGTTTTTGTAACCAGGAGCTTGGGGTTCCCTCCAAAAGAACCTGAGAACTGCTCTAGTTTGCAGTTGCTCACATGTGGTCCTTGCTCAGACTAGAGGTTGAGCTTCCAGGGGTATATCTGAGTGGCCAAACCCAGTGTTTTAATTGCATAATTAAATCCCTTTGTTCTTTCCAGTTGCTGATCTTGTGCCATTTGGAAGGGGGATATAAGAGAAGAGGCAAGGCCACGAGTTTAGAAAGCTCTCCTAAGGCACAAGTGTGTCAGGGATCTTTCTGGGCATTCCCAATTATTTTTCAGCCAGAACAAAGTCACCTTTCCCTGTTAAACTAAATCAACCTTTCAGTGCCTCGAAGAGGTGAGAGCTGTGTGGGAGAGGGGAGAACACTGTATATGGCCAAGGGGACACCAGGTTGTGTTGCTGGTCTTTGGGTGTATTTGATTAGCCACATTGGGTAGCTCGGGGATGTGATGGAGATGCTTCCCACACGTGTATGAATGGAGACTCAGTACCTGGGAGCTTTGTCTCTTTGTCTCTTGACTCTGGGAGCTGCACACCAGGAGTCATGATCATCCAGAGGGTGCTTTTGGTGCTGTGAGGATGGACTCGTTATCCTCTGCACAGTAACCAGCCAGTGGTGTAACTCTGGGAATGGGGAAGATTTGAGGTGTTTCGGGTGTGGAAAGAAAGGGAAAGGAAAGGATAAGTTTTTGATTTAAAAGTCTTGGGTAGTCCCTGCACGAGTGGAAAAGAAACTGCAGAGAAAATGAAATCGTAATGGAAAGTGGCCTTACAGAATTTCCAGGTTCCACCACACGCTCATCTCCAGGTCGTGACTTCTTTGGGTGCTGTCTAGTGATCTGCCAGTGCTTGCACCAGCAGTCTGCCTGCACCCCATCCCTCCTCCCCCCACTTTTCATACCCACTGAGGCTGGGGAGTAGTAGTGGAAGGCTGTGGTCCCCAGTGAGGAGATGAGTTTGCTTTCTGATCGGTCTTCTTGCTCTTCCAGATCAGTGGGATGGGTCAGAGCGAAGCCTTGAATCTCCTCTCCTCTGGGGTTTTGTTACCTTGATCTTAAGTATTTCTTGTTTCATCTTTATGTTTGTTTAACAAATGAGCTTGTATCAGATAGTGAAATGGTGGTTCCTCTTTTCAGATGAAAGGAAACCTTGCCTTTTCCAGCATAAACTAACCAGCTCCCTTGTGTTGGTCATGCCAGGACTTGCAACCCTTTCCCTGCGATAGATGAACTCCTCTGCCCCCTCCTTTGGGTACCAGATTGTGTGATTTCAGGCATGGTTTTGTTGTGGTGTGAAAAGGAGGTGTTAGCTGCCGAGTCCTTGTTTGTCAGCAGTACTGACAAACCCATGCTGGCACCAGCAAGGGCTGGGCAGCCAATCGCAGCTGGAACAGTTATCGTTCCAGGGTCCCTGTGGGCTTCCGCTATCAGGTCACATCCCAAAATAACACTGGGCAGTATTTCAAGTGAAGAAACTCAGGCTTTGGGGCTGCAGCCAGCCTGGAGTGTGAGATTCTGTGTGAAATAGTTGGAATCCCTCCAGCGTTTTTGATCTGCATGGCAGATGAGCAATAAAATGCATCAAACCCACATTGGAAACACGTGAGGAAACTCTCCAGCCCCTGACGCCTCCTTGGAGTTGGCAGAGTCGCTGCTGGGGAGCCTCACCTCCTGTCTCGGCTCCATTGGCTGCGCTTGCTGGAGGAGGGAAGAGGAGAGCCCTGCTCCTGGTGCTGCTGTGATTTCCAGGTCTCCTGATGCTCTGTGGGAGGCAAATAAAACCTCCCTGGCCCCCTCCTCTTGGGCTTGAGCCAGGCCCCACTGACAGCAGCCAGGCTCTGCTAGTTCAACGAGGTTTCTTTTTTCTTCTTTCTTTTTTTTTTTTTCTCAAGGCTTCTCCACTATGTCTGTCCTTACAATCAGCTATTTCTTTTTCCCCTAGTTTGTGGTGCACTGGAGTAAATGGGATGTCAGGACTGGAGGGTGTCCTTCAGGTTTAGGTAAAAAAAACCCCAACCCACAAACCCAACACTCTCAGCCTTGCGTGAGAAGATAACTGGGTAGCTCCTTACTGATCAGTGCTGGGGTATTCCAGTCCTTGTGTCTGTCCTTCCCCTTCCTTGCAGGAATCACACTGGGAGAGGCTGAGTCCTGCTGGAAAATGCTGCTGTGCTGGCAGAGTGTTTCTTTGCTGGGGAAGGACATTATTGTTGGAATTCATAAAACTTGCAGCTCTTCAGAGGTGAAAGTCACTTGATGAGTTACTTGATTTTGATGCTCCCGTTTCAGTTCATGTCCTAACATCCCAGAAAGGCTGATGTGTCACTCACTTTTAACTTGCTTAAACTGATGATCTGAGAGCTGAGGGCAGCCTCATAGCTAGAAGGCCAACTTCTCCTGTCTGAGAGGCCATGGTAGCATGCCAGCAATGCAGAGGGGTCCTCACTCACACGGCTACAGCAACCCTGTATTACCCCACTTAATTACAACTGAATGTCTTCAAATGACTTGCAGTGCTTAGGTTAAGCTTTGATGCATAGGCAGGTCCAAGGCCTCAGCTTCAAAGATTGCTATCAAGTCACTTAAGAGTTAATTTTTCAAACAGTTTTTAACATGGCTGCGTTTTATGTCTTGTAGATATTTTCATGCCCAGCCTTACCTGTCTCATCTGCTGGGTTTGTGCAGGAATATTGCTCGTGCCATGTGGCAGGCACTGGCCTCCCCAGATCTGGAGGCAAAGCTTCTCCTCTGCCTCTGGAGGAGCATGTCACTCACACTCTGGTAACAGGAGGACACGGCCACGTTCCCCTCACACGCTGGCTCTGTACCTCTCCTTTCCTGCCCCTGTTTTCTCTCAGGTGTACATTTAGAATGTAGTTTTTCCTTGGAGCCTAAAACTCTGTTACATGGGTAGCTGCAGGCTCTGCCCCTCAGGCTGAAGGTTTCCCTGCTCCGAAATGCTGTACCCATCGTGGGGGTTTTAGAGCTGTGCAGGGCTCTGGCCCCCAACTTCATTCCAGTGATGATGAAAATACTGTTTGAATGCACTTGGGGATTCAGGCTAAAAGAACCATAATGTATTTAAGGGAAATCCCAGTGTTCCCACCCCATTTTCCTTTGGGCTGAGTTGACTCTGGGCATTCTGATCCCTTCTTTGATGTGGAGGAGAATCTAAATTCGATGGGTGGCTGAAGTTAGAGGCAGTTTGTCTCAGGAAGAGGAGTGTTTTGCTCTTGAGTGTGTTGGTTGATGCTTTTTAATGTAAAATGTTGAAAATACTGTCTCTTTACTCCCACTTCAGATGGTTTCCACAGTAGGAATGTGGGGTTTGTCAAAGTTGTCCAGGGGAAAAAAACCCAAGTAGCTGCATAAAGGAGCAGTGCTTTTGATGTTACAATAGGAAGGTAGTGAAAATTGCAAGAGCTCTCAGACACTATTTTTAGGCTTTTTGTGCAGTTTTTTAGCTTTCATTGAAATAAAACAAAGCTCTTTTTTTCCCTCAGGAAGATAATACTTCAGCAGTAAGCAAATATACCTCTGAGACTGTCGTGCAGGAAATGATCTCTCAAACAGGAGCAGTAATGGAAGGGGAGGAAGGACAAGCTACGCACTAAGTCATCCTACCAAGTGACTGGTGTTCTCAGCTCAAACACAGCCTTTGCCAGCCTTGGTTAGACACGTTTTGATCGTGTTCTGCTCTGAAATAGACAGGGTTGTCCTGCTGCAGCAGACAGCCCAGCGCAGTGCAGCTGATGCCCCACTGTCCCCTCTGTCATTCTGAATGGTGCTGCCTGTCCCGGGAGCGCGATGAGGTGGTTGGGTATCTCCTGGGTTGGTTTTTATTCTTCCATGTCTCCAGTTTTCCACTTCCCAGGGTGTGGTGACACACAGTTTTCCAGCTTAGAGGAGGAGGATGTGCTGTCAGACTCTTCTCACCCATCACCTGGCAGACAGGTGTTAGGGACTCATAGGGCTCTTGCTTCTGAAGACCAGTAAGTTTTGGTGTCCGAGGTCCTTCTGTGCTGCTGTTACCCCAGCTGCTGCTGACCAAGGCACCAGCCAGTCGCTGTACATGAGACCAGGTGTCCAAGTTCTCTATCAGCTGGCTCTGCCTTGCTGCCTGGTGTTTGGAGGTTGGCTCCGTTCGTGCTGGTCAGCCCAACTCTGTGCAGAGGCAGTTGATCTGAAATGCCTTCAGGGCTCAGGCCAGAACCCTTCTGATGCAGGGCTGCTGCTCTGAGAGACTTGCAAAGGACAGGTGAAGTCTGGGTAAGCTTTGCTCTGCCACGTCTTCATCTCCTGTGATGCTTTGAACCTCTGGCAGAGGTTTTTCACAGGAATAGGTGCAGCTTCCCAGCTTTCTGTTCAAATACACCACTGCTTTCTGTGTCTTGGACTGCTGTTTACTCCAGGCCAAGCCTGGAGCATAGCTGATGCTCATTATCAAACAGCTAGTGCAACTCTGCATCATCTTGGAAGTATCCCTGTTTCTTAGACTTACCAGCTGATTTTTGGTGCTGCTGCTTTGCAGTTGCTCATGTGGTGAGGCTCATTCAGGCTTCTTGCTCTTTTGGATGGGGGCAGTAGGAGGGGTGTTTCCTGGCCTTGCCTTCAGGAAAAGCTGAACTTTACGGGCTGATGCTGGTAACTGTGAAGTGTTGCTGTCTTTGAAGAAAGGGAAGTGGGAACCCTGAAGAGTACTTTATGATTTTCCTTTAAATCTCTGTTTTGTTTGTTTTTATCCATCTCAAGTGAGTAGTTTCCCAGCTCATAGGAGGTTTATGAATTAATTATGGTCAGGCGGGCGGTTTGTGTCTTTCAGAGACTGAGCCACGTTTCTCTTCCAAGCCCCATCACAGGGGCTGTCTCCTCTCTTTGCAGTTGTGTGTGTATTGTTGCTGCATGTTTTTGATCCTCTAAAACTGAATTAAAAGAAGCAAATAGGAGAATTAGCCAGTTGCTTGGGCCATCAGCAAGCACTCAGCAAACCAACTAGGGAACTCTTGGGTTCAGGATAAGAGACGTTTGGCAGTTCCCTCAGTCTGCAGCAGCCTTCGTTACTGACAGGGACATGAGCAGAGTTCATTGATTTCTATTTGTAGTGTGCCTAAGGGAGAGCTGCACTCTTCCTTGGTGGAATGTGAGAGAACAGTCCCGTGTCTTTTCATTTTTGCCTGATGTGTTTCTCTGTGTATTGCAGGACCTGTCTGGTTCAATAGATGATCTGCCCTTGGGTACAGAAGGAGCCCTGAGTCCTGGAGTAAGCACATCAGGGATTTCCAGCAGTCAAGGAGAGCAGAGTAACCCAGCTCAGTCTCCTTTCTCTCCACATACCTCTCCTCACCTGCCAGGCATCAGAGGACCCTCCCCATCCCCAGTTGGATCTCCAGCTAGCGTTGCTCAGTCCCGCTCTGGTCCACTTTCACCTGCTGCAGTACCAGGTAACGCTACTTGGCTCATGTTGGGACTGCCTTGTGCAACTGGAGGGTGAATTAAAATGGCCATGTGGGGGGTTCGCTGGTGGTTGCTGTGGTTCTGTGTGGTTATTGAGGTCCTGTGATCTCATTTGTTTGCTTTAAAACTTGTGTAACTTTTAAAGGATGCAGTAAGATGGGTGGGATGGCTGGTAAACCAGCAGTGTCATTTTGCTGGGTTAATGTGACTGATCTGGCTCTGGCTTTTCTTTATTGTGGCTAACATACCCTGCTCCCAAAGTTGTTTGTAGCTCTGGTGTTTAATGCTCTTGCCTCCTGGGTTTTGTGGTGTGCAGGTTGTGTGATTAACCGCTCTCCTCTCTGTGGTGTAGGCAATCAGATACCGCCCCGACCGCCCAGTGGCCAGTCGGACAGTATCATGCATCCTTCCATGAACCAGTCGAGCATAGCGCAGGATCGAGGTGTGTGGCACGACTTGAAAGACTGAATTATAAAGCTAGATGTGTAACTAAAAACTGCCTGACCTGATGACATGGATTCTGTGGTGAGATAGCATTTAAAAGCCGCCCCAGCTTTATAACTGCAAGTGTTCAGACACCTTGCAGTAAATTCAGCTGTTGCTCCTTGCTTGGCCTCTTAATGTTCTATCTGAGCTGGTAGTTTGGCTTGTAAAATGTTTTCCCTGGCTTTTGACAAGCTTTTCTGTGAATGTTGCTTGTCCAAGGCCTCTGAGTGTCAGCCTGCAACAGCACTGCATGCCTTTGGCCTTGAGAGAGTAAGGTTGGCATGCAGAATGTCAGCTCTCCTGGCTGAGGGTATAGAGTTGTCACCCTGAGAAAACAAACAAACAAAAAACAACAGCAAGAAGCCCCTGGGGTTTGCAGAGTTATACTATCTACTCCTGTGACACTAAGGGATTGTTGAGGGGTTTTTTTTCTGGTTAAAACAGGAAATTGGATCTGTTATCTTAGCAGATAACACCAGCTCCTTAATAGCAGCCACTGTACAATCTGTCTAGGCTGCAGCTGAAAGGATTCTGTTAGCGGGTCCCAGGGGTTGCTGTTACCTCAGAACATGTATGTCCAGTGACACCTCTGGATACTGGGCACTAACAACTGTCTGCTTCACTCGCGGGGTGACCAGGTTACATGCAGAGGAACCCTCAGATGCCTCAGTACAGCTCACCCCAGCCCGGCTCAGCCTTATCTCCCCGTCAGTCTTCTGGAGGACAGATGCACGCTGGCATGGGGCCGTACCAGCAGAACTCCATGGGAAGCTATGGACCCCAGGGGGGGCAGTACGGACCTCAAGGTGAGGCACTCTCAGCTCCTCCAGGTGGGAACACAAAAGGCCTCTCTCTATTGTAACATCTCATCTTTGGTAAAGTGTTTCTATTTATCCCCTCTTGATGTGTGGGTAATACCAAACAGTGTGCTGCTGCTGCTGAGAGCTGGAAGGAACCATGCCTTGTTTGCCTGGAGACTGAGGGAATAGGATGCTTTCAGGGCTAGTTGTACTTCTGAACGTGGGATCCTTCCTCCTCTAAAAGGAGGCAGGTTGTACATCCAGCACAGTAGAGAAGGGCCTGCCCTCTTTGGAGAGGAAGAAAATTGGGTGTTGTATGTTCTGGAAAGGGTTAAGTGAGTTTCTTACATCCCAACCTGGACTGTTCAGCTCCCCCTGCTCGGTTGAGGTTTGGGAGAGTTTCAGGCAGCTTTTGAATCGATGTTGTTACTTGGCTATGTCAAAACACATTTTCTGTGGCTTATATCCAAGTACTTTGACTTTTTGTTGAGGTGTTAACACTCCCCCTCATCTCTGTTAGTGATCTTTAAATATTTGCTGATAGAAGATTTTCGTGGTGATTCATAAACTAACTAGTTGAATGATGTTGTTCTTCCCCCCTTTTTATCTCCTTAGGAGGTTATCCCAGGCAGCCAAACTACAATGCTATGTCCAATGCCAACTACCCCAGCCCGGGAATGGGAGGAAGCATGAACCCCATGGGAGCAGGGAGCCAGATGCACGGTCAGACTGGTGTGCCACCGTACAGCGGGCTTCCCCCCGGGCGGATGAGCCACGCAGCCATGGGGAACAGACCCTATGGGCCCAACATGGCGAACATGCCCCCCCAGGTGGGCACAGGGATGTGCCCCCCGCCCGGCGGCATGAATCGCAAAGCACAGGAGGCGGCCGCCGCCGCCATGCACGCTGCTGCCAACTCCATCCAGAACAGGTGAGGAGGGAGCTTTCCCCACGCTCAGTTCAGTGCCAGGCCTGGGTTTCAGAGCTGTGGGTGGAGTAACACAGGTTTGGGGTAATACTGGACACGGGTTTCCATGGCAGTTTGCCTTCTGGACAGCATCTTCATCCCTCTTAATTTGAGCAGGGGCGAGCGTGTGGACAGGCAGTGTGTGGAATACCTCATTAACATCATGCTGAGGGAACTTGTAGTATTCATAGGGGAAATCTGTTTAACTGAGACCCCTTCAGCTGTTTTCCCTTTCGGATCTTCTGGTACACGAGTGACTTGAAGGATGCTCTGTGTGTGGTGAAGCCCATAAATCCAGCAGCCAGCCATCCCGCTGCGCTTCTCTGATCCAAGGCTCTGCTTGGCTGGTGTAATGAACTTCTTCCTTTTAGGGCCTGGATGAGCTGCTGTGGGAAAGGGAGCTGGAACTCAGCACTCAACTTGGCCACTGTTTTCTGTGGTTGCTTCCTTTTATTGCCCATTTCAAAGGAGGTGTATGTGGCCTACCAGAATGCCACCAGAGCCATTGCTCAGACACTGGGTTCCCCCAGTAAAGCTGTTAGATACGTTTGTTGGCTGACTGGGCATTAGCCTGACTTAAAGGCAGCTTCTGCAATCTGACGTTCTGCACCTGAGCCTCAGTCTTCTCCTGGAAAACTGAGCTGGAGACAGTCACTTCTCTTCCTTTGTAGGAGGTTTCTTTTAGCAAACCCGTTCCCTTAGGAGACAAGATCTTAATGCTTGGTACTGGGAGGTAAATGTCTGTTCCTTCCTTGCCTTTTCTAGGCCTCCTGGTTACCCCAACATGAATCAGGGGGGAATGATGGGCACTGGACCTCCTTACGGCCAGGGAATTAACAGCATGGCTGGCATGATAAACCCCCAGGGTCCACCCTACCCGATGGGTGGGAACATGGCCAACAACTCCGCAGGTAAGCTGCTGTGGCTGGTAGCCCTTCCATGGATCTCTGCCCCAGGGGATTGCCCATCAGTGTTAAGGGTTCTTTCTCCTTCCCAGGGATGGCAGCCAGCCCTGAGATGATGGGCATGGGGGATGTCAAGTTAACACCTGCAACTAAAATGAACAACAAGGCGGATGGGACTCCAAAAACTGAATCCAAGTCAAAGGTAAACTGCTCTGGGGTTTGTTTTATTGACTCTCATACTCTCCAGCATCCAGGGAGACAAAACCATTGCATGTTAGCTTGGGGCAGACAGTGCATCTGTCTAGTAGTGCATCATCCTCCTTACCCTGAGCACCTTTCTCTCTAGTGTGGTTGCCCTTGTAGCGTGTGATTTACCTGCTCCTTGCAACCATGGTTCTACCTCAAGAGTGTGGCCAGGGAGCTGGGGTATCCCTTTTTTTTTTGGCAAGTGTTTTTGAGTGTAATTTCAGAAATAAGTGTCTCAGAACATTGTGTTTCTCTGCCATTCCCTACAGAGACCCAGTAGCCCCCAGTAAGGCCAGGAAAGGGACTTTTCTGTCACAGTTCACATGTCCTTCCCTGTTTGAGTCATGAGTTCAAACCTCTACCTAGAATTTCTAACAGGTGCCTGACACCCCTTATTTCTGTGTTCTCCTTTGAGTTGTGGGAAGTCTTGCCTGTGTTAACTCAGGAGAAGGTTCCTGAACAGTTGTGCTTTTTGGATCAGCTTTATCTCTGGATCCTGTGAATAGTTCCTTAGGCTGTTGCTGGAATCAGAAGTGTAAGCATAAAAACACAGTTGGAAGTGCTCAGAGTAAGGAGATTCAACATGAATTACACCTGGTGTGTCCAGCCCTGGCAGTACCTGAACTGTGCCAGTGGTTCCAAGAGATTCTTCAGGAAAATTCAAACAACTGAGGATTTTACTTCTGGGATTCATAAATTGTTCAGCAAGGAAGGGGAGTGTTTCCCAGCCCTTTGGGAGTAATCAATTTTACTTGCAAAACAATTTAGTTTTTAGGAATTAATCACCTGCCACAGTGAAACTGCCAGAAGAAGTGTAAACAAACCTGAGTTTGTTTCTGGTGTAGGCTTGGAGTTACTCAGTTATCACCTCTCAGCTGGGAGGTGGTACGCTAAAGTGTTGCAGTTGTTTCACAAACAAACCTCTTACTAATCCTGTATTAAAGCCAGAAGAGGGAGGCAAACAAGTTCTTCAGGGAGTGCTTTTTTTGTGTTATTGCTAGCAGTTTCAAAAGAAACACCAAAAAAGCAGTTTCTGAGCTTGCAGTCTCCTCTTCTGCTACTTGGAGGAAAAGAAAAGCTCTGTAGGTTTGATACCTGTACCTGGCTGGCTGCAAGAAGATGCAGATGATCTCTCATTTCTGCTTATGTGTTCTGGCCTCTGCCTTTCTGTTCATGACTCTTGTGCTCTTGGGCTGGGAGATGCCAGAAGCTACCAGTGAGGGTTGTCCTTTCCTCCTGGGCTGTGCTGTTCAAGGGTTCTCTCATGTGCCAGTGAATGCATTCTGCCTTGGGTCTAGGGGTTCAGCTAGAACATCATCAGATTTGAAGTTCATTTCCATGTTGGAAGTTGGTTGTTAAGTGAGTGTTTGGAATGCTGGGACATCCCTGCCTCTGCTCCAAGTGCCTGTGAGCCAGGTGGTGAAAGGCAGATAACAGGGCTGTGCATCAGAGACCTGGGGGGACACGAGGCTCAGGACCAGGGGTGTTACCTCTGAATAGACAGCTCAGTGAATCAGATGGGTAGGAACTGGTGTGTGACACTCGTACCTCACAGCTGGAAGTCTGTATCCCAAATTCCTGTGCTCCCTTTCTGTGTCTTGCTGGACCCTGATGCACCAGCGACAGCAAACCAGTGTGGAGCTTACACCTGCCTGGGTAGCACAGGAGTTCTGTGCTTCTGTCTCTGAACAGGCAGGGGAAGAGAGCTGGTCTTTGGGGGGGACCCTTCACACGTGCACCAGACAGTTCCTCTTAATCTGAATTTTTCTTTGAGCTCTGTTTATTGTTATTCCTGTGCAGTGTTTAGTGTCAGTTTAACCTGGCATCTGTCACTTGGGGAAGAGAAGGTGGTAACCAGAGGACAGTATCTGCCCTGGCAGAGGGCAGCAGTCACAGGGAGTCTCATTTGCACTTGAATTAGATACTTTTTTTTCTCCTGTATTTTAGCAAATGAGTCCACAAAGGATGTCTCAAGGAGGTGGCCCTCTGCAAAGTCTCCTTGAGGTTTGTTTGGCTTCTGCAGCATTCCTGAAACCTTTTACTTTTTAAAAACACATATTCTGTGAATTCCCCAGTAGCAGCTGGTGTTGTGATGCCTGTGTCAGGTAATCCCTGCCTGGCGCTGAGCCGAGACACTTGTAGCTCTACCAGAGCTTCTCAGGATGGCAGCAGCACTCTGAACTCTCCCCTGATGCTTCTCTGAAACCACCTTGGGTGTCATGTAGCTGCTTTGGTGCTGCTCAGTCCTGATGCCTCTTTCCCTCTCCTAGAAGTCCAGTTCATCCACGACAACCAATGAGAAGATCACCAAACTCTATGAGCTGGGTGGTGAGCCCGAGAGGAAGATCTGGGTGGATCGTTACCTGGCCTTCACTGAGGAGAAGGCCATGGGCATGACCAACCTGCCAGCAGTAGGCAGGAAACCCCTGGACCTTTACAGGCTCTACGTGTCCGTGAAGGAGATCGGAGGATTGACTCAGGTGAGTGCAGGAGCCAGCGTGGTGCCAGGGTGTTTGTGTTCAGAGCTGCCCAGCAGCCTCAAGTCTTGGCAACACAACTCAAAGGTAGATCTGTAGCTAGGGGCAAGCAGTGACTTTCATTAGCTGGGTTTCTTTTTAGTGTTTAAAATAACGTTTATACAACTCAGCATCCCTCAGGTGAGCCAAATGTCTGCTCTCCTGTTGTCTGGTTGGGAGCAGTCTGTGGGGAGATTCAGATCAGGTCCTCCTCTTCCCTGCTTTGTCCAGTGCAAAGTCTGGTGGGGTTGTCTCTGTCTCTGCATCAGGCTGTCAACTGACCTTGTGGCCAGTGTGCTTTGCAGCCTGTCCCTGCTTAGAAAGTTTTGCCTAGGTGAGGAGGAGAGGTCGTTAGGGTTTTGGTTTGGATATGATAACTGCATGTGCTGTGCTGAGCCCTCAGTGCACCCTCTGCTCTACCTGGGAAGCTGATTTCTCCCCAGAAAACTTCTTGGAGGGAGAAGTAGCTGGGATTTTGAGGTGAGAGCCTCTTGTTTGCTGTGCAGGTCAACAAAAACAAGAAATGGCGTGAGCTGGCCACGAACCTCAACGTGGGCACGTCCAGCAGTGCAGCCAGCTCTCTGAAGAAGCAGTACATCCAGTGTCTCTATGCCTTCGAGTGCAAGATCGAGCGGGGGGAGGATCCCCCTCCAGATATCTTCGCAGCTGCCGATTCTAAGAAGTCTCAGACTAAGATCCAGCCTCCGTCTCCAGGTGAGTTCAGATGCTCTTTGAGGTCTGTGTTGAATGGTTGAACCAGAGGAGCTCTGGCACTTGTACACCCAGTTCCACGTGCTGTGGGCCAGGCAGATCCCCAGCTTCACAAACCCTTGTGTGTGGTTCTCACTAGGTGCTCCCTGGATGTGTTGATTAAACACTTTGGTGATGTGGGAGTGGATGGTACTGGGAGGAAGTCAGGCAGCTCGGGATAGTTCAGCTTCTGTGTCCCCCACCCCTGCACTAAGCTTAAGAAAAGGGAAAACACATGAGCAGGTTTCTCCACACACCCCTCTGCTCACCGGTGTGTCGCTGCCTTGGGAGAATCTGGTGTGGGGAGCAAAGTCTGGAGTCACTTCAGGGTGGTGGCAGCAGCCTGTGTCCTTACTGTGTGGCTTGGGGAACTTGCTGGAAAAGCTGGGCTTGTTTGACTATGCAGGTGCACCTTCTGAGAGTAAATGCTCCATGTGGGTGTGCACTCATCTTCCTGTGAATTCATTTCTTTCTGTCTTTGTCAGGAGAGAGGAAGAACCTTCTGAGGTTTTGTGCCCAGAAAGCTTCATAAACCTGTCACAAGTGGGATGCTTTAGACTCTCCAGGCCCTTCCAAACCAACAACTCCTGTTGTTTCCAGTTCGGTGGGAGGCTCCAGTTTCTGAGTGTGGAAGCAGTGTTCAGTTGGGGCAGGGAAGGGGAAAATGTCCACACTAGCAGTGTGTGCTGCACCCTTCAGTCTTCAGAAGGTCCCATCCTTTCTGTCTCCCTTGCATCGAGTTCACTGCTTGAACTGCTGCTGTGAACTTGCACACCCTTTAAGCCTCAGTTTTCCAGTTTGTCCTACAAGTAAAAGCTTCAGGTGCTTTTTCTGGTCAGGAGCCTGTTCGTGTAGGTGAAACAAAAACTTTGTTTGCCTTGAAGTCCCTGTAAGGTCTGCAAAAAACCCCTTTTTGGTTCAGAAACCTGGCATTGTCCTTCCTAGCTCCTGAGGAGTGGAATGAGGAGTCCTTTCTCCATCCTCCCACAGCTGATCAACAGAGTGCTTGTCCAAACACTCTGTTGCAGCTGCATTTATCTATCTGCTCAGATAGGTACAGTGTGTTGTTGTTTCACAGAACTAAATCCTGCCTTCTGACAGGTCAGGAAACCTGTCCCAGCTCAGCTTCAACCTCAGTGTAGTTTGCAAGACAAAGCAACTTCAGTGTCATCACTAAACTTCTGTCTAAAGTGTGTCTGAGTCCTGCTTAAGCTGGACCACAAGTCCAGCCCCACTTTCTTTCCCAAACCTCTTTCTTGCCCCCCTGGGATACGAGGCAGTGGAGCAAAGATGTTCAGAGCATTTGGAGTTTATTTGGAGACTTTCAGGAAGCCACTTAAAACCTGTTGTAGCACCAGGTGCCTGTCAGCATGGATCAGGTAGTGATCAGTGCTGGGCTGCTGTGGTGGGTGTGGAGGCTGTGACTTGGAGCTGTGTGTGACAGGTGATCTCTCTTCAGCAGGAGCAGTCTGTGGGGCTGCTCCCCCAAACTCCACACCCTTGTGCAGCTCCTTAGCCCACAGGTTGGGTTCGTGCTGTGAGTAGACTGTGCTGTATTTCCTGTTTAAACTGTTTCTCTCCACTTGTCTTACTCCAGACTCCTGCAACTAGGAATATGCAGAGGCAGCACTGAAGCATGGTTGGTTGCTCTGATCCTTTAAGCTGTATCACTCAGCATGTTCCTGCTCTGCTTTCACTTTCCTTTTCCTCCTTTCTCTTGCTCCCCTGGATGGCCAGGAACTGAGGGTGTAGGACACAACACAAACTGCTTTCTCAGCCTCAGCTCCCCAGTCAAGAGCCTTAGAGTGAGTCCCAGCGGGCAGTGCTGTTCAGGGGCTTTCCAAGGCCCTGCAGACACAGTGCCATTCATACTTGGGCGCACAGGGGCCTGTCTCCCAACAAATCCCCCTTACTGGGGAGTAACTTCCCTGTTTGAAAGCCAGATGGAGAGCAGCGGGGTGTGCTGGAGTCCCCAAACACCCAGCAGGGTGTTCTGAAGTCCCCTCATTTGGGTGAAGGGCACAGTCATTGCACACACACACATGTGCTTTGCTCTCCTTGCAGCCTTTATACCCCCTTGGGCCTGTTCTGCCCAGTGAACTCGTGCACAACCTTGTGGGTGAGGAGGGTTGCGCTGCACGGCTCCCCGCTAACTGCCTGCCGAGGCTGCGGAGCATTTAAAGGCCTCGGAGGACAATCATCTAGGTAGAGCTCTGGGTGCTGGAGCTGTGTTCTGTGCAGGGTGTGTTCCAACCCTCAGGAGCCCAGAGTGGTATGAGAGAGGCCGTGGCTGGGGTGGGCCAGGTGCTGGTTTCCTGCAGACCTTGCCGGGATCCCGCTCGCAAGCGGCAGCGTGTCCCTGGGGAGCTCTAATCACTCTGCTCTTGGGTTTTAATTCCCAGAGCGTGGAACTGGCCTGGCTCCAACTGTGTGTAAATTTGTGAGTGGGAGGGACAGCGGGGGGTGGGGACAAACACCAAATGGCAGCGAGGCGGGGAATGTCTCCAGGCCTCTTCCTGCCTGTGCCAGCATCACCAATGGTGAATTCCTGGGGGAAGGAGAACGGCAGGGAGGGCCCATGAATGAAAGTCCCTGCTGAGCTTGCCTCTGCCCTTCCTTCTCCAGAGACCTCCCCGGGCTGGGAGGGAGTTGCAGAGAAGAGGACAGGGTGCCAGGAAGGTGGGGTGTAAACAAACATGCCCTGGACGTGACCTCGGAGGATTTTAATGAATAGCTGAAATGACTCATCAACCAGCAGGGCTGAAGCTGAGGGATATCGGGTGCTGGGGATGGTAACTAATGGAAACATTAATTAAGAGTTCAGCTCTTGCCAGCTGCCAGGAGCATATGAACCTAAGAGCCGACACTGTCACAGCGATCCCGGGGCAGAGGATTGCTCCTAGAGCTGTTGGCACAGCTGGATTACACATGAGGGCCTGGGATTCTTGATGAAAGCCTACTGAAGTGTAAGGCAACCCATAAAGCAACCAAAGCAGCCCATAGTGCAACCCCTGCAGAGCCAGGGAACTTGCTGGACGAGTTTTGTCATTCAGAGAAAGATCCGGCATCTCCTGCATTCCCTGTTCAAGGAATCCTTGGGAGTGGTGCTTGAATTAACCCCTCTCCAGGGGCAGAGCAGACAGAGGAGCCTTGGTGAGAGCTACTTGATGACACCAGCTGACATCCCAGAGTTTCCATCCCTGGAAGGGCTGGGAGGTTTCCAACCTCACCTCCTCTCTGGGTAGAAAGAGAAGGTGGAAGTGACAGGGTTGGTGGCTGTCACTTGGCAGGAGGAGGCACCGTGCCCAGCCTGGGCAGCACAGCACTGCCACAGTGGTGGCATGGTGCCTGAGAGGGACTGTGGTTAAGAATAAAGACGTGATGAGAATGAACACGTCCTCACAGCTTTACTGCACGTGGATCTCCTGAGAAGTCTGGCCCAGTATGTCCTTGCAGTGTTGAGCTCCTGGAACTCTTCTGGGCATGGTTCATCTGTCTCTTTCTCGAAGGACTCTCTGTGCTCTGTTCTTGAGGCTGATGTTCTGGGAGGTTCTGGGTTGCACCTGTCAGGTACAGAGCTGCTCACAGCACGTTTCTGTTGTTTCAGCGGGTTCAGGCTCCATGCAGGGTCCTCAGACACCTCAGTCCACCAGCAGCTCTATGGCAGAAGGAGGAGACTTGAAGCCACCAACTCCAGCCTCGACGCCGCACAGTCAGATGCCCCCTTTGCCAGGCATCAGGTATGAAAGCACTGCACCCTCCTCACTGTGCTGGGTGCAGAGTGGCTGTGAGGTTGGTGCTGGGTCACTCCCACGAGGGGCTGTTTCCCTGGGACTCCTGTTAATGGCTCACGGTGCCATTGCTGACTCTGCATCTGTGTGTGAACGATCCTTACTTTGGGGACTGGGGTTGAGGGCAGCATTGTGGAAGGGCAGGTCTTCATGCTGCTCTTGGAGGAGCACGACTGTGGTCCCTCTAGCAACACCTGAGGGAGAACACATGGGAAGAGTATCCTGAGGAGCATCCTGGACCTCTTTAATTTTGTGTGTTTGTTTGTTGGGTTTGTTTTTTCAAATCAGGAGTAACTCAGTGGGCCTTCAGGATGCCTTTGCAGATGGTAGTGATCCTACGTTCCAGAAGCGGAACTCCATGACTCCAAATCCAGGGTACCAGCCCAGCATGAATACCTCTGACATGATGGGTCGCATGTCTTACGAGCCAAATAAAGATCCTTACAGCAGTATGAGGAAAGGTGAGGAAATCTGGGTGTGCTCCTTTCCCTTTTCTCCCTGACTGCTAACCCCTGAGTCTGGCTGTACAGGGAGAGACCCCCTGTTTGTCCTTCTTCCTCAGAAGACAGGACTTGCCTTTCTAATGCAGAGCTAGACATGTTGATGGGTTCCTTCTTTCAATATTGCAGCTCCAGGAAGCGATCCCTTCATGTCCTCAGGGCAGGGCCCCAACAGTGGTATGGGTGACCCTTACAACCGTGCTGCAGGCCCAGGGATGGGTAACATGGCCATGGGACAGCGGCAGCACTACTCCTACGGGGGTCCTTACGACAGAGTGAGGTGGGTACTGGCACCTGGTGACATCCTCCATTCATGCTATCTGACACCTTCTCACTTGGAACTTCCCTGACTGTCCTTTTTCTTTTGAGGAACGAGGGTGAATTTAGTGAGTTAGTGGGGTTTCTGTGCTTGCTCCCATCAGGACGGAGCCTGGCATGGGACCTGAGGGCAACTTAGCAAGCGGAACTCCGCAGCCAAACATCATGCCTTCCACCCCGGAGTCGGGGATGTACTCCCCCAGCCGCTACCCGCAGCAGCAGCAGCAGCAGCAAAGGTCTGTGCAGGGTCTTCCCATAGGCAGCTCTCCCCAGTTGAGAGCTCTGAGACACTGACAGCACAGCGTGCACCTGGTCAGGCAAGTAAGGCATCTCTCTGCTTCTCCTCCAGACATGATTCCTATGGCAATCAGTTCTCCACTCAAGGCACATCCTCGGGCAGCCCCTTCCCTAGCCAGCAGACCACCATGTATCAGCAGCAGCAGCAGGTGAGTTCTCAGAAGGTTTCTCATTTGTTTGAGCTTTAGCTGTGAAATGTGTGGAAAGATGAAACTCTGGGCTGTGTGTTTGCTTTATGAATGTCTAGAACTAAGCCCCTGACATAGGAGACTTCTTCTCCTCCCAGTTTCCAAACTTTTATATCAAGTTTTAATTGATCATTCCAGTGTTGTGTTCGATCCAAGAATGGGGGTTGTACAGTTGGTGGACACGTGCATCTGGTCAGGCAGCTTTGCTGGGCTTCTCTGCCCCTCTGGAACTTTGTGAATCCTGTCCTGTCCCGTCCCTGTAACACATTTGGTTCAAACATCAGATGAGTTTGTTTGGAGAAAGTCCTTGGTCGTTCTGGGGAGCTGGGGATCACTCTGCACATCCCAGGGTTGGGTTTTTGGGTGTCTGTGTGTTCCTCAGTCTGCAGCCAAAGGCGTCAGACCTGCCCCTGCTGCCTCTTGCTCAGTGTGCTCAGAAACACCAGGTTTGTTTCAGGACAGGGTTTGAATGAACATACATCTCTTGCCATAATCCTTACATACGACTTGCTCTTTGCATCAGTGCCAAGACCCATAATGTTTTCCTGATAATTTGGAGTCCTCCAGTTTAGGGGAGTGTGGAGAGGGCACTCGCTGAGCTGTGCTAAGAATAATTTCAACTGTTCTGCAGTTTGGCTCTGCAACCAGAGCCACGGGGCACTGAGCCAAGAGTTCCAGTTACTCTGGTACTTGTCATCTTTGAAGCCCTAGAGCTCCATCTGAAGCCAGTCATGACCGTGGAGCTTCGGAGGAGACTGTAGCAGCCAGAGCATAGACCCTTGGAGGCAAGGCAGAGCTGGGGTCTTAATTTTGTCTCAGCAAATGACTTTTCTTCCAGAGAATGGGAAGTATAGTTCGTGCTGCTTTCAAGGCTGTAGGAGGTAAAACAGCTCTAAATGCATCTTGTTTAATGCTTTATCAGCAACCTCTGTTTTCTGGGAAATCTGAGAGAAACAGAGTCCAGTAGAGCTGTGGAAGGGAGGAAGGACCTGTGTGCAGTTTGGCTTGAGGTAGACGTGTGGTAGAGCTGAGTCTTTTCTAGAGGAAAGTTCTCTCTGTGGGCAGACTTCTGCCCCCAAGGCATCCTTTAGAATACAGGAGGAAACTACCCAGCCAGCCTCAAGGAGTTGGTCTTGGCTTGTCAGATTGATAGACCCATCCAGCTTCTCGTTGGATATGCTGATGCCGAGCCGAGCCTTGGCCTGAGCCTTATCCCCTTGCAGGCCGTGCTGGGGGGCATCTCCTGGGGCTCTGAGCAGCGCTGCCCACCGAGGTTTGGTAGCTCATTTCTGAGTAGAGAGCCTTACAGTGTGGCTGCCTTGGCTTTCCCTGCAGAATTACAAGCGACCAATGGATGGCAGCTACGGGCCGCCCTCCAAGCGGCACGAAGGGGAGATGTACAGCGTCCCGTACAGCGCCGGGCAGGGGCAGACGCAGCAGCAGCTGCCTCCAGCACAGACCCAGCAACCCAGCCAGCAGCAAACTGCACAGCCCTCTCCCCAGCAGGACCTGTATAACCAGTATGGGAGCACGTACCCTGCTGCTGACCGCCGATCTGCCGGAGGGCCGCAGAACCAGTTCCCATTCCAATTTGGCAGAGACAGGGTCTCGGCTCCCCCAGGCTCCAATGCTCAGCAGAACATGCCTCCTCAGATGATGGGTGGTCCCCTGCAGTCTACTCCAGAGAGCCCGCAGCAAGGTGCCATGTGGCAGGGGCGCAACGAAATGGGGTACAGCTACCCGAACCGGCAGAGCAGCGGCTCTGCGCCCCAGGGGCCTGCGTACCACGGGGTGACTCGAACAGATGAGATCCTGCATTCAGACCAGAGGGTCAACCACGAGGGACCATGGCCTTCCCACGGGAACCGGCAACCTCCTTACGGGCCCTCTGCCCCCGTGCCCCCCATGACCAGGCCCCCCCAGTCTAACTACCAGGCCCCCCCTAGCATGCAGAATCACATTCCTCAGGTATCCAGCCCAGCACCTCTGCCCAGACCTCTGGAGAATCGCACTTCTCCCAGTAAATCTCCGTTCCTGCACTCGGGGATGAAGATGCAGAAGGCAGGACCGCCAGTCCCTGCCTCTCACATAACACCAGCAGCTGTACAGCCTCCCATGATCCGACGGGACATCACCTTCCCTCCGGGCTCAGTAGAAGCCACGCAACCTGTGCTGAAGCAGAGGAGGCGGCTGACGGCGAAAGATATTGGTAAGAGGCAGCTCCTGCTCTTCCCTTGTGCCCATTGAGGTGGGTGGGTGCTGCTGCTGCCCAGCTGAAGGGCTCTGCTGGCTTTGAAAGAATTCTGGTCTTGTTGGGTTTGTTGTCTCATCAAACATTGTTTTGGTATCATCTGCAGAGAGGCTGCTGGTACATGCAGTCTGTACATCCCCTGAAACAGGCTCTTCCTGGGTCCAGAAAGCAGTATCCAGTGTCCAGCAGTATCCTTTTTGTTTTGAAACTCCAGGCGCTGGAAGTATCATGTGTTTATGTTACAGGAACTCCTGAAGCCTGGAGAGTGATGATGTCTCTGAAGTCTGGGCTGCTAGCTGAAAGCACGTGGGCCTTAGATACCATAAACATCCTGCTCTACGATGACAACAGCATAATGACCTTCAACCTCAGCCAGGTGGGTGCAGATGCTCTCTGATGCAGGTCTTTGAAGTGCTGATTTTGTCAGGTTTTCTGTCAGCGAGGTCCCAACAAGCAGCTCTCACCCTCAGAGAGCCAGACCCCAGACATCCCTGTGCTGCAGAGCACTCCTGGGCTGAACGGAGCTGGGCTCTGGGTGACTGCACACCTGTTACTCACCAGCCCGTGTCAGTTCTGTTTGTGGGTGTTTGTGTGTGTGATCTCCTCTCTGGTGAGGTGCCAGACCTCTCCAAAGAGGAACTCAGTACCAGTGGGGAGGCTGTGAGGGACTGTGCAGCGAAGTGCTGTGCAAGACAGGAGGCTGCTTGTGCTTCAGCTGCTGATGGGGTTGTTACCCCTGGTCGGGTCTTTCCGGGGACAGGGCACAGTGGGGTTGGGATGCCAGCCCAGAGGAGCCTCTCTCCTTCACTTGGCACATGCTGCTGTGGCCATTGTACAAACGGCTCAGTGAGACTCTAAAGGCTGTTGGGCTTAGTGCTGCCTTTCACCTCCCTGTGTACTCACCAGAGGGGAGATACAAGGTGTGTTTGCACAGGTATGTGTGTTTAGAGGATGGGCAGCCTGGATCCTGACACTCAGGATCTGGGGGTTTTGCCTTTGTTCCTTTCCTTGGAGGGCAGAGGGCTCTTCTGCAGTTTATTGTCGGCATGAAAGATCCCGTTAATTACCAACACTGCTTAAATTCTTAGCCCTTTATGCCCTGCTTTTTTCCCAGTTGCTTGTGTTGACCTAAGTTGTTTTCTGATCACTGTTCCCTTCCTTCCCCTCCTGTTTTTCTCCTCCCTCAGCTGCCAGGCTTGCTGGAACTCTTGGTGGAGTATTTCCGGCGCTGCCTGATTGAGATCTTTGGGATCCTGAAGGAATACGAGGTGGGAGACCCAGGGCAGAGAACACTATTAGATCCCGAAAGGTTCTGCAAATCTTCAGCTTCTTCCTCCCATGAAGAAGGGGAGGAGGAGGATGAACCACGGAGCCTCAACTGCGAGGAGGAGTCGGATGAGGAAGAGGAGGAGGCTGCTTTTTCAAGCAAGGACAAAGCACCTCTGGAGACCAGCGAGGAAAAGCTAGTTAGTAAATTTGACAAGCTTCCAGTGAAGGTGGTGCAGAAGAACGACCCGTTTGTGGTGGATTATTCAGACAAGCTGGGGCGAGTGCAGGAGTTTGAGAGCGGGCTGCTGCACTGGCGCATCGGCGGCGGCGACACCACCGAGCACATCCAGACCCACTTTGAGAGCAAGACCGAGCTACCTTTGACTCACAAACGAGCTTCCTGCACCTCTGGCTTGAGGAAACGTTCAGCAGCTGAGAGCAACCTGAGCACTAGGGAAGGAGAGACTCCTCCATCCGACAGCTCCTCGGAGAAGAGGATAACTGCCACCATGGATGACATGCTCTCGGCACGCCCGGGCTCCCTGGCAGGGGAGGAGGAAGAGGTCAAAGCTTTGGAAACGGCAAAGGAAAGCGGCAAGTTTCCCTTTGGCATCAGCCCAGCTCAGAGCCACAGAAATATCAAAATTTTGGAGGATGAACCTCACAGTAAAGATGAGACGCCCCTCTGCACCCTCCTGGACTGGCAGGACTCTCTGGCCAAGCGCTGCATCTGCGTCTCAAACATCATCAGGAGTTTATCGTTTGTGCCGGGCAATGACTTTGAGATGTCCAAACATCCCGGGCTGCTGCTGATTCTGGGGAAACTGATCCTCCTACACCACAAGCATCCCGAACGCAAACAGGCCCCCCTGACCTATGAGAAAGAGGAGGAGCAGGACCAAGGGGTGAGCTGCAACAAGGTGGAGTGGTGGTGGGACTGCTTGGAGATGCTGCGTGAAAATACGCTGGTCACGTTGGCCAACATTTCTGGCCAGCTGGACCTCTCCCCTTACCCAGAGAGCATCTGTTTGCCCATCCTGGATGGACTCCTCCACTGGGCAGTGTGTCCATCAGCAGAGGCCCAGGATCCCTTCCCAACCCTGGGACCCAACGCGGTCCTCTCCCCTCAGAGACTGGTTTTGGAAACACTCAGCAAACTCAGCATCCAGGACAACAATGTGGATTTGATTCTTGCAACTCCTCCCTTCAGTCGCTTGGAGAAGCTGTACAGCACCATGGTGCGGTTCCTTAGTGACAGAAAGAACCCGGTGTGTCGAGAGATGGCTGTGGTACTACTGGCCAACTTGGCACAGGGGGACAGCCTGGCAGCGAGAGCCATTGCTGTGCAGAAGGGCAGCATTGGCAACTTGCTGGGCTTCTTGGAGGACAGCCTGGCCGCCACGCAGTTCCAGCAGAGCCAGGCCAGCTTGATGCACATGCAGAACCCTCCCTTCGAGTCGACGAGCGTGGACATGATGCGCCGAGCTGCCCGGGCGCTGCTCGCCCTGGCCAAGGTGGACGAGAACCACTCGGAGTTCACGCTCTACGAGTCGCGGCTGCTGGACATCTCCGTGTCGCCTTTGATGAACTCTTTGGTTTCACAAGTTATTTGTGACGTACTGTTTTTAATTGGCCAGTCATGACAGCTGTGGGATCCGAGACCCTGTGTGCGTGTGCGTGAGTGGAGAACTTAGAAACTGACTGTTGCCCTTTATTTATGCAAAACCACCTCAGAATCCACTGTCTGCCCTGCGCTGTCCTGCTTCTCCCTGGGGAAAGATGTCCCCGTTCCCTCTCCCCTTTCCCCTGCCCTTCAAATTTGTCCTGAATCCCTTATTAAAGGAGACAAAAGTTCTGTCTACATAGAAGACTTCTTTTTTTTTTTTTTTTTTTTTTTT
>VZTU01018430.1:0-62163 GCA_013400835.1 Zapornia atra | reverse complement strand
GACATTTTAGCAAAGCACATTGGAATGTGCTCTCTTTCATAGTAACGTGATGTTTCAAACAAAGTAGTCTCAAACTGCAGGCCCTGCTATTAAACAGCACATGACTGTCAGGGCCAGGCTGGATTTCTAGTGGTGAATGTGCAGCTAGCCTTGCCCAGAGAATGGGTGGGTAACACCAGCCCGCTGTTTAGCTGTGTCAGCGCAGAGTCCCTCAGGCTCTGCGCAACCCAAAACCTTCCAGACTCTCTGCTCTTTAGTAAGCGGCACTGTCAACGTGCTGCTGGCATTGTAGGTCAAATTCTGCTTTCAATGAAACCAGTTTAATCCGCTTAATCTTGATGAAGCAGCATGGCTGTACAGAAAATTCCTATGCAATATAGAGTTTTATCTTACAAGTAATCTCACCTGAAACAAAGCTGAATAGCTGGCAGTGTCCAGCAAGGAAAATAGCTGGTGATCTCTCACATGCTGGCCACAGCCTTTATAAAGCCTAGGTATGCTCTGAGAATCTGTCCTTTCGGGCAGAAACCAGTCACCGGATCCTAAGAGCTAAAAATTATCTTAATAATCCTGTGCAGAGGTCCTGCTGAAAGGATGAGGTGCTGCACACAGGCATCTCAGAGTAGAAACTGAAATGTCCCAACCAAGAGCTGAGAGCACTTAGAAGCATAGAATCATAAAATCAGAGAATGGTTTGGGTTGGAAGGTACTTTTAAATGTCTAACCCCCTGCAATGAGCAGGAACATCTTCAACTAGATCAGGCTGCTCAGAGCCCCGTCCAATCTGACTTTGAGTGTTTGCAGGGATGGGGCATCTACCACCTCTCTAGGCAACCTGCTCCAGTGTTTCAGCACCCTCATCATAAAAATTGCTTCCTTATACCTAGTCCAAATCTACCTTTTTTAAAAATTTAAAACCATTAACCCTTGTCCTATCACAACACGCTCTGCTAAACAGTTTGTCCCCATCTTTCTTACAGGCCCCCTTTAGATACTGGCAGGCATGCAACAAGGTCTCCCTAGAGCCTTTTCCAGGCTGACCAACACCAACTCTCAGCCTGTCTTCAGAGGAGATGTGCTCCAGCCCTCTGATCATCTTCATGGCCCTCCTCCTGGACTTGCTCCAACAGCTTCATGTCCTTCTTGTGCTGAGGACCCCAGAGCTGGACTCAGTACTCCAGGTGGGGTTTCATGAGAGCAAAATTGAGGGGCAGAATCACCTCCCTTGACCTGCTGGCTATGCTTGTTTTGATGCAGCCCAGGCTATGTCTAGCTTCTAACCCAAGTATGCAGTGTGGCTTCATGAGAAACCACCAGACAAAATGCACCTCGACTGCCTGCCTTGCAAAGGCGAGAGTCACCGAGCACATCCTGAGCGAGTGCTTCAGGAACTGGCTGCGGGTTAATCAGAAGAAAACAAGTAGCAGGAAGAAAACATCTGCTGCTGCAACTTCAATGGGCAGTCTCACTGCAGCGTGCTCCTTGAGCAGTTGAAGGAAGAAGCAAAGTCTGCCACATTCAGAACGCCCGAGCCATAGATAGAGACAAACGCTATAAAGCCAATGGGAGCTCCCAGGAGGTTATGGGGAAACACAGTCCAAAAACCTTATATTCGAGGCAACATGGCAGTTACATATGTTAAGTTGCCTTGTATTCTCCGTTCAAAATATGTCTCAAGGTCTTTAAATAAACATGGAATTTCTCACTGATTACTCCCCAGACAGCGCCGCTTCGGTCAGGACCACGACCTGGTATTCCCAGCCGCCTGCCAGGACCCAGCCCTCGCTCATTTTTTTTGGTAAAAGAAGCCAGTGAAGTCAGCCCGCTGTGCAATTTCGAGTGCCTTGTGTTTTTTCAGGCTCCCTCACCTCCACAATGGCAGCATTTACAGCCCTGGAATTTTACACAATTCTTTAAGCTGTAGGTCATGGCAAGGAAAAAAGAACATCTTGGGGAAAACGCTAAAAAGAAGTACTGCATGATCTCTGCTGTAACTGCTTCATTTGATCTTTCCTGGTGGAAGCTGACAAAGCACGGGACAGCTTACATTTTCCAGCGGCGCCTTTGTAACTCTGCCACCCAGCCCGATACCTTTGGTTTGCTTTCCAGCCTTTCCACATCTTTCTTCTCCACTCCTTGCCTCGTGACTCAAGCGTTTCCTTCGCCGAATCCCTCTCCCACCCCCGCCTCAGAAAGGACTTTATGGTCCAGTTCTGCTACAACTCATCAGACCTGGGGTTCCTCCTGGCAGACACCAGGCAGGTCACAGCTCAGAGGTCCCACTCCCAGACCCTGCTCTGCTGAGACTTTTCTGTTTGTCTCTCAGAAGGACCGCAGTGAGGGCAGAGGAGTAAGGAAGGCGCTGGAGAAGAAGCTGCCCCAAAAATGGAGTGGGCAGCTGTATTTACCATCTGGCGAAGCTCCCAGAGCTCAACAGAGGGAGCCCCACTCCGGCAAATCTTGCCGGGATTGCTCCGGGTGGAGAAGAGACTTCTTTGGGGTTTTTTTTAAACACAAATAAATGCACACCAGGAAAATATTTCTCCTCTCTTCCTCTCTCCCTTCACGCAAACATTAACTTAACGCTTGTTCAAAAACTTCTCTCATCATTTCAATCACTGAGAATCAAGGAAATCAGCGGCTGAAACAACACAAGACTCTTTGGCAGCCTCAGCTCACAGGCTACAGCATCCAAACAAAACAGCCCAGAAAAATTTAAAAACGAAGGAATTTTTACATTTATCTTTCTGAGGCGACATAGGGTTGTTCAAGGACCATGTTGGGATCGTTATTCTGTATCCACACCTGCATTTGTTGAGGGGCTGAGCGGGGTCTCTGAGGGTATCTGAGCATTGCAAGGTCTAAAGGGTGAACTGGTGGGTTTACAGGGCAGGGAGTAGGGCCACTGCCAGGGTTTCCAGGGAGTATGGGAGAGGCAGTAGAAGACAAATGACTATGAAGACCCTCTGACATGGGAATGGGATGAAAAAGCGCCTGCCCAAAGAGCCTGCCTGGCTAACAGTGACAGTAGCAGGGTGGCTTGTAAACTGCAATGGGTGAATGGATGAGGTATAAGAAGGTAGCCTTCATTCTTATTTCTGATGAAGGGGAGGACCAGAAAACCCTATTTAAAACCTAACACTTCTGTAAGAGACAGTGTTCGATTTGCTTACGCTATTTTTACCACATGCTTTGGGATAGGTAGGTGCGGTGCCAAGGAAGCACTTCTTTCTGCTGTGTCTTCCTCGCTGCATGTGACCACAGAGCAGAGCCCTGCACTAGAAAACTGAAAAAAATCCATCCTCCACTTCCCCCTTCTCCAAAGTTTTCATAAGGCAGCTTTAAAAAAAAACACACCACACTCTATGAGAACTTTCTGAGGCGGTGGTATTAACAGTTTCATAAATACTGTATTACCTGAACCGCTCTCTCCCTGCACTGACAGGGCGTTTGATAAACACACCGTGGGCTGCGCACACAGCGCAGCTAGAGAACATGTTTCCTCGGTAGCTCGGTTATAAACTTCAGTAGGTGGATAAATTCCCATGTCACTAGAGAATATTTACAACCAAACCTTATTTATCAGCGGCGTGCCCTCACCAACAGCCCACACAAATCCTGTTACGCAAAACCGGCTACGGCTCTTTTCTCAGAGTGAACGTGAAAATTGCAGGGGTTTCTTTTGCACTGGGACAGGCTTTACAGCCAGGAAGGTGGAACTGCATGAGGGGATGCTAGCGCTGAAATATTCTTGGCTTAAAATGTCAGCACAGAGGAGTTAGCTCATCCACACCTGTGCCGCGCGAGCAGCCTCCTTGCGCCTTTGCTGGCGGGGACCTTCTTAAGCCGAAAGCACATCGGGGGTCTCCATGTCATCTGAAGAGACAAACGTGCCAACATACTTGCCAGGAATTTAGAGATCATTTCCCCCCACCATTTGGCATGACTAGGAATAGTAAAATATATGGTATCCTCTCAAAATGAAAAATGCGTGCTTCGTAAATCATGGCACTTTGACTCCGTTTATTGAACGTGCCCCTTTGGTTGTTATTTTCCTTAGAAGCAGACCGTAGTTTTTGGGATCCCTGCCCTTTCCTTGGCAGTACTGCAGGCTCCTTTGCCTCCCCGCTCCCTGCCTCCGCTTTGTCCTCCCATCCAGGTCCCTCGCCGTGAAATGACTCATTAGCTACAATTTACTGACACGCGCTCTCTTCACAAAGACGATTAGGAATCACTTTCAAGCCTCAGTCCTGCTGACAGGACCGACTGGCACCTTCCTGCACGATAGACAGCTGACTGCCAGAAAGGCTTTAATCAGCTCTGGCTTCGACGGGTGCCAGGCGATGGGAGGAGATGACTGCCCCATGCCTCCCCCAGCCTCACTGTACCAAAGAGGTCAAAGAGCATATCACATGCTGACACTGTCAGTCCTTGTCTCCTTCATGGTGGGAAAAGATCCCCCCTGCCACCCTGCCGGGGTCCCATTAGGAGGAGTTCAGTTTCTTCCCTGGCTGGAGCAAACCTCTGCACGGTTTGATGTTAGGAAGCAGCGATAGATGGAGCAGACAAGGAAAACATCAAGGAAGATACAAGGCTTCATAATGCAAATCGTGCTTTTATGTCATTCTCCCGAATCCCCTTTGGGGACAGGAAAGTTGATTATCTACAGAATATGGGTCAAAGTTATGCCTTAAGGATCTTTTGGCGCTTTAGCTGCTTGCTGACATACTATGGGGCTCCTGGTTGCCTTTTCAGGTTAATGCTTTCAAAGTGCTGTCCCTGTGCATCATCATCATCATCGCCATCATCATAATACTAAAAATATTCATTTCCTGCACCCACTCCCAGGAGTTTCTCTCCTGCTGAATTTAATTGATGCTTCCTCCTGCACTCTGAGGAATGATTAAAATGAACGCTACACATGTTTGGAAGCACCTTGGATTTCAGACTCTGCATGGTTTCTAATTAAAGGGACACACACAGGATGCTTGTGCTCCATTTCACTCCTCTCTGTGGCTATTATTATTACATACATTTCAGCAGTAGTCAAAAGAATCTTCTATATCCCACATAATAGGATCCTGATTTAGACTGGATAATCACCAGCGGTTGATCTGGGTGAAAAATGTCTTTAGAAAAGGAGGGGGAAAAAAAGGGAAAAAAAAAGACTCGAGATGTAACTAGCCCTCTGACATAGACATTGATATTAATGACCTAAGTGCTTGAATTTCTGGCTAACCTGGAGTATGTAGTACCAATGTTAAGCACCAGTGCTAATGAAGTCTGAGAAAAAAGCCCAAACGAAACAGCTAGGAAAAAAATCCAGCATAATCTGCAAGGATGTATGTGTGTGATGAAGCAGCAGCCCCGCTGCTGCTGGGTGTCAAGGTCTCTGCCGCTACAGCCAGCTTACTTGTTTCGAGGAGTGTCTCTTCTCCAAGGTGAAGAGCATCAAAGGACTTGTTATGCCCTCGATCATATCCTGATGTAATATTGACATATCTGACACATTCCTCTTATCATCAGTGAATGTATTTCCATGGAGCATGGTCAAAGCCGCAGACATGCTCGGCTTCAGAGTTTTTGGGAGCCACAGCCCTGCACACGCCGTGCCATGGGATACGACCTTAGTGCTCACCAGCTTCTTGGCATGGGTCATACAGGGCACGGGTCAGCAGCTTGCTCTGCTC
This sequence comes from Zapornia atra, assembly GCA_013400835.1. Lineage (NCBI taxonomy): Eukaryota > Metazoa > Chordata > Aves > Gruiformes > Rallidae > Zapornia > Zapornia atra. Next base: position 56,473 of record VZTU01018430.1, on the reverse strand, counting down.
AATGCCACTCGCATGCCTTCCTTCCCCGTGGTCCCAGTGTAGCCAGAGATGGCTTCATCCAGGGGCTCAGAGATTTTGGAGGAAAGAGCAGGTGTGGGTGAGCCTCAGCACTTCTCCTGCCCTTCCCTACACACCGCATCACTCGCACCTGTCTCTTCTCTGCATGACTTGAGGGCAAATACTCAATTCGCAGGCAAAACTGCCCAGCTTTAGGTACAGTTTCAGAGATGGTGCTCAGCTTTGCCTTCAGAGGTCTCAGGACCCGAATGGCTGTGGGAAGCAACCAGCACTGGAATCTTGCCCCCATTAGTTGCACACCTACATCACCGCCACCTGCACCTGACACCACCAAAGCTGCCCACCAAAGCTAATGCCCCTGCTTTTCTGTGAGAAAATACGGGGCTGTAAACATCAAAGGAGAGAATATTCCACATATATTTGCTACTGATCTAAAGCTAGCTCATAAACCCTATCTTGCAAAGGTGTGCAGTCATTCTAAAAGCTGCAGCTACGCCTCACTCGATGCAATGACCTTCCCGTTTCCCAAGGCCTGCTTCTGACTTTGCTTACATGAATGTAAATAAATCAAGGGCTTCCCCACTGACCATAATGACAGCATTCCTGATTGTCACTTGCGGTGGCAGCGCAGCTCAGTCCTGTGGCAAGCGACACCAGAGGAAATGCTACGATAGCAATCCTGCACTGCATTGCATGCACCTTTTACCACCAACCGGTATTTAGAATATGGGATGCATTTGCTGTTTGAATGTCTTGTGAAATGCTGTATTATAGATAAATAATTCAAAGTATAATAAAGGGATGCCTGGGCATTTCTTTTTCAGGTGTAGGAAGGCAACTGTCTAACTTGGTGAAATAAACTGGCTTTCCTGAAATAGTTTTCACTGCTAATAAAGAAATGGCTCACAATTAGATACAGTGCGTATTAGTGATGGAAAAAGACTGAACAACAAAGCAAAATAGTGCTGCCGTGTACATTTTTAGTTCTTACTCATCTTCTGTATGGTTCCAAATCCCTTCAGAACAGAACTGAACTCCTGTGCTGCTCCCCTGGGCTAATGCTAGAATCAGTGGGGTATTGTATAAAATAGGGGTGCTGGCTTCTTTTCTGGCCATGTTAGGAAACTGAAGAGCACTTTGCATTTTGAAGACGGGTTGTAGGCATTTAACTTGAGGAGAGGATTAGGGCGTTTCTCTCAAAAGGGAGACAAGACCTCAGCCCCTGGGAGGGGCAGAAGTATGACATACCGCCATCCTCAACACTTCCCTAGCAGCTAATTCAACACCCCGGCTTCACCGCTCCTCTCCTTCAGCAGGGTAACACTTCAGACCCCCAGGCTGTCCTAACTCCTGGGTGACCTAAGCTTAGGTGACCATTTCAGGACAGCGGATTCTGGTAGGGGAGTGAGACACCTGCAAAATGGGGAATAAGGTACGAAGTTAAGCATTGCTCCGAAAAAATGTAATCCGACCCTGAAAAAGACTACATCCTGTATTTCCATGACATCAAAATCAATTAAGCTTTGTTTCCCTGCTCGTTATGCCTAATTATTCTATCATACCGCCTCCAAAAAGCTATTCATAGTCACCTGCGTCATGTGACCTCAGCCTATCTCTGAAGACTAAAGGTTCGCAAGTACATTCCATGAAATAGCAGCAAATGATATCTTGTCAAGTGGTCCCTCTCTCTGAGACACCCTCCTTTGCTGGAGAGAGCTGCAACCCCCATTGAAACTCTCAGCAGTGGGACCTAGAAGAACAAGCCTGAGAAAGAACTGGCCCAGGATGCGGTAATGCGATACAGGTGAGCCCATCTTCAGGCAATCTTTGCAGGTTGGTTTGTCTGTGGGGTTAGCTCCCTGAGCTGACTCCTCAAGGCTGCAAGACAAGCACAATGCACAGCAGAAGGAAGGTGACGGGACCACACACCCAACGGGAGGGCTCAGATGGGAAGCAGAGCCTCCCTTTTCAACAGCAGCCCCCAGATGGACTCTATAGGCTCAACCCTACCCTAAACCCACAGCTTCAGTATGACAGCAAGTGATAGCTCCAAGTCTGAGAATGAGCGCTGGATCCCTCACTTGAGCAGATGGGAATTACTCTGCTGAATTTCAAAGGAGGGGAATGTAATTTCCATATGATGCCAGCTCTTTCTTTTCACCACTTCATCCCCCTGCCTGTCAGAATCTCAGCTAAGGAATTGCCCACATCCCGGTTTGAATGTTTCTATGGAGTCAGAACTTGAAAGACTATGTCTGTGCTCAGAAATTATGCGTGAGTCCATTACAGCACAACGATAACTCAGCTGTAATTGCCTAGCAGTATGGGCTGGAACAAAGCAAGTCTGAGCAAATCCAGAATCTGGGCAAGTATGAAAGAAGTCAAGAAATGATGAACAGACACCCCTTTGAGACTACCAGCCTCTCACATGACTGCTGAGCCTAGTCCTCTGCAATCAGCAAGAAATGTTGTAATAGATATATTTCTCGGGTTCTCAGGCGTTTTTTCTCCATGCTCCAGTTCACCCCAGGCAACAAAGCACCTCCCAAAACCCTCTCATGAACTTAACCCCAAGTAGGAATGACCATGAGTGGCAGCTTTCACATGGTAAGTGAATACATCAGTGGAGAGCAGAAGCATTGCTGATGTCCTGCTCCTGATGAAGGAAAGGAACTCAGCAAAGCTTGGTGAGAGGGCTTGGTGACCACATGAGATGACAGGTACCAAGAAAAATGAAAAAACACATCACTAAAGTAATTTACAACCTGAGCAGAGGAGAAACCCTCTTTCTGACCACAGATCTAAAGACTGAGGCAAGCCCGAGCATGTGACAAAGACAGACCAGACACTTGGTGTGACTCTGAGCTCCAGCACACCCTGACCTGTGCCCTGGCTCTGGATGTGGCCAATGCCAATCCTTACAGAAAAACCAACCTTTCGTTGAGGCTTTTTCACACAACCTGCAAAAGTCCTGCAGCATGATTGAAGGAAATCTAAGCATGATGCAGTGTGACAGTAGCTTTAAATTCCCTTTGGACATATCAATGTAGTAAATACATAATGATTCATACTTCTGGAGCTCTAAACATGCCATTACGCCTGCAAGAACCTGATAATTTTACAAATCCCCAGATAGACAGGAGGAGTGTTCAGCTAGTGGGATCCTGTAGCTACTAGATCAATGTCTTCTCACACAGGTAGAAAGGAGAAATTATGTGTTCAATAGTCGAAAAATACAAATAGAACAAAGAAGGGGGAAGCTCAAATCCAGTTCCAAAACATTGCATTGGGAAGATGCCATCCCCTCAATTTGGTCTCCATTATAACAGTTGTTGTCTATTTTAACACAAAAACTGCAAGAAACTTTGCAAACTTGCTTTCAGACAAGGTAATTTCAGAAGCTGCAAAGTGCTGATGACAGTGGGAATATCCTGTAGACTGAACTCTAGAAAACAATTAATCTGTGCTAATGATGTCCGGAGGAAGTGACAGAAAATGCTGCTTGAGGAAGATCAAGCCCATTTTACCCTTGAACAGATATTACATGAAAAGGCAACAGCAACTTTAGATGCTCCCTTCCATGTTTGCCAGTACTGACCTTGTTCAGGCAAATTATCAATCTCCACATCTCCTCTGAACTCCCATCATTATGAGTGCATGCACACCCTCAATGCCTGAAATGCATACATTATCTACATGAATTAAACCAACTTGCATTTGTATGCTGAGCAGCTGGTCTGAAATTTACTCCAGAATAAAATAAAATTAAAAAAAAAAAAGTCCCCAAAACCATATATGCAGCTGGGATTGCTTATGAGTGAAAAATGTGGTATCTTTATAGCCAACAGCATATGTATTCAGTACGCAGATCTACAAATATTGGATTCACTGCCAAAATCATTGTTAAGCAAACTGGCTGACTCTCTGGATTTTCCTGATGAACCAGAAGGAACCTGCTGAAGAGGGGGAGACAAAGTAGAGCACTTTGCAAAAATTTCAGATCGCAGATTGACAGTGTGCACACTGCAGTGCCATCCAGCCAGTCCCAGAGAGGATGGTGTGTCCCCGCAGCGCAATGACCAGGACAGGAGCTCAGATCCCAGGGAGGTGTGGGATTGTGCTCATTGTGATGAGCTCTGTTGATGTGGCTACATGGTGGCAAACTAGCCTGTCTGGAGCTGGCCTGGTTTTTGGCTGGGAGAGAGTTAATGTTCACAAGATGCTGGGAGGGGGGCACAGCCAGGCCAGCTGACCCAAACTAGCCAAAGGGGTATTCCGTATGATGTCATGCTCAGTGTATAAGGGGAGAGCTGGCTGAGTAGGAGTTGTTGCTGCTCAGGGGTAGGCTGGGCATCAGGTTCTGGGCAGTGAGCAAACTGCAGTGTCTATTACCTGCTTTGTATACCCTTTCATAAGCACTGTTGTCTTTATTTTCCTCTCCCTTTGCTGTCCTTATCCCAACTCACGAGTTTTACCTTCTTCTTCCAATTTGCCTCCCCCTCCCAGCAGTGGGGAAGGAGTGAGTGATCTGCCGCATGGGGTTAGCTGCTGGCTGAGGCTAAACCACGACAGGAGCGAGGTCAGGTACCTCTGCCTGTGCACAGCTGTGGTGAGCGCTGTAGACCCACCTAACAGCATCCACAGGTGACACTGTGATGACATCCTGGTTTTGTAGGGATTTGGTGGCCTCCTGAAGTGTGGAAGATGACACACAAAAACAGCCTCTGCCTCAGCAACACTGAAGCAGAACAGCTATATTGCTTAGTTTGCAAGATCAAAAATAGATAATTAAAAAAATAAATAAATAAAATCAGTCTTCATTTGTGTCTTTCTTCGACAAATGCTAAACTCCCCCCTTCTTATTTCAGAGGATGGAATCTGTGTAATGAGAATCATTTTTAATAGAGCTTCTCTGTGTTTTTACTGAGGGCATATTTTTACCCACTGCGTGGAGCTGACTTTGCACATATTCATTCTGCTATTTTAGCAGTAGGAGACTAGGTTAACACACCAGTCATTCACTCCTGGAGATCTGGATTCAGTTCCTGGCCTACATGACAAGTGATAATGAGTCTGGTTATTGAATCTCCAGGGGATATTTGTTCACATTACTAAGCAACAGCATAATTTGGCAAGATGTGTTAAGTATGCGCTAAGGATAAGACCAGGGGCCAACTGCTCAAATGACTGACACAATGCTGCCTCCCTCACAGCACTACACCAAAGTCCTCCTTTGCCCAGGAGACCAGAAGCACGCAGGTATTTATTGCAGCATGCCTGGTTCAGAGTCTGCACCAGCGCAGGCTGGTGCGCAGCAATCTGGATCCTCAGGTATATAGAGAAACAGGACCTGTGTCCCCGTTATCAATCTCGGCACATAATTCAAGGTTACTCTAATCAGCTCTGCATCCTTTTCTGAGCACTTGTTGCAGCCAAGCAATAATAAAACACAATGCAAGCTGGGGAAAAAAAAAAAAAAGGGATTTGAGAAATAACAACATAATAATTATTTTTGTTTGTCTGTTGGCAGGCTAGTTACCCTTCAGGATTTGCATCTTAAAGCTTTTTTTTCTGCAAACACAATGTTTAGAAATGTTCATTTAGACAAAATGAGAACTGAAACTCCAGCATGGTCACAAAGCTTCGTCATCATTGCAAGGACCAGTAACCCTGCTGTGGCAGGTTGCCTAAGCACTTCAGGCTTGAATGTATTTAAAACAGGCGGATTCGCGGTGGCAAAAGTAGTCGTCCTAGGGCTACATCCAGGTGATCTTCTTTTGACCTTAGTCTAGCTGACTGTGCCACAGCTTCAACAGGAGGCACCTACAAACTTTTTTATAGGTGTCCTCTAGACTGGTAGCACAACCACTGGGAGAGCAGATTGGAGCTTTGAAGGATGACACATATGGAGATACAATTGCTACGCTATTTTTAACAAGTCTCTCAATCTCCTTTCCCTCTCTACAATAGATCTGTGAGCTCTGATGTGAGCTGGCCCATCCCAGGAGCTGGGAGGAGAAAGGCAGATTTTGCCTTGTCTCTGCATTACAGTGGCACGTGCATTGGTGCTGTGTACCCAGAGCCCAGGTGAGCGGACCTGGCTGCATGCTGCTGCACCTCTGCACCTTGGAAACTTTGGGGCACCTTACTGAGGTGTGTAAGGAGATTTAGGTGCTTGAGGAACAAAGGTGTTCTTCATCACTTTTTGTGATTTTGTTGTCTTCATCTTAGTAAGTAAGTAAAGGAAAGAAAGCATTCTGGGTCCTTTCTTCGATATGGTAGAGTAGAAATAAACCTTATTCATGGGCCATAGCCATCTGCTACGGATTAAAGTTCTAAAGGGGTTAGCAGTTCCAGCATGTAGGAGATCCAGATGTCACATCACTGCCCAGTTATATCAGAAAAGTCAAAATTTATCGATAGCTTCTGCAGGAATTAAGGTTCAGCACCTGGCAGGCTGAAACCCAGAGCAGAGAAAGAAAAACCAGGAGTAAGCCTGCTCCCATTACAACAGGAACAATGCTCATCGTGGGGGTGGCTGGTAGCTGAGTAAATCTGGAACAGTTGCAAATCAGGAAATGACTTGTCAGCCAACTCCAAGCCTTTTTTTGGCACACAAGCCTCTTGGGGAGGATAGTGGCAGGAATGAGGCATTTATGTCTGATCATTTGGGAATTTTCTGAATAAAAAGATAAAGTTCATTTGCTGTGAATCACAGAAAACCAGAAATCTCTCCTTGCCATGACCAAGAGAGTGTATGAATAAAACTTCATTGAAGAGAAGCCACAGTAGAGAGTGATGTTACTCATAAACAAACGCCAGCAAGCTTATGTTCAGTGTGAGCTGGGACACCCAGCCAACAATTAAAGAGCTCCCGTTTCCACTGGAAATAATGTTATAGCCATTATGGCACCACTCCAGTTTTCACTAAAGGTCTGGGCAGTGACAACGTCTGGGACGTCAAAGGAAGGTGGACGTGAGCGTGATGCTTCATCTCAGGCAGCAAGCTCAAGGCAGATGGGCAGGGCATGGTGCCCCGCTGCCCCTGCGCTGCCCTCGCCTCACAGCACTGCTGGGCCTCTGCAGCACCGGCAGCCACCGTTACAGCAGTAACTTTGATGACAGCAGCGTGCGTGAGAAGACGGTTGCAGCCTACCTGATTTGCCAGCCCATCTAGGGAAACATGGAGTCGTGTCAGAAGTGGCAGAGAAAACATTTGCTTTGATTTAGAGGCCCTGCCCTCTATTTAGGGGATGCCAGAGACTCCAAGAGCATGAACAAGTAGCAAAGCGAGGAAGGCATTCAATCTAGTGCTTGAATTTATTTTATATGTATTTTTCTCTCTTCTCTCATAACACTCCACCTTCCTCAGGTTATCTTTAAATCAAGTTCTGCTCCAGTCTGATGCAGTTCTTTGGAGTTGTATAAACCTGTCTGCTCAAATACTCCACCCGCAGAAAAGCTGTGCCAGCTTTAACTTCATCAAACCGACCATAAATCCTAGACTTGCCAGGAAACGCTGCTGAAATGCCAAAGCAAGTCACGTTTTCCAGGTCTCCTGCTGGGAGAATGAGCCCTGAACCCCAAATGAAGGCCTGCAAACATCAAGTAAAACTTTGATTGCTTTTTGTTAATTGGAAGACCATTAATATAAACACCACTTTCCTCATGCATAAAGCTGTCCTTATGGCAGACTCTCTTCTAAGGACAGCACCTTTGTATCTTAGCTTGTTAAGGTGCATTCACCTCCTGCTAAAATGCCCAACAACATAATGACAGGACAAACATGAGTATGCATCTGTGATGGGGTTAGGGGAGCTGGGAGGCCACCCAGGCCAATGTCTTCTGCCAAGCACTGGCACTGAGGTGCCGCAGAAAGCAGCCTACACTGTGCCAAAGCCTCAGACAAGGGTCCCCAGGAAAAGCATGTTGCTTGCACAGTGTCCAGCAGTCAATAGATAACTTGACCAACAACAGAATGGCAACTGTCTCCAAAAGTAACGATGCCCAGGCAGATGGGTCTCATTATCCACTGACAGCAGCGTAAATCAAGCCCGAGATGCTGGTAAAAGGCAGCCCAGAGGAAATGAACCATTTTACTTCTGGTACATCAGATACTGAGATATTTAGGCCTATGTTAAACAAAAGGCCTCTTGACTCAAAAATCTGTCTCCATGTCATGCGAAACATGAGCCGTGGTGAATTAAAAAAATTATGGCCAGATCCTATTTAAGTGATGAATCAGTGTAATGGTGTCCGCAGAGCTGGGGCAACTCACACTAGCTGAGAAACTGGGCCTATATGTTGAACATACCATGACTGGACATCTCTGACTCTTGGAAACTGCTGAAGTGGCATCTGTCACTGGCCAGCTTTCAGTTGAAGGGATTAAGCAGCTCAGGAGGTTGGCAACAGGATATGGGTACTTCCATCCCCGCTCCTGGCTGCAGTTCAGCCCAGGTTCACACCGACCTTTGTGAATGTATGGCCATGCCAAGAGAAGGAACCAGCTGATGGGCTCTCCTGCTCCCAGCAGACATGCTTCTGCACCGTGGAAGCAAAGCACGGTGCAGCTGGGTTATCTTGCCAGGGAGCAATTGATGGGAATGCAGTTAAATGGTCTCATCTGCTCCTCAGGCTGAGGTCAAAGCATACTGGTGGGACAAGCATGGAGTCCCTCTCCCTAGACGAGGCTGTAGAGATTAATTATGAGCTGTTCTATTAATTCAGTGTATTCTATCCAAACGAAAGCTGGCATTTCCAAGTAATTCCTTGGAGACAGAAACCTTCAGAAACATTTTATTCAGGCAGCAAAGTAAAATTCATTTTGTTGAAACAACTACTTCTGCCACACTACAGAGTTCAAAGACACAAACCCGCTGATGCTATCTCTGAATGTCAAAAGCACCCTAGCGAAATGAACAGAAAAAGGAATCTCCTAACTTTCCCTCCAAAGCCAGGAAAAATTTATTAGGGAAAAATAAATAAATATTATGGATCGGCAGATCGGAGGTCGGATCTGTCTGGTGCAGCCACTCTGTGGGAGGGCATGTGGGTTGCTTCACTGCATCTGTAGTGCCAGCTTAATGGGCCCAGATTTGCTCTGGACCATCCAAGAGGCAGGGACCGGTGATGCCCCCATAGCACGTGGCTTCTTTTCCTTCCAGGGCTTTCTGAGATGCCAAAAAGTGACTGCAGTCATGCTGCCACCCCTGTCAGTCATCCTGATTTTACTGTGAGATGGAACAAGAGCCCCCTCTCACCCTGCCCATCACAGGGCTGGAGCCACGACTGCTGCTGAAGCAATGGGTGCACGCTCCCAGGGACGGCAGCTGGACCCTCCCAGGGCAGCTGGCAGAAGCCTTCTGCAGCTGCAAGAGTAGGACCTGCCCCAGCGCGGTGAGGTAATGACACAGTTGGGGTCTGTTGAGCATTGTAGCTGGAACAGGAATTTCTCTGGAATCACTTGCTGCTTATAAATGTAAAAAAGTAGTGTGTGCTTATACAACGCTGAGACTGAAGGCTTGAGCAGTGGGACAGATAATATAATACTCCTTCTGTGGCAGTGTCATTAAATAGAACTTTGCATAGAAGCCAAAGCACAGCACTGCAAATCTCTCTCTCCCTGGCAAAGTCCTCGCTGCCTGCATTTTTCTGTATTACTCATTACCACCAGGAGAACAATTTATTTTGAAATAGAAGGGAGAGGAGACGCTTGGCACCATGGCTTTGAAGAGTTCCAGTCTTCTGTTCTGCAAAACATATTCCAGCAAAAATACCGTTGGAAAAAAAAAAAAAGAAAAAGATTGCACATTAAAAGGAAGAAGGATAAAAGATTTTGCAGAGTGCTGTGCTAGTTTTGGCTGGGAGAGAGTTAATTTTCTTCATAGTAGCTAGCATGGGGCTTTGGTTTGGATTTGTGACCAAAACTGTGTTGATAAGGGAGATGTCTTCCTTACTGCTTACACAGAGCCAAGGCATTTGCTGCTTCTCACCCAACCCAACCAGGGAGTGGGCTGGGGGTGCACAAGGATGTTGGGAGGGGACACAGCCCGGACAGCTGACCCCAACTGACCAAAGGGATATTCCATACCATATGATGTCATGGTCATCATATAAAGCCGGGGAAGCTAGCCAGGAGGCGGGATTGCTGCCTGGAAACAGACTAGGCCTCGAGGGGTTTTCTTCCTCACAGGTGGTGAACAACTGTATTTGTGCATCTGTATTATTATTAGTAGTAGTAGTATTACTAGTATTATCTCTTGCTTCCTCTCTTATCCAATTAAACTTGTTATCTCAACCTGAGAGGTGTTTTTTTTCCATTGTCCTCCCTGTCTCCTTGGGGGCAGGAGGGGTGAGTGAGCGGCTGTGTGGTGTGTAGCTACCGGCTGGGTTTAAACCACAACAAATATGAATTCCAAAACGATTCATATCCTGATCCCCCTTCCTTAACATAAGACCTAATGGCCATGACATCGTCTGCAAAGAATCTTTCCTTGATGGGGAAATTCACTGAGAAAGGTCCATACAACTTCTATGCAAAATGGAAGTTCCACCCCCCTCTGGTGTTATTAGTGCTAATGGGAATGACTGGTCAAAATGAGGCAGGAAATAACAATTGCCTATCACATGGATAAAGAATGGAAGCACTCAACTGGATGGCAAACATTGACATAAATTTTGCGTACATGACACATATGACATCTGAGGAGGGGAGGCCATGAGACAGCTGGGTACTCTGTGGTTTGAGAAATGAGAAACTCTGCTTAATTAAGTTGTACTGACCCTCTGGCAGGGCAGAAAAGACTACCTCCCTGCAGTATCTTACCTCGGTTTTAATGCTGAGGGGATTTTAAGTGCATGGGGAACATATCATTTCTCCAGTCTCTTTTCATAAAGGTCCAAAAGATGTATAATTCTTTGGCTGGCCCCACAGAGTCATGATTTTCCTTCCTGAAGATAAAACAACCTTGAAATTCCCTTCCTCTACTTAGTTTTAATTTCTTACGAATTCTGTTGACATCTACTCATATTGCCAGAAAGGTCTTTGACACAAAACCTTAGAGGTGCTCCCTAAAAATGCAGTTACTCAGGGTAACCTGCAGCAGGTTTCTGGTGGCAACCAAATTATTCCCAACCTCTACACTTACAGCTTCACTTCCCCTCTTTTCTTGAATGCCTGAAGAAACCAAGCCTTGAAGACAATCCAAAAAGTGCTTCGGAGATGACAAAGATGAGCAGCTTTTGTTCTAGTTCTCCACAACATGGCTGGCAACGCTCAGCTATCCAAATTTCTGCTGTTTCTCATGCTACCTGACAGACCCCTCCTCTTGGATGCAGACTTTTGCTTCTCCCACCCTATCTGCATTTCTGCCATCATTAACCGTGCCAGTTTTCACTGAATTTCTCCCATCGTTGTGCTTGATGGGTAGTTGTCAGTTGGCTGCTAACCCTTTTTTAGCTCAGCAGCCCCAGGAGGCATCTAGATTTGATAGGTTTGATAGCAGGGCGATGCTGACCGATTTGTCAGGAATCAATCACGAGCTGCACAGCTCACCCTTTATTAAAAGGATGCCATCATTTGATCATGTACACATAGGATGACCAGTTACATCAGACTGACAACCCATTGCCAGCTCGATACGAGGGAAAATCACAGTGCTGACAATATGACAGCTTTCCAGGGAGGCAGCTGTGAGAATGGGACGATGTGATGAGGAAGAGGCTATCAGAGCATGCCATGCCACAGCCCTGGAAAATCCCAGTGCAGAGCAGTTTAACTACTACAAACACGTTATGTACTTGTCGTCTCTCATTAGATCTTGTCTACTGTCATTAAGCTAACGACCTAACCAACGGAAATAAACCGCTCCCTCAACAAACAGTGTGTAGCTCTAATTGGCAATAATAGGAGATGCCCGCTGGCCCCTCTGTGCATCAGAAAGGTGCAGTCACCCCGACATCGGCACTGCTGCTCGTATCTGCTTCCTCTGAGTCTCCTCCAGGAGCCCAGCCAGAGTGACACACGCTTGTGCAAGCAGCAGATCTTCCATGGGGTCCTAAAAGGGAATAGGTACAATTTTCCTACTCCCTGCTAATCCCAGGTGCTACAAGGTTTCTGCAGCAGGGTGTGGACTGTTGCATGCCCTGGGAAACTCTGCCTTGGGCTCAGGGACGGGTACCATCAAGGATGCTCCTACAACTGAGAAAGCACCAAGCCCACAAACACAGTCTCCTCCTCGTCTGTGCCAGTAACGTCTTTCGCTGCCAGGGAGGCACTGGCCCTCTTGTGCAGAGTTTTTACATTCTTTAAATATTGCACAAGATTATATTTCCACATCCAAGAATGATAAAAACTGGCAACACATAGCAGATTTACTCACTCAGATTTATTCTTGTACCAGCAGCAGTGAAAATCTGCCTCCATGCTTTACTATATGAAGCACCATTTGTGGAATTATTCATTAGCACTTCATTTATAAATCAGACTTAAAAAAAATATTGGCAGTATCTCCCTCTTTCAAATTCCAAACTTTAATAAAAATAGATTTCCTTTTCAGAGTTCTGTGTATATGATACCTAGCAATAATTTTTTTTAATAATATTTGTAAAATTTGGCCATAAATCTTTACTGCTCTTTCATTTACGAACCATGGGTGTGCTATTGAGCCCAGGTCGGTTTTATTTAAAAGAGAAGGTGCACATAGGACAGCTCCTTCTGAGCCCCCCCAACATTTCCATAAAGCCCATGGAAGAGAGACTATTTTGTTTCACCTGTCCTAACCATCTGATCACCAAAGTGACCTCAGACCATTTGTTGCTCTCGGTTCCTCAGGGCATGACCATGGGACTGGATGCTGCCAGGGGGTCTGGTGTGACTGAGCTAAAATGGGGTTGGTGGAGCCCTCTCTGGCTGCCCCTGCTTGCTCCCAGCCCACTCAGCCCTGGGGTTGGATGCATTAGCTGAAACCTCAAGGAAAGGCAATAGCTTGCAGAGATGATGTGATCTGACCGCACGCCAAGTCCCCATGCCTCCGTATCTACTCAGAAACAGATTTGCACAACGTGCATTTTGCTCTGTAACATCTGAAGCGATTAATAAATGAGGATATTGATTGTGCAAAGTATTACTCACATGAACGTGCCCCCCTGCTAGCGCCAAGTCTCATAAATCCATCAGGAGTCTCTGGGTTTTCAACTTTCCTAAAACCCCTGCATTCCTGGAGGCCAGCGAAACCTCCTGGTCCTGTTGTGGTGAAGAGGAAAATCCATCGGAAACCTTGACACAGGCACGTCCATTGGCCATTCCCCCCCAGTGGGGACAAGCAGAAGCTGGTGGTGAATTTCCCCCTTCGATCATGTCTGGTGTTGCAAATATATTTTTTAAAAGAATAAGAATGCAGTTTTACAAATCAGGAAGGTTTTAACTCGCACCTTCAGGGATGTGAGCACATAAAGCTTGTCTTTGTAAAACTTCAGTGGTGAAATACCAGTGGGTAATTTTCCTATCTTAAAAAGAGAAGGCTTACTTTCCTGAAAAACAAATTATCTCACAGTGTATGCATTCATTGTACAAATTCATTAACAGAGATACTTAAAAAAACCCCAGCTCCTCATCTGAAGCTCTAATCAAGAAATTACAATCGCCTGGGAGATAAATATTTCTGTTTACTATTTATAACTGTTAATAAGCTTCATCCCATGAAGTAAACAATTTTCATTTTCAGTCCTAAAGATTCTCTTTAGTGAAAAAAAAGAGCAAAACCTGTTTTTTCAAAACACACCAAAACCAGACAGCATTAGGGAGGTGAGTATTTAGTTCAGGAATTTCCTACTCACGTGCTAATCCCCATCACTTCTCATCGTGTATGACACTCCTGCATATTTCAATTTCCATGGCACATTTGCTCTGACAATTTATTAAATTAAATGGCAAAAGGAGGTGGGGGAAAAGATGCCTTATGTGGGAAGAGAGGTTTAGAACAGATCCAAAAGAAAGCACATTGCAAGACAAAGGATAATGATAACTGGGGCACTTCTGTATCTGTTTTTGAAGTAACATGAATTTAAATTTTAGACATAGGCTTTGATCTACCTTTTCTGTGTGGGGTGGTTTTTTTTTTCCTTAAAAAAAAAAAAGGAACACATATAGTACAACAGCTGCAAGCAAAAACTGTGATTAACTTCTGGTGGATGGAAGGAGTACTTGATACCAACATTTGCAAGGCTTCACTGCTTCAGAGAGGGAACACTTGAGGGCAAGGTCTGTGGTTTACAGATCAACACGTCCTATCAGCAGTGCTTTTCAGGCGAGCGCCACCAGCCTCTCCGAGCTCTACAAATGGCCTAAAATTGTCAAGCTTGGCTCTGGGTTTCCTTAAAAGTAAAAGGAGTTTTCCTACCGAGTGAAGAAATGTTATCTGGCTTCTGCTTCCAAGTACTAAGTGCCCTGTTCTACTGCTCATCTGTGGTTCTTTTACCACCAGGATGGTGAAATGGAAAAAAGTCCCAACTCAAAAACTCTGTCCGTACATGGAACGGGGCCATGTACCTATTACATTACAGGAGGCTCCATCATCTGCTGTGATAACAAATGTGTATGCAAGGAAGAAACCCAAGGACCGCTGCAGACACCGGAGCGGAGCGCCCCGTGCATGCAATATGATCGGGCTATTGTTTAAGACCCATTTTAGGGGATGAAAATATTTCTCTGGCAGCGCTGCGAAGGTAAAAACAGTTCCAATTATCTGCTGTGTAAGCAACACTCACATGAATGAAATATGCCCAGGGACTATGAATCTTGTGACAGACCCTTCCTTGCTGTTTCATCCATTGCACGCGCCACATTTTTAGATAGGAAACACATTTCTTTGCTCCTTTAGGTTTGTTTACCTTGGTCTTCTCATTTCTACTTCACATTACTCATATCTGTTCGGCAGCTGGCTCTGTTGGGATGATAAAACTGATGATTTCAGAGCCACATGTCCTTGCTCTGAAAACAGAGCAGCTTGCCTGTGCCACTCACAAGAAATGCGAGCAGGAAGACTTGCCCATGAACACAGTCAAATCCCTTCCTGGGAAGTATGATGGACACGCACTGTGACTTTCTGGTTCAAAGCGTCCCTTGCAAGGGCTCTCAAAAGAGTCCATGTGAGGGATGCTCAGCCAGGGGCTTGAGAGATGCCCCTCAGGGCACGGAGAGGCTGCAGCTCTTTGTAACAGTGCTGGCACAATGCTGGGATAGCCCTATGGCTAGATCACCACTTCTAAACACAGCAGCAGGGACAACAAGGAAGAGCTACAAGACACAAGCAAGAGCAAGTTAAGAGGTTGATGTGCAGAGTAGCAAACAACATCATGAAACTGAAATATCCACTTTATAAACACCAAATTACACAGGACTGTCTGAAAAATATTTAAGATGACTACATCAAACAACATCCTGATCAGCAACTCTCAACTACCAATTTGCCCAGTCTTTCCTCTTCTAGAGTTAATTTTAACATTTAGCCTGATGCACTGAAGGCATTAATAAATAAAACAGCCATCAGTAAGTACTATTAATTTCTACTTCTCTATGGAGATTTAGGTTGGTGGGTCGTGTCCCTCATTTCCTTTGCCATCAGTACACTCAAGACCAAAGGGCAGGATGAGATCAAGGACGACAAGGGGTCTGGTCCTGCTCGGGCTGCAGCAGGTGCTCCCTTGTTCTGCCCAGTCATGGGCACAGCACATCCCACAAGCAGCAGTGAGGAAAAATCACAGATACACGAAGCCAGCAGAAAAAAATACTACTAATAACTGAACAACAGGACACTCTGCAGACAAAGAAAAAACCCTGAAAGTTCTTGTTCCCTTTCTGGAAACATTGTTTGTACCAATCTAAGATGATAGTAAAGAAGAGCCATTTTCCCAGGGAATAAAATCATCTTGTTTTTCTGAAGATAACGTTACAAGTCTAAAACAAAGAGTATGGAGTTACACATCCACTCCAAAATTTAATCTACTGAATACACTTGTGCATAAAACCAACATACCCATATGAAATCAACTTCTCTTTATCCATCTGACTTGTTCTCATGAGTCATATTAAAAGAATAGCAAATATTTTAGGATTCAAAATCTGAACTATTTCAAGATATCTAGAAATAGGAACTTACGAACAGTTCAAAAACACATTAACATACTAAACCAAGCATACTTCCTTTTATTCCAATGTAACATCAAATTCCAACCTCTCCTGGAGCTCGTACTTGGAGGATCTTTGCCCTGTTAAGTTTCATTCCTGCTAATTGTCTGCTGAAAGCTAAATAAATATGCTTTCAGGGTACCCAATGTGCTTTGAGGGTTTTGGCTGTCTGTTGACATGAAGGATCCAAATTTTCCTCGTTCCTGGGTTTTTTGGTTGTTGCTGTGGTTTTGAGAAAGATTACATTAATATTTTGAGAGCAATCCAAGCCTTCTTTTTACTTGAGTAATTATTTCCACATCATTCAGTACTTCCAGCTTCGGAAATATTTCCCGGGTTCCTTCTGGTGGTCATCTACCCCATTACATAAAAGGAGGTAGGCATGCCACGTTTGGTTTTTCAGTAACTAGGAGGTATATAGCTAGCAGTGGAATAAAATTACTCCAAAGCCAGCCTTGGCTCTGTTTCAGTTTCAAAGTTATTTCTTACTTCCACACAGCATTAATTTTGGGATACAGCAAACACTTAACATTTGTCCTAATTTTGAAATCTGACTCAAGGTTTTGAAATGTTTTTATTTTCACTCGCACTGCAATAGATCTCTCTACTTTAAGGAAACATTTACTCCATATTTGCAACCAATTTGAGGTTTAACCTCATAAAAATCTCTTTAAGGTGATGACCTTCTTACTGATCCATTTCCATCACAGTTGAATTTAAAATAGTTATTTGAGAGTACACTCTGCTTAATTTTCCTATTGAATGAGACTTGGCCTAGGAAGCCAGCGCTTGTATGGGATGAATTTCCAATGTCAGTTTTGAACCATATCACATAAGTTAGAGAGAGGTAGGCAACATCAAAACAATTAACAGACCTTCAGAGTGCGGGGTGCCCCTGCAAGGAACCTTGTGGAACCTTGCTGCTAACCACAGCAGGCTTGACCCAGATGTCCTCATTCATGGAAGTAGGCCATAACATTTGAAGGGAGCTTTATTGAGTAAGTGAGGTGCAGCTTAGTGTAAGGATGACAAGAATTAGCTCATCAGCTCGCCAAAAACCCTAATCTTTCCTTCTCAGTCCTCTCCTGAAAGCTGTGCCTTAACTCCTACAACCGCACTGGGTTTTTTGCATTTCCACTTGGAAGTCAGCAGAGCCTCCCTCCAACTTCTGACAGAGAGAGCCAGGACTCTGCGACGTTTTAATTGGTTCACTTGGGAGCCACCCAGATTTGAATTCCTGATTTATGTTAATCATGGTCTGAAAATTCTCTTTATGCCCAAGAAGTCCTTCTTATTCCGCCCTCACTTAATGTCATAGCAGAGAAATATACATGAATGCAATTAACATTTATGTTCTTGACTTAACTTGACTTGGACAGAAAAAAAATAATCTCTGTCAGCTAGTGTAAAATTTACACTTCTATTTTTATTTTAACAAGAATTAAGTAACTCAGGCTTTTGAAAAGGAACACACAAAGGCTATGTACCCATCACTTCTACTCTGTAGTCTTAGATGCTATATGCATACATGTGGGGGATTAAAAAATCAATAAAAAACCCAAAGGGTTTTTAAAAATGCAGATCAACTTTCCCATTTCTGGGTTTATCATCCCTTGACATTCCAAGCAGCTGGAAAGCAGTAAGTTTCATCCTGAAGAAAAGTAAGACAGCCAACTCCACTGCATGCTCCCAAAGTTCACTGGGACACTTTGGAACAGAAAGGCTCTGCCTACAGCAGCATGTGGCATGGAGCCATAGAAGACTATTGGCAGAGTGGAAGAGCTGGTGATGAGGACCTAAGGACCACGCTGTAGGTGCTTTGTGAGCTTTGCCTGAGACAAGGCTTTGGTCTGTGGCCATGAACTAAATGCCATTACCACTGGCGCTCATGAGGTATGCTGGACTCTTATCTTCCTACTCAGTTTCCTCTGATAAGAATCAAATTTGTGTGCTCCAAGACCACCCCGTGACAAGCCTGAAGCATAGTTAAGTAGGACGAAACCCTTCACACACACATTCCCGGTCCAAGTGATAATAACCACATAGACAAATGCACAGTGACCAGACAAAGAAGATATGTGCTATTTACTTCTGCCCCAGAAAACTTGACAGAACAAAGTGCCACCTCTTTCCAACCCTACTGCAACCTTCTACCCTTGTTGTGCAGGTGAAGGAGGCTGCTGCAGCTCTTCCTTCTTTGAAATTCATGCTGCTGTACTTGCACCCATCAGCTTAAAAAGAGGCAACACAAGTCCATTATATGCTAGTAACCTGTCATCCGCAAAGCTCATAAACTTTAAAGTCTGGTAACTCATACTAGACATCAGTGAAACAGGATCCATAGATCTGAACTAGCGTGAAAGAGGTGCATATGAGTCTCCAGCCCAAGGAGCAGCAGTGCTCCATCAACGAGAGAGAACCTGAGATGGCTGGGGTTGCCCCACAGCCAGTCCAGCCTTTTCCCTGCCAGCAGTCATTTTGCCACCCTGACACCCCTCATAACATGCACAGCAGTTCAGCACTCTTCCCTCAGTGTTTATGTTACTCGGTGAAAAGCTATAATTACCCCAGTGCCATATGGTGTAGAGATGGGTAGGAGCAGCAGAACCAGAGCAGATCAAACAAGCGCTCATCTGACTGCCTTTGACAAAGGGACACGAGGACGCTGAGCATTTTTAGAGATCCATGGGGATTCGGTCATTTCAGGGGAAGGCCCAGGCCAAGCTGGTATTTCCTGCAGTGGGAGGCAGAGTCATTGCAAGGTGGGGACAACGGCTATTCCTGCAGCACCTCCTGCCCAGGCAGCAGAAGTGCTGTAATAGTCTGCCCAGTGCAAACTTCACATCCCCTCCTGCAGAGAAGCCCCTCTGCCCAAAGACCCCGTATGAACAGATTGTCCTCTTCCTTGTCCTTCAGCTGCTTGAGAGCACTGCATCCTCCTTTCAACTCCAGCCCACTCAACGCAGTGCTTTTTTATCAGTCCTTCCTCCTCCTCTCGCCTGGTTTCTCCCCCAACAAGGCTGTTCCACTTCATTTAGATACTATGTCTCCCAGTTTTGCCAATATTGTATCTTAGTTTTATCGATGTCTTTTATATGACGTATATTTATCTGTCTCTTGTGTCCCTAGGCACGGAAAGAGGGCACTTGAGCTCTAAAAATTCAGTGGATGCTTTTTAAAAACCTCCTGTTTTGTGCGTCATTCGTTCCAACATGCTGAAGACCAGTCTTTTCTTTAATAGGGTCTCGGGAACCCGGAGAACCTGGACAGGACAGATGAAGTGGAATTGCTTCATTTCTAATAACCCAGCCATAGTGCAAAGCACTCGGAGAGTCTTTCATTCTGCACTTATTTATTGTTCATAATTCACCTCCTTCTCTGACAGAGAAGGGCATGACAGAGCTAATTTAATATTTCCATGGTCAGATTCCATTCATATTTGAGTTAAATATCAGTAAATAAAACTGAAGCGCCATTCATTAGGCTTCTGAAATTGTCATGGGTTAGGTTATCAAACACATTGTGTGCCGACAGCATGGAAATTAATTCACAAGCCTGCTCACCAGACAGTGGCCAAGGAATCATTCAGTGCAGGTGACCAGTGCTTTTGAGAAGCCCCGTGTCCTTCCAAAAATATGGCCTGGTTAAAAAGTCCGGCTGAGAAAAATGAGAATTGAGTGAATAGGGCAATTTATACAGAATTGTTTAATGGAGCTGAGCAAAGCTATTCAGTCTGGGTGGAGAGGGAAGAAAGTGCACTTGGAGTATGGGAAACATGGAATGGATTTATTTCAGATTGCTCCAGGCAACAGAAGATGAAAACCTCCTCATCCCCAAAAGGAAAATGTTCCATCTCAGCATTTACCAACTGAAGCAGAGTTGCTGGTTCTTTTTTTCTTTTCTTTCACAGACTTGACTATTTCAATCAGCATCTAGTAACTGGCCACAGCCAAATCCTGACTCTGCTGGAAGACGTCTGGAGATGCCGAGAATCTTGGGTTAGACTGGTGTTTGCCAGTCCTGCAGCCCCAGCTTTCAGCAAGTTCACTAGGATTTATTGAGAGACAGAAACTTTAAAGGTCTAAATAAGGACGCTTCAGAAAGGCTAGGAAAAATAAAGACTCCTTCAGCCACTTCTAAATCCAGTGTAGATCTGAACTTAGGCTGAGTTCCAGAAATATTGAAAGAAAGATTTCCTTCCCCTTCCCCTTTCCCCCAGTGCATACATTATTTTAGCTTCCTGCAAGGGAAAAATGGGAAATCATGGAAATCACATAAAAGAAAACTTGATTTCACAATATTTCCAGCTGCCATTGGCAGCTTTAAGAATATGGTACAGGATCCTGAACAACTAGATGTAGATCAAGCCTGAGCCTTTGAAGTGCACGTATCTTAAGTTCAAACTGAGTCAGTTTAATAAAGTTATTTGCTGCATTTGCCCATATTTTGAATTCTCAAGGGCCAAATGCCCCATTTAATTTGAATGCCACCAACAAGTGACAATATACTAAAAGCCTGGAAGAAACCAGAAATCTCCCAAGGTTGAAAGTGACGACTTAGATAACCCAAACACAACTTTATCAACATTTCCTACATATAACTCATAGCAAAATAAAATCAGTTTGAAGACAAGATCATTAAAATAAAGGAAATGTAAGAAAGATAGAAAATACTAGAGCTAGTCAACTAGATGTTTTAGCTGAACTCATGCTTTTGGGCTATGATTTATTCTCCTGGATGTGCCATTCGTTGGACTGTCATAGTCCATCCAGTCAGTGCTATTTGCCAAAT
The DNA here is from genome assembly GCA_013400835.1 of Zapornia atra. Taxonomy (NCBI): domain Eukaryota; kingdom Metazoa; phylum Chordata; class Aves; order Gruiformes; family Rallidae; genus Zapornia; species Zapornia atra. The sequence goes on along the minus strand of VZTU01018430.1, from coordinate 35,475 downwards.
CAAGTCATGCAAAGACCAGGCAGGGAAGGATCACTCACTGTAATACAGTACATCAATCAAAAGGGTTATTTTCATGGACTTGGTCTCTAATCAAGCAGCAAATCATTCTCCAGTTTTGCTATCAAGGACCATTACTTTTAGGAAGTGCTTAATCTGAAAAAAATGCATCTATTTGAAGCTACAGGGTGTCTGGAAAGATATACTGAAGACAGAGGAAATGAAATATGTGCCACACAATTTACCCTCTCTGTAGCATTTTATGAATAGCTTATTTGTGGAGAGAGAGGTAAGTTGCTGGCAAGACAGGACGTTTTTAGCTTTCTATTTGTCTGGTTTGTTGAGTTATTACAAAGGTCACTCCTGCACTTCAATTATCCTGAGTGCCACTTCTGATGGGGGAATTTTCAAATTACATCCAAGGTGCCTCAAATATTTGCCAAAGGCTTTAGGGTACAGGTCCCTTTTTAATTTAAATTCCCAGGTAAAATTACTGTTAAAGCAGCTTCCCATCAAAGTTGGGGTAAAAAGCCTGTAAAGCCTCAATGCAGCACCACCCAAACGTGGCAGTCCTCTTGCAGAAGAACATCCCTACTGGGGTGTAGGAAATATCTTAGGCATGAGATGCAGGGCGAACTGACCAGACCCTTTTCAGTGGTCTGTGGGGACAGGACTAGAGGCAATAGATGCAAGTTGGAGCACAGGAAGTTCCGCACCAACATGGGGAAGAACTTTTTCCCAGTGAGGGTGACAGAGCCCTGGGACAGGCTGCCCAGGGGGGTGTGGAGTCTCCTGCTCTGGAGATATTCAAGTCTCGTCTGGATGCCTATCTGTGCAATATGAGCTGGGGAGCTGCTTTGGCAGGGGGCTTGGACCCGATGATCTCTCGAGGTCCCTTCCAACCCCTACGATTCTGTGATTCTGTGCTGTGCGACCTGAATGTGCCAGCTGGGTCAGCGCTAACGAGAGCCATTTACCCTGTCCCTCTGGCCTGCCAACATCCCAACCCAAGGCGCTGTATACACGTACAACACAGAGAAACAAGCAGCAATACCAAGGCTGACACTGAGTTACCCCCAAAACAAGTTTCTTGCTCTTTCATATAACACAGTTAACAACTTGCAGATCTAATAATCCAAATAGACCCATTGTGTGGAGAGTGGGATATAGGAGCCCACATCAGCTTTCAGAAACCAGCAGTGACTGAGTCACAGGGCTTGCACCATCTGAAAAATGACTTTTCTGATCTCCTGTGAGTTTTAGTTTCAGGGACAGGTTTTCTCAGTGGTCAAAACAGGCCAATATGCCCCAACATACGCAACAGGTCAGCTTCCTGGTGCCTTCTGCGGTAGGAAAACAGGATGGTGTATGGACATAACAGACCTGACAAAGCTTCATGCTGGGACCCCTGAATTCCTGTTTTCAGCTGTGAGGTGTTATTCACCATAACGCTTTGCTCCAGGAGTGATCCCACCAAAATTTGTGCAGGACTATTATTTTTTCTCTCAGGAAAAGCTGAGAGAAAATTAAGCACTCAGTGGATGAAAACACCACAGTACCTTCTTATACAGACCTTCTCTTCCTCATCCCTTCAGATTTCTTTCACATTTTTAGGGAAAATTTTTTGCTAAAAAGCGTTCTTAACCTCTTCCACAACAGAAGAAATTTCATTACTGCTTAACGAACCCCACTAGTAACCATTCTTTGTTATACATCATGCACAGACCATACAGAATTACTTTGTAATGGCCATTCAAAATGTGATGGAGATAATGAAACACGTGTTACATGAATGTGTCTTAATGCGCCCTCGCTGCTGCCAGCCTCACTCTGCCTGCCCGTGCCTGCTAATTCCCAGCAGCGCGAGGAAGTCACCATCAGCTGAGCACATACGTATAGAAACCACCCAGAGGAAACCAGGTTTTGGGGTTTTTTTTCCTTTCCTTTCTCACATATTAGTTTCAATTAGAGCTTACTGAATCATCTCTATAGCCCCAGAGAGGGCTCAAGCAACCATCAGTGCTGCTCAGGAGGTAATTCAGGATGCCGCCTGGAATATTTGTCCTTTTTAATCATCTGCCACACACTGCTCTTTTCGGATGTTGTCACTCAGAGATGGAAGAAGAAAAAGAAGTATTATAAAGTGAAAGGGTGTCTGTCTGAATGTGGCAATTCCCTGCATAAAAATGAGTCCCATTAATAGGAAAGCCCAACCTATCTCCAGGCAGTATTTCAAGTCCTTGTCTGTCTGTAACCTCGGAGGAATTTAATTCCTTTCTATTATTTAAATTATACACTAGAGGGAGAAATTATGAGGTGCTGGTCATTCAAATGCTTTCTTTAAAATATATAATTAAAAGAGCTAGCAGCCCTCCTAACAGCAATTTCATCGTGGCAGTCTAAAAAAAAAAATAACCCTGAATTTATTGGCATTTATAGAGTGTCATTTTGTCCTACAGCCTTTGGTCAGTAACCCAAGGTTTAAACAAGCACACTCTCAGTCTCACTCACTAACACCCGAGCATGTAAAAACAGTAAGTGAAATGGTCACAGATCAAAGAAGGCAAAGGACTCCTAAAAGAAGATTTGCAGTGCTCATAGACTCCTTGGTTCAAAACCTTAACTACATTCAATGGCTGCCCACTTCCTAAAGTAGCTCAGTGCGTGGTTACCATCCGGCTTGGAAATCCTGGGGGACTGAATCGTTGGGCCAGACTTTCATCTCAGTTACCTGACTAAATCCAAAAGCAGCTTGCTGATCTCAAAGGTATTATTCCGGTTTATGGGTTAGAAGCAGTTCTGCCAGAGCAATGCACGCTTTGAAAAGCACCTTTCTGACTTCAGCAGCGGTTCAAATAAGCTAACTGAAAATCAACTGTACTGTTGGGAACTGTCACCAAAAAGTAGGGCCAGGGTAGATAACATAGGTGCCTAGTAACTACATATTTCTGGCAGCACCATGTTCAACTACTATCTATATTTTTTTTTCCTGAAGGAAGGGTCTATTTCTCTTATCCTACACTGCTGTGCAAAACACCTCTGAAATCCATGGCAGGTTCAGCAATGTATTAACCATACACCATTATAAAACTAAAATGACATTAACGCCATTTTTCTTTCTTTACAAATTTTTTTCTTCTCAAAAAGGCAGTAGGGAAGAAAAAAGTCCTGAAATTCAGAGATTTTTTTCTTTCCAAGAAATCCCTGTCTTTTTTGTACTGGGGAGCCCAGAACTGGACACAATACTCCAGGTGGGCATGACCAGGGCAGAGTAGAGGGGGAGGATCACTTCCTTCGACCTGCTGGCCACACTCCTTTTGATGCACCCCAGGATCCCATTGGCCCTCAGCCACGAGGGCACACTGCTGGCTTATGGCCAACCCACCAAATGGTATAAAGCCCCTGTGTAAGAGCTTGGTCCAGAAAGGATTTTAAAAAGAAAAAAACCCACCACAACTAAGGAGCTTTTGGCTTGCCCACATATATGTGCATAAAAAATATGTTCTTCTCTCAAAGCGGGTCTGTGGAGAAATCCAGCAAGTACACGAGTACACGTACCACTTTAGGGCCAAATACAGAATCTGACTTTATCTGGGGCTCACTTAAGCAAAAGGCTACATTCAGAAGGGGATGGGGGCACCACTTACAGAATGAAAAGAGCCAGAGAATTAAATCTCTCCATAGCAGAACATGCATTTGAGAAGCAGATGACCCAAGTTCACATCTCTTCTGTCTCAGGGTATCTGTGTAGCACACAGAGGGTGGATGTTATTATTTTTATTTGCTTATTTACTGGAACAGTTCCACTTTCTATAAAGCACACACTCCCTGGAGCAGGAATCTACAGCTTTACTACAAGAAGGACGAAGACTCCATTTCTGCACTGGTGAGTGTATTTGGTACTTTATAACAAAGCACCTTCAGGGGTAATGGCTGAAGAGCAACCATGCCAGTGCTCCAAGCATAGTCTTCCTGCAAAAGCTGCAGAGGATGAGCATCTAGGACAAGGACATGGGCATCCTTCTATTCCTGCTGTCACGAGGTTCTCAGCCAGATTGGCAAATGGTGTTTTAGTCTCCTTAGTCATCCACTCTCCAAATCCAAACGTGAACTATTCCCAGTACTTCTGAATCATCTTCAGTTTTTAGCCTGGTTTTCTAAGGGATATGAGATGCTACAGCATGCCTGCCTCTCCAGTTACAGGCTGATGACCACTTTCAGCCAAACCTGAGGCAGCAGAGAACTCAAAGGGAATTGCCATGGTCATGTGGAAGAAACAGTAGTGAACCCACCCCTTTAGTGAGGGGAGATGGAAAGGGGAAGGAAAAGAGAGCAACAGTTTTTCTGAGTTCTTGGGCAGAAGGAAAGGTTCAGTGGAAACGTGTGTTACTGAACAACAGAGCATCCTCTTGGGACAAAAACTTTGGCTGATAAGTGGATTCTCTGCTGCCTACTAAGGGATAAACACGCATTGCAGCTGCAGTGTAATTCAGTTAAAAGGCCATCGACTGAGGGACACGCATCCACTGGAAAGCAGGCATCGTCAGCTTGGCTGCTCATGGAGCTATTTGCTTATTAGCTGAGACAGCACATCTCTCCACGTTATGCTGAGGGAAAAATAATCCAACATGGAAAAACATCTTCTTTTACTAAACCTAGAGGCACCTAGGTTTACTACAGAAGAATAACCTCAGAAGCAACTGAAATTAGTAAAGGAAAAAAATTTAGTCTGGCTTCCACAATTAAAACTGAAATGAGAGAATAGTGGAAACACTTGACTTCATGAGGCTGAAAAGTTAACTCATCTATTTGACTATGGCAGTAAAAATAAATGTAACCTCTGCACCTCCCTTTTCAATGTAGAAAAGTATTTTGTTTGTTCTGGAGGATTCTAAATACCATCTGATTTCTGAAACAAACACTATTTAAAACTTAATTTCATTTCTCAATGTTTAAGTTTCAGGTCTTTAGCTGCCAGTACTCTCTAATACAATATTAAAGGCCTCCTCAGTATTTTTTAAAAATAAAAATCAACCTTGTTCTGTTCTGCTTCTAATAATGATGCATAGGCAATTGATTTGTATACTGTAGGAGCTATGTGAACTGGATTTTAGTTGCTCACTTTATAGGTGTTAGCATGGGTTTTTTATGTTTAAAATGTACTTTTTTTTACCCAAGGGAAGCCTATACTCCAACAGCTTACTTTCTCTAACTGTTCTGTGCTATAAGGTTCATGGACAGACCATGCTGGTATTTATGTCTGTTAATGAAGCCTACTACAATCCTTTATGTTTTCAAACTTAGTAAAGGTCTTTAAAAATCTTCAAGGAATAGGAATCTGATCCTTCCAGAAGAAAAATAGGTGAAGCACTCTCTGTGCAAGTATGCATGCAAGTAGGTACAGCTCCCACCAAACAAATGGGGGAGCTAACTTGAAACACTAGATTAAAAAAACAGCCCAGCTGTGAGAAACATTGGAGGATCTGTTTCCAGACATGAACAACCACCGTGTTAGAAGTCTGAGAGCATCAACAACTTTTACCAGGGAACCCAAATATCCACAGTGATATTTCCTGCGTGGGTAATAACAACGTTCCTCGATAACTCTTGTTTCTCCCTGCAACCACAAAACAAGTCTCTTCCCCCAGCTTTGTTCTCTGGCAGCGCAGCAATAGCTCACGATAAAGCAATGCTGTTTTCCCCAGAGCATGCCGTACGCCTAGCACTCTCTACTAATCCACCTCTCCAAGATTTCTAATTTATAAATTACAGAGGTTTAGCCCAAGGAACTCAGCTATACGGCGTTGAGGGAAATTTCCCTTCCTCTTGGCAAAATACGATTTGCACATATACACGCACGTAGCTCAAGCCGAACTCCTCATGCTTCAGGAATTTGGAACCGTCGGGACCAAGCTGCACTTTGGGCTGTGACAGGGGAGTTTGCTCACAAGCCTGGGGCTAGCTGAGGCTTTCGTTTGGCCTTCTTGCTACAAAACTTAAACCCCCTGAAAACATAAAAAAAAAAATAAAAATTAAAAATTGTAAAAACAACCTGGGGGGGGGGGGAAGGAAGGGAAGAAAAACTGAAATAATGCCTTTTTTTTTTCCTTCACAGCACTACAAATCCCAGCTGATTGAGGTAGAGTGACTCTGAGGGAAGGTCCTGCATTCTTCTCACAGTTATGAATGGGTAAGTCTCAAGTACTGCCTTGGGCTCTACTTGGATGGAGCACCAAAAGGGTAAATGTTTATTTAAGCCCATGTCAAACACTTTGAATTTTTTTTTCAGTACACAAAGCTGAGCTAGAATGTCATGAGTAAGTGAATACTGGGACATGATGGTATTTCCTCCTCTGCTGAAAAGGCATTTCAGTTTAGATATACGGTTTTGGTTCTGATTAAACTTGGGCACAAATTCAGGCCAGTGCTTTATTTATGAATATGGATATTTCCACTCTCTGAAGTTAATTCCTGGACCTATAAAAAAAAATTGCATTCGCCCCCAAACCAGGACTGCCACGAGTGCTTGCTGCTGCGAGGGTGGGAAAGTCTGCCTTCGAGTGGGCTGTTCACTCCGTCTGGCACGAACTGCTTCTGAAAGCTGAAGAGGCTCTTGAGGAAACCTCACCAAGCAAGTGAAACAGCCGGGATGGCACCGTGACACCTGAAAGGCAGAAGGACAGCCAGAAAGGAGCCACTATGAAACAACCAGCTCTGGAGTCTGGACAGGATCTGGTGAGTTTGTCCCCTCTGCATCTGCCCACTTAACCACTAATGATTATGGATTGTTATTTCACGACAGCACTCTAATTCAGCAAGTGTCTAGTCTTCTCCTACATGCCAATACACCCAGACTGCACCAGGTTTCTTATTCTCCATCCTACGTACCCTGCTCAAATGTTTTCTCTTCACAAGAAAAATCCTTTGAGGACAAGAGAAGACTTAGATCCAGACCTCCTTCCACCCTCACTTTGATTGCCTGAACGAAAGTCTGTGCATAATTAGGAAGTCGCAAATACTTTTTTCCACATTTCAATGCCTACAGAGAAAAAATGCTAAATATTATAGTGCTCTTTCTTCATAAATTAAGCTAATGTCAACTCTTACAAAGTGCTCTTACAAAGACAGACCCCACCCCGCCCCCACGTCTTCCAGCATTTATTATCTTTCATCAAACCGCAAATTTGCTTAACCATCTTCCACCTAAACAGAGAAAAGAGGGCTGGAGCACCTGCCCTACAAAGAGAGGCTGAGGGAGCTGGGCTTGTTCAGCCTGGAGAAGAGAAGGCTGCGGGGGGACCTCATTGCAGCTTGCCAGTACCTGAAGGGAGCTTATAAGCAGGAGGGGATTCAACTTTTTAAAAGAGCAGATAATGGCAGGACAAGGGGGAATGGATTAAAACTGAAGGAAGGAAGGTTTAGGTTAGATATTAGGGGGAAGTTTTTTACAGAAAGAGTGGTGAGGTGCTGGAACAGGCTGCCCAGAGAAGTAGTGGATGCCCTGTCCCTGGAAGTGTTCAAGGCCAGGTTGGAGGGGGCCCTGGGCAACCTTGTGTAGATCCAGGCCCGGAGGTTGGTGGCCCTGCCTGTGTCAGGGGGTTTGGAGCTCTATGATCCTTGGGGTCCCTTCCAACCCAGACCATTCTATGATTCTATGAAAAGTTTTCCCCAGTTAATATGCCCCCAATTAAGGACTCATGCAGGAACAGTTGTCCGAGTAATGCACGTGTCAAATAAAACATTTTAAACTCCTGTCACTACCAGTGCAGATCCACTGCACACCTAAGGAGCTTCAGGAAAGAGTTCACCTTCACCTACATCTAAGGGCCAAGATTAACAGATGAAGGATCAAATCTCTTTCCCAGAAAGAAAAAACAAAACAAAACAAAACAAAACGCCATCATTTTTTCTGTAAAACTGTCAGACAAATGCTCCAACTCCTGTTCAAGCAGTTTATGTATTTTTAAGTTTGGGCAAGGTGATAATCTGGCAGCTCCAGGAATGGAAGCTTGCTCTTTGGAACTGCTGAGCAGGCAGCAGTACAATGGGGTCACCAACAGCCCTTGCGCCTGGCTTCAGGCCTTCCCCTCTCACATTTCAGCAGAGTGAATCTCACCTCATCCCTACCCTTTCACTAACAGTGCATTGGTAGTAGGTTTATATTCCTTTGGGGAGAGGCTTCCCTAAGTTACCTATGACATGCCTGCTGCTTGGTGTTGATGCAAGTAGGGAGAAGGATGCATAATAACTCATGCTCTGAGGTCATCTGAAAGGTGTCAGTCGAAGCATGGGTCCAGCCATGTGTATCAGTAAGGCTGCAGTGAGTGATACCCAGGTTTGCTGATCAAGTGAAAATAATCAACAAGGACATTCAGCTTTTACGGCTCACTGATTAAAGGCCAATAAATTTATGAACTGCCTGATGCCAAAAGCAAATCACTCCAGAGCTGCTTAAGTGCAAAATTCCCTGGGGAAAACAGACACCGCGCCAACAGTCACACAGGCAGATGCCAGACCTCCAAACCCACAAGGAACAAGCTATGCCAGCACCCACCTTCCTGACTGTAATGCCTCATTGCTGTGGCCAGGCACAGTCCCCTTCCTCATCCTCTGCTCTAGCTCTTCTCTAACCCTCGCTCCCTCTGTACCCATCTTAGTACTGAACTGATTCAAGCTCCCATCCTAGTGGAAAACTGTTTGCTTTGCTTTGGGTGAGTTTTCCAGAGGAGTGCACTGGCCCAGCCGTGTCATGGAACTCCTAACGCAAATGTGGACGGGAAAGCCAACCCGGTGTTGATGCAGCAAAAGGCCTGGCTGTGGCATTCTTGGTGACAGCCATCAATGCCAGTGGTGCTGCAAAGCTCTGTGCCCTGCCTCAGAGCAGGTCAAGAGAGTTTCTGGGCACCAGGAGGTACTGAACAAGAAGCTCTCAGACATGGTCTGAAGCCCAGATGGAAGAACATTTCTGGGTGCATTAAGAAGAGTGTGTCTAGCAAGTTGAGGGAGGCTATCCTCCTCATCTACTCTGCCCTGGTGAGGCCACATCTGGAGCACTGTGTCCAGTTCTGGGCTTACCAGTTCAAGAAAGACAAGGAACTACTGGAGAGACTCCAGTGGAGGGCTACAAGGATAATTAAGGGACTGGACCATCTCTCATATGAGGAAAGGTTGAGAGAGCCAAGTCTGGCTTGGAGAAGAGAACACCGAGAGGGGATCTGATCAACCCTTACAAATATCTAAAGGGTGGGTGTCAAGACAATGGTGACAGATTCTGTTTAATGGTGCCCAGCGACAGGACAAGGGGCACAAACTGGAACACAGGAAATTCCATCTGAACATAAGGGAAAACTTCTTCATTCTGGGGGTGACCAAGAACTGGGACAGGCTGCACAGAGAGGTTGTAGAGTCTCCTTTTCTGGAGAGATTCAAAACCCACCTGGACACAATCCTGTGCAACCTGCTCTAGGTGATCCTGCTTTACCAGGGGGGTTTGACTAGATGATTTTCAGAGGTCCCTTCCAACCCTTGCCCTTCTGTGAATCTGTGAACATCAGTTTCAGCATCTTGCTCCCATGGGGAAAGCTGCCAGCCTAGACAGTGTGACCGAGCAGACAGCTCTATGACAGAAGTCAAGCGATCAGTATTCAGTGTGAGAAAGACTGAGTCCAGGTCAGGCAAATAAAGGTCTGTTAGTCAACTAAAAAAACCTAAAATCCTGAAGCCCTCTTCAACAACTCCAATAGGGTGACCAGATGACACAAAAAAGGGTAAGATCAGGACAAGTCTGGGCATCATCATACTCATTCTCCCTGTTGGGTCCCTTTGTTTATCACACAGGACAGAGGTTGATTGTCTCTACTCTCCAAACCCCTCGCCAGCCATTCTTCATTCAATTTTAAGCAGGACTGAGTTGTCCTGGTAGTGCTGAGCTACCAGTGTACTAGCAGTGACAGCAATGAAACACTCCAGCAGAAATTAACACGGGGGAGGAATTGACGGGGGGAGATGGGAGAGACAATGGGTGTTTGAATGAGCTTCTTTTCTCAATCTACAGAAATGAGAGGAGAGCAGCATGCTATTTGTGTCCGCTCAGAGTGCACTCGCTGAGTATGACCTCTCAATGATATTAAATGGACACGATATTTTTAGTTTACATGTTTCCACTTCTTGTGATGGTTCAGAAAATCCCCTGCAGCCTTATGGAAGTTGTTTGTTTTGTTTGGTTGGTTTTGGGTTTTTGTTTTGTTTTGTNTCCTGCCCCCACCCCGCAGTGCAATCCAGTGAGCTTTCCATGAGCCACAAATAACAACACTGCCATTTGCCGGTCAGAATAATTTTCTTTCTGTCCTTGGTAAATCCACAGTAAGTTCATCAGTGTATTCAAAGATACAGTTTGGAGGCAAAAATGCCATACCCCACACTTTGCATGTACAAGTATCAGTCACTTTTATAGTGCCACCATCTGTTTTTCCACATACAGGCATTACAACTTCCAGAAGCCCACTAAAACACTAAGCCATTAAACTTCCTCATAGCTTTGGACCATCTGCTTCTTCATCCCAAAGGTTTCCTTTCCCACCTTCTACATTTTTTTCCCTAGCTAAGGATCAGAATAAAAAAATATCCTTCTGGTTAAGGACGGTGCATCTTCTTGCACATACAGGTTCTTGGGTACAGTTGCAACAGACAAAAAAATTACCTGGGACAAATTATGATTGAGTTCCATGCTTTCACAACTACACTTAAGGGTAATGTTACACGTGATGCTTCTGGGAACGCACGCGAAGGCTCAAAACAGCATTATAGAGGATTCCCAGGGAATTAATCAACAAAGACTTTTTCATTCATTCCTTTAGCAACAATCCATCTTAAAGGATAGCATAAGAATGTGTAGACCCCATGGCGTCTAGAGAGAAACCAGATCTTTGTTTGTATACTTCCTAATATAATTTAGATCCCTGGAGATAAATATCTTAAGGATTATCTCTTTTTATGCCTGAGTTCACTGCACTTTCCCACTGACAAAATATTCTGTCAATCAGCAGAGGTCCTGCTTCCTTTTTGTCGTATGCCAGTTTTCTTCCACAGTGCCAAATCCAGAACTAACAATTTACAGCAGGCAGAACAGATGGGCACACAACTGCCCTGAGCTATGGAGATGCTGTAAAGGATTTTTAACAAATAAATAATAATTTTAAAAATTACAAATTGTTTATAAGGAGGTTTTCTGGGCCTGCCTCCTGTAAAAGCTGAAGCAGTCCCCATGGCATCTTTCAACGGTACAATCTATGCCTGCAATTAAGATGGTACTTTCAGGGGCAGCTCAATTTAACTTATGTTTAAAACATAACAGAAAAGACGGTTATCAGCACCCTGATGAGTCCCTAGAAGTGCTGCACCTAAAAATACTCACAGGATCTTGGGACTCCTGCTGTGTACATCAGCCAAGGAGCCTCACCACTAGCAGTGTAGCACCCAGCACTGCCACAGCCCCCATCCAGCCTTCCTGGCTACAGTCGGGCTTGGGTTTCTCCAAGTCCATCCTAAATCACCACAATCCCAGTAATCTGGCTGGAGGAAGCAGGGATCCCAAGGAGACATGGGTAGCCAAAGCTTCACTTAACCACAAGCCAGTTTTGCTCCAGGAGACATCAGCCTGGAAGCAGCTGATCCAAATCATAGAATCATAGAATGTGTTAGGTTGGAAGGGGCCTTTAAAGGCCACCTAGTCCAACCCCCCTGTAGTAAGCAGGGACACCTTCACTAGATGAGGTTGCTTAGAGCTTCAAGCCTGACCTTGAATGTCTCCAGGGATGGGGCCTCCACCACCTTTCTGGGCAACCTGTGCCAGTGATCTACCACCCTCACATTGAAGAATTTTTTTCCTAATATCCAACCTAAATCTCCCCTTTTCTAGTTTACAACCATTCCCCCTCGTCCTGTTGCTACATGCCCTTGCAAACAGTCCCTCTCCAGCTTTCCCGTAGGCCCCTTCAGGTACTGGAAGATCACTATAAGGTGGGCTTCTTCTCCGGGCTGAACAAGCCCAACTCTCTCAGCCTGTCTTTGCAGGAGAGGTGCTGCAGCCCTCTGATCATCCTTGTGGCCCTCCTCTGCACCCACTCCAAGAGGTCCATATCCTTCTTGTGTTGAAGGCTCCAGAGTTGTCTCTGTGTATGTACTGGTGGTATAGCTCTCAAGGTTGATATAAATGTCGCATGCATGGGTAGGTATGAAATGCATTTTTATTTCCAGTACTTGCTTTTTAACACCATCATAGCCTCCTGAACCCACGGTGGTTTCCTCACATATAAACTGTATAAATGTCAGATTTATATTCAAAGAACCTGAAAATAAGAACCAGTTGCTACCAACACACAGATCAAACAGTTGGGAAGGTGAAAAAAAAAGAGAAATAAAAAACCATATGAAATATATTACTGAGCACAAAAAACAAGCAAACAAGCAATGGTGCAAATGAGATGATGGCAAGAAAAGATCTGATTGCTCTTTAGGAAGTAAGATTTTCTGCGTACAACAGGAAGATACTGATATAAAACACTGCCTGTGTAACTCGGGCTGGAGAAGATGGTGCCTCTGTGTCTGGATAGCCAGTGCATTAAGGATTAGATGTGACTTGGTGAAATTTTGAAAGCTTCTCCAAGTGTATTCTGTTAAATTTCCCATCAGTATTGTGCAGAGGTAATTAAAACCGGCTAGAATTCTTATATATGCTTATTGGTTTCCAGCTTCACAATACTTTTTTGCTTTATATTGCTAGGCCATTTCTTTTTCTTATGCCAGAGATATGTCAACTCCTTTAACAAGGAAAGGCTAAAAAAAGGCAAAACAATCCCCCAGACAGGTCATTTAACACACACTTTGCTTAATTGATTAAAAAACCCCAGTAATTTCTCGACTTAGACAATATAGCTTCTCTAATGCCTCTACTGTTTATTATAAAGCGAGACAGAACAAGGTTCAAGTGCCATTGCAGAAGATGCTGCCTTTGGGGGCAGAACCCCTGCGAACCCCCACTGCACCACTGTTTTCTTCCCTACCAGGTTGTATGGTGCTGCCAAGGAGCACTGGTCACCTGAGTGGGCATGAAAACAGCCTTTTTGAAATACATCATAAAAATTGCAGATGATGAGGATGCAGCCATCCCCTGTGTGGCACTTCGTTCCTGGAGATGGCCCCCCAGCCTGAGCAGGGAATCAGGACCTGGAGGCTGGCACTGGTCAGACAGACTGCATGCACCAGGGTGCTTTCATGCCTGACCAAAGCCCATCTACATCTGTGCTGCTGCCAAAGGAGGTTGTCCCCAGCTCCCTGATGGATGACCTTTCCTTTCTCCAGCCCTGTCTCTTTTGTACAAAACCACAATCCTTTTTCTCTGTTTTAGTTTTGTTTTGTTGCATTGGTTTTCAACCAGATTATCCTGACAGGGAAGCCCATCATGAGTGCCAGTGCCTCACAGGGATGTGGTAACTCAGTTACTGGGTGCTCATTCTTATCTCAAGAATAAGAAGCATAGGCAAATAAATGCAAGGCATTATTCACTACTGCAAACATGAAACTCTTTCCTCAAGCCACATCAGGATAGGAAAAGTGTTTCCATCTGCAAATGTGTTAGCTAACTTATTTTAACTAATGTGATTTTAAGCCTGACTTAACATAAGTGTGGAGAAGCCACAGGCTTCCCTAGTGGTCTAGCCACAAACAACCTACATGTTTTTAGATGAAGCTTGCTCTCTCACTTGTATCCTACATTCCCAGAGTCCTTCTGATTTGCACGTGCAAATTTTACTGATTGATCAAGTGTACAAATCCAGTGCTCATGTTGGGAGGAAAGAAACAGGATTTGCTTGTGTGCAGGCATCCTCAGACCCAGTTTTGCCAGTGGGCTGAGGCTGCAGGTTGTGCGGACACCATTGCACCTCAGGGGAAATACACCCTGTAGAGCCTTGGCAGAGGCTAAACACAACACATTGTCATCTAGGTCAAATGCTACCTTCCAAATGGAGTAGGAATGTAATATGGACCTAATCCCATGTGCCCATCGAAAGGTCTCTACTGGAGAGAGTGTCCTAATACTTTGTGGATCCTACACCACACACCTCACAGAGAGGAGAGGCCTAAGTATATGGAGACCATACTGAAATTTTCAAACCTCTGGAACGATATATGTGGGAAACCAAGGGAAACGCGTGTCCCTGTCATGTTCCGTAGTCTTCCAGTGTGTCCTGTCTTCCTGTTCTGTCCCCACTCATGCAGCAGCACTTCTAGAGGGGACCCAGCAGGAGCCAAATTACTGGGACCTGTGTTCATATCCCCTGCGTTGAGCATGGTGTCCTAAATTTCTGTAGGAGCTAAAGCCACCATGGCACTTTGCCAGAATCCTCACAGGTGTATGTCTCCACGAGGCCTCTTGCAAACTCCTCGCTCTTCTCCCAAGAGAATTAAAGACTTCATCACAAAATGACAGATGCTGAGCAAAGGAAAGATTTTATCCCATTTTTGACATACATCATTTTCTAAGCAAGGTAAAAATTGATGGGTTTTCCCTTTATTATGTCATCCTTCAGAAGCTATTTCATCAGCTGCTGGAGTCCCTCCGGCTCTGCTGGGCATCCTGACGACCTCACCGACACTAAGGCACATTTTGCCTTTCGTTTTGAGACCCAAGCGTTGAACACTGGGGCTGAGCTTTACACCCTTTTGCTGTTTCTCTGATTGCCACTCCAAGGCTTCTTGTCAGGCTAACACCTGAGAATTGATGCTCTGGGCTCAGTTACTGAGGTATGCCCAAAGCCAAGAGACCAGCAGTATATCCCGACACAGGAATCGTCGTCCCTGTTGCCCCAGCATCAGCAAGAAACCCACACCTAGTCTCAGCAGAAGGGAGACCCGGGTTTGTTGCCTCAGGCAGGAAGCAGACACAAAGGTCTGACACCAAAGAGTAAGGAGACATGCCTTTTAATCTCCAGAATTTAAACGGGTTTGTCTTCTACATAACAGACAGATGTTGCCTGACAAATCTAGTAATGAAACTTTCATAAATTCTAACATGTTCTTCTGTAAAGCACAGCGCTGAGAGGCTGCACAGAAAGGCTAAATGAGCTCCAGTCCCCATTCACACTGCATGAAAACATTCTCTGACTGTGAATAAAACATGTCTTTATCACCCTCCTCCTCCATTAAAATGAAAACCTATGACCTGCTACCCCAGCTGCTGATAGCTTTACATTTCTGAGGGAAAAAGGGAAAGCAAGCCACCAAAATGAAACCTTGAAGACTACCAGCTGCATGTGCTTTAATTCCAATTACAAGGAGAGCATTTGTATGCCTGTCTTGCAGAGGCACGATATGGACCCCAAAGACTGTTTAATAAGGCTATTAACAGTTTATTTTAGCCACCCTCACACAAGACTCAATTTGCACTCAGCAGCAAGGTGTGAGACAGGAAAGGCTGTTGTTTGTATCCACCTTTGAGAGGTCTCATCAGTCTGTAACAGGACTGAGAAACGTGCCAGGTCTAGAGCGCTTTGCTCCATGGATCTGCTTTCCATGCCCCGTCATCCCTGCCCCCAACTCCTCTCCGCCAGCAGTAAGGAGTTACTTGTGTGCCCTGCTTTTATCTCCCTGCAATTACGGGATGAGTGAAATCCGACTGCATTTCGATGCCACCTGTTGTAAAGCCCAAGAACAATATGCATTGAGACTTGCAGCTGTTTCCTATATTGTGCTCATTTTTAATATTGTGAAGCCAGAATTCCCAGAGTATTAAACGAGCCTGAATTTAAAACAAAACAAAAAACCAACAAAGCCAGGGCCGCAATGCAGTTCAACAGAACCCACAGAAGCACATGCTTTGCACTGAGGTTTGCTCCTCGTTACACTGAAATGAGCTGGCAGACGCCTAC
Source organism: Zapornia atra (assembly GCA_013400835.1). Taxonomy (NCBI): domain Eukaryota; kingdom Metazoa; phylum Chordata; class Aves; order Gruiformes; family Rallidae; genus Zapornia; species Zapornia atra. The sequence goes on along the minus strand of VZTU01018430.1, from coordinate 19,552 downwards.
AAAGGGACTCATTCAAAGAGTCCCCAAAAGCAAGTAGGATTACACTCATGAAGAGCATGTTGGATTTGGCACGGACCCCCTTCTCTTGTAATCATTTTAGCAAAGAGAAAAGGCCTTCCAATTACTTTAATGCTGTCTCGGATGCGTAGATTCTACATCTTTAATTTTATTAGGTACTAAGATGCCCTCCAACCATAATAAAAAATTTCCACATAATTAAGCACCTCACCTATGCTGTGAACAAATCATCTTTCCACTTTCTGTACGCGAACACACATTTATGAACAAAACGAGCATCTGTTCTGTCAACAGTGTCTCTTCTCCCCCTCCCCTGAGAAGAGACACTGTTCTGCTGCTTGTAAATTTTGGATGTGTGTAAGTTCTCCCAATCACTTTCTGAAAATGCCTCGCAAAAAAGTGGAAGTCCATCACCAAAAGCAAATGTGAGAAGGTTCCCTGATGAAAAACTGATGGCAGCAAGAGCGTCCTGCATCACTCCTGTGATCCCTCAGAGCCCCTTTCACATTTGCTGTGACATTGAACACAGTGCCATCCCTGCAAACAGCAACACAAAGATCGGTTCAAAGGTTAGGTCATCCCATTTAGCTCCCACACAAAGGCTCCAACATAAAACCCTACCCTGATTATTTATAGCATAAATCAAGGCACTGTCCAGAAAGACCAAAGCATCCCAAGCCTGCCTCAACTGGCCTTATCAATAGCTTCTTGTCTTGCCTTATGCCAGGCCTATCTTTGCTGCAATAATCATGCAAATGGATGGCAAGTCATGCATATATATTTATAATTTATGTGCTCAGGGTTAACTCAGCACCTTTTGGAAGAAGAACTCTAGCAAAGTGGAACCAAATCCAAGGACATCCACACTGAAACACTGCAGAAAATGCTGTAAAGAAATGTCAGAAGCAGCTCTTTAAAATACTCAATTATCACTAAATAGATTAAGTTTTATGCCTAAACTATTTATATAATCCATTTTTGTAATTTAAGTCTTTTTTACAAGGCGTTAAGATATCTTACCCTATATCTTAACAGCAACTCTATATCTTTATGAAGAAAGATACATATTTGTCATTTTTATTTGTGTCTGTCACAGACTCTACTCAGGTTTGAGAATATCTAAGTTAGATTAATCTGGTGTGTTGTTGAAGGGCTGACTGGACAACATGGTTCAATGCTTAAGCTGGGCATAGTTTTTAACTGTAAGCCATTTGTTGGAATAAAATGAAGACTCAGCATCACATAAATATTTCATGAATTTGTATCAAATTTGCTGAATTGTTAGCTTCAGACAAAAGAAATCAGTGAAAAATGGAAAGGCTTCATTTTGACATTTTGAAAATGAAAGGTTTTGATTTTCTCGTTTGAAGTTACTTCCGTATACAAATTTCCCTTATTTCTTAGAATCTCTGAATTGGTTCAAAACCAAAATAAAACCTTTCATTTCACATCAAGCAAAATGTTTCACTCAACCCAAGCATTTTGGACGCTGTGGGTTGTGGTGATTATTAGCCCTCAATTCACTGAAAATTTCATCTAATTCACTCTCGGTCTGACATGAAACCATTCTCTTTTTTTTCCCTCAGAGACACTGAAACGTCTGTTGTTCACCATCTTCTGCTCAGTGGGTATTTTTCACATCCACCATCTCATATCCTATGAAATGGTTTTAATACAAGGAAGGTCTACTCCGCACTTTAAGTACTTTTTACTGAGTAAGTTAAAAAAACCCCAGTGTAATAGCTACAGAAATATCCAGAAGTTGGTTAATTATGTCTTCTTCCAATTTATAACAGCTTCCATAGAACCACCTACTCTAAGGTCTAGGAACTTGTCCTCTCAGTGTTATTTCAAGAACAGCAATGGGATTCGATGAGCCCTTAAAACCACCCAACTTTACCGTTGTAGCAGCTGTGGCATTATCACACAAGGTGACCTTTCAGCATCGTTCAGACTCCAAAGACCAGACACATCTCATCCAGCCCTGCAAAGCAGGCATCTGGCAACATAGGAGAGCTGCCTCTCCAGTCAATGGAGACAAACAGGCATTTCAACAAGGTAATTAACCTTATTCTGGGAGAGGTGTCTCAAACAAGGAGGAGAACAGACCTCTGGAAATATCTACCAGTAGCGCATGACTATAGGGAGTGTTTGCACACTGTATCTCAGGGTGGAGTCCAATTTTAAAGAGAGTCTGACTTTGGGGGCCAGCAGAGACCCAGACCTCTCACAGCCCTGGACTGGGAAGCACTGGCCATGTCTGCAGTGTACTCTGCCAGCTCCGTGCACCATCTCTGAGCGCTCCTGAGGAGGCGGCTCTCATTTCATGGCCAAGTGAGCATCACCAGGGAAATGCTCATCTCTTGCAGCTCCCGTCCCTGGCTCTATCATGAACACCAGAAACACTCAGACAAGGAAAACTGCATTTATTTCTGTGTATCTGAGTCCAGCTGCCCAGGTCCCCATCACTGTTCCCCTCTGAAGCCCAGCACAAGGAGCAGTTATCAAAGATGGCTGTGCAGTTTCCAACTGAGGAGCAAGTGTTCACACGGAGATTGCTTGTTTTTCTTAGTCACCTTTTGCAGGGCATTTAAAAGCCATGCAGTGTACTCTGGCAGTCCTTAAATAACACTTGCCTTCCCCAAACCCTCTGGTGTCTGCTGACCAGCCACCTTTTCTCCCCCGAGAGGGAAGACATCTCACTAAACCTCCTACCACAACTGCCTTCACAGGGAAGCAGAGCAGAAGCAACAACAGAGACCATCCCCGTGCTTGCCTGTAGTCGCACTTTCTCCCAAGGGTGCTGGCAGCTGCTGCCACCTGTGTGGGAAGGCCAGCCTGCTCACTGCCCTGCCTGCGAATACCAAAGCACAGCACAATGTCTCACGTCCCCCAAAACAGCCCTTGCAGGCACCCCTGTGCCCGTGCCACAGGAGCCCACCTCAGTATTTGCTGACGGTTAGCATATCTTCCAGCCCTTTGCCAAGTCAGGAGAGAAGAAACACTGCCAGGTCTCCCAGAACAGGCAAGGTGGTGCCATATTCCCAGATATCAGCACTTTCTTCATTATAGAATCATAGAATCATAGAATGCATTAGGTTGGAAGGGACTTTTAGAGGTCATCTAGTCCAGCCCCCCTCCAATAAGCAGGGACATCTTCACTAGATCAGGTCACTCAGAGCCCCATCAAGCCTGACCTTGAATATCTCCAGGGATGGGGCCTCCACCACCTCTCTGGGCAACCTGTGCCAGTATCTCACCACCCTCAGACTAAGGAATTTTTTCCTAATATCCAAACTAAATCTCACCTTTTCTAGTTTAAAACCATTACCCCTCGTCCTATTGCCACATGCCCTTGTGAACAGTTCTTCCCTAGCTTTATTATAGGCATCTGTCAGATACTGGAAGGCTGCGATAAGGTCCCCTGTCTCTTCTCCAAGCTGAACAAGCCCAACTCTCTCAGCCTGTCCTCATAGGAGAGATGCTGCAGCCCTTTGATCATTTTTATGGCCTTCCTCTGCGTGCACTCCAACAAATCCATGTCCTTTCTGTGTTGAGGGCACTATTGTCACTTAAAGCATGCTAAGGGTTTTTTTTAATGAGTTAACTGCTGAGGTTTTCTTCCCTGCTTTCTCTTTAGAGGTTCCTGTGATTTCCACCTTGGAGCAAGGCAGAATAGTATCACCCAGCTCAACTGCAGTATATGTGAGTCAAAAAAATCCCAAAACCATGTATTAGCTTATACTTTCTCACTGAGAGCTCATATGGGCACATTTCCATTTACTAAAAGAAAAATAGAGAAAATGGTTCTTCTAGAGCCAAACACGAGTAAGAAACCTGTTCTTCTGTAAATAGAAATTTTCCTAATGCACGACTTAGGAGCTTTAGCTTGTGGAAAACTCAAATAAAAAGACCATTACTATGCATTAAAATGTATTTTACTGCTTTTCTCTATTTTCAGTACTGTTCCAGTGGATTGTTTGTGTCTAATCGTTATTTCTTTTACCGTGTCGTTACTTTAACACAGAGCATCCTTAGAATTCTGCACTGGTATTGCATCTGATCCAGTCTGCAAGGAAATCATGCTGTCATCCAGCCACTACAACAACTTCACTGTAAGATGAAGCAAGAAAAATAGCTGACATTTAGGCACGGGGAAAGACCTTATCTAAGTGCTATCTTCCACTAGTAAACACACATCCTGTGTTGTGTAAACATGGCATATTCTAAAAGTTTTTTATGATGTTTGAATTTCCCTTTAGGAAAGTACTCTAAAATGCAGGTTTCTGTTTTATTAAACAGATGTATAATTTGCTGAGAAAATTAAAATAATTTTCTGTAGTGTGTCAGGGGCGGTGAACTGCAGAAATCAGAATGGTCTCTTTCAGGACCAGTTGGCAGGTAGCAGAATTCCAGTGATTATTACAGAAGCTATTCTCCTTACTCATGCGTCTAAGTAAGAATCAGTTCTGAAATGATAGTTCCTAATTCAGTCTGAATCCCTCTTGTGTCTCTGCTGGTGATATGGGTGATTTACCAGTTTCAAAATACACTTGCTAGATAATTAATGCACTGGCAGAGCTTTAGTGCCTTTCTCAAGCTCAGTTAATTTTCCACATGTTCGTATGCCAGCCATAAAATCACCTTTTAGTGGCGTTCACAATATAATAAGAAAGAAAGAAAAAACACCCCAAAAGATTTATAATTCGTGTCTAACTGTAATTGCATGGGCATGAAATTAGCAGGAGCACAGGCAGAGCCATTCTGACTTGTCAATCATCGGGCAAAGCTGGTCTTCACTCAGATCACAGATACTAGCTCTATGTCCATTTTCTCTGCAGGTTCTGTACATTTGTGCTGGTAGATGGTGCAGAGGAATGGCACGTGCCTGTCCGTGTCTCCTAAGAGTCACCCACAGCCCATACAGTGACATTTCATGACTGCCCTCATTACTAGCACGGCGGGAAGCCCAAATGAGAGAGCTCCACATGAAACTCTTATCAATTTCTGAGACCTCCAGACAATACCCGCTCCGAAGGGAAACAAAACGCCTTCAGTAGACATAAAGAGAAACTGCATACGGAGGGGAATTACTGAAATAACATGTCAATACGTGAAACATTCTTCCAGCCCACCCCTTCACACAACTTGGAAGTTACTTTCTCACTGATAAGACCCCCTAGATTCTGCAGACGTAAAAGGCAGCAATTCTTTTGATAATTGCTCCAGCGATACACACAGCAATGGTGTTACAATTGAACCTTGCTTGGAAAATCGTGCTCTGTATTGGCAGAACATGGGTCTATATGAGAAGTGTCTAGAAAGAGAAGAATGCAAAATAGCAACAAAGGAAGTCAAGTTAAGGGGGGAAAAAAACTCAACAGTTCAAGCTAGATGTATTTATAATGTGGGGGTTTAGGTTAATGAGAGCTACCTGAAGTAACTACTTTGCTTTAAATGCCTACTTGGAATGTAATAAACACTAATTATGGATAAAGACTCACATAAATTAATTTCTAGAAGCTGTCACTGAAGTGCAGAGCTTCAAAACATGATGTAATTGAACCCTAATGCCAGAATGCAATCTAAAAAAAATCAAATTTCAAGGCTTTAAAACAAAACTTATCATGATGGTGTCTTGACTTAAGAGCTCAAGAGTCAACTTGAGTTTAAAAGGGTGGGGATAGGAACAGTGCAAACCCCAGGAGACAGACGTGCAATATACAACATCCTTTCGAAATAATGCTCTGCTAGGAGCAGACAGGTTCAGAAGAGAAAGCCAGAAGGTCTTGGTGGCTGCAAAGCTCTATCAGAGAGGAGGAGGAGCTGGACTGCCAGTGTTGGCCTTGCATGATTTGCTGCAGGCTACAAAGAGACCCGGCTAATGACCAATTTTCTTCTCTCAAAAAAATTCTTCTAACAGGGAAGCCCCAGGAGGGACATAAACTATAAATATTCCTAGCTGTTAAATTACCTCAGCCATTAACAGGTTTTTATTTTTGTCCTGACATTATTTAACACAAAACACAACAAATGCTGCTGAGGTTTTTGTGCCATCTTCTTGACCAAGGGAGAGAATTTCCTTCTGTGCTATGATATCAATAGTTCCGTGGTGGAATGCAGGAAGTTGGAGGGATATACCACTAAAAAGGGATTTCTGCCAGTAGTTTTCATCTCTGTTATCACTGTTTCAGCTCCCCAAGTGTTATCAACACAAGAGCATCGGTACAGAGCAGGTTTCTGGAAGGAATTTTGAATATATTACACTCGGTGTTGAAATGGCTGTTCCTATGAAAACCAAATGGGAGCAAAGGAAGACAAAAGCTGAGTGCTCCTGAAAATACCATCTCAAAGCTTCATGCCACCTTCCTCTACATACAACATCTCACTGTAATCTGTACTAATGTGGCCATGCTCCACTCATACCCAGAGACAAGTTCATTTCCAGGCAAGTCTGTCAACGGCTGTGTGTGTCTCACCTGGTTCTTACTCACAGCATATCCACTTCCCACTGCTCTTGCAATGCAAAAGGACCTTTAAGGAGATGCAGGAACGATAAACATAAGAATTGAGGATGAAGTCTGTAAGTCCATCCTTTCACATATGTCTTGCAGTCTGGCAACTATGACCTCCTATATCCTCTGAAATATCCTTATGACCCAGAAGCCCACCAACATGGAAAGATGGGTCCTCTGACCACTGCCTTCATTTACATAGTTTCTTTATATTAGGAGACATCCCTAATGCCTCCTAATGAACAGGCCAGTTCAGCAAATCACACAAATGGCTCTGTAAATCTGCCCTGCCCTAGTCGATGCATAATGTCCTCTTTTGTCTCCGCTGAGCTGGAAAGTACTTTGCCATTGTCACCTGATCCATGCATCTAGCCTTAATTTTTTTCCAGAAAAAATACAGAACAGAAATGTTTATTGATGATTTCTCTTTTCTGCATCATTAACAACTTTGCCATCTCCATCAAGTAATGCCTTATACTGTTGCTAGGATATCTTTTATTCCTAACATACTTAAATAATCTTTACTGTCCCCAGCTTCGCTAACCATTGATTTTTCCCTGATGTCTTTAGCTTCCCCCATCAATTTTCTACACTTTGTAACTTCTAACTTATATTGATTACCATCTTCAACTCTTCTTTTTTTTTTTCATTTTGCTATTATATTGCTTCTTCATTTCTAATTACTGCATTCCTCATAATCCTGAAACAAAATGGGCTTTTAGCCAGTAGTGTCCCACTCCGTAAGAGAATCTGTATCTGCTCATCTCGTTTAAAAGCCTGACTTTATATTTTTTAAAACAAGAAATTTTCTCCCAGTTAATTTTACTACTAGTTTTCCTCAACTTTGTGGATTGACCCCTCTGAGGAACAAAGCACACATCATACTCATTCGTCTACACCACACATCTGTATGCCCACATTGAAAGGAATCAGGCTATGATTGGAGGTTCCCCACCAGCCTCTATGGTAGAACATCTTTACCCATTACAAGAAGATTTTAGAAGGTAATTACTTCCTGAGGTGAGATATTCTCATCCATCTTTTATTCAAAGTTAAGAATGTATTACTGTTGTCTTCATGAGGCGGCATGTCTCCCACTGTGATGCCCTACATCACTGCCATTCGTCCTTCTACATGTTACAGGCAGGAATGCAAGCAGCACCTAGCAGACTTTGCTCCCTGGTTCAACATGGTGAGCAATCAGAGGACCACCACCCTCTTTGCTGATTAATATCAATCCACATGCTTTCAAAATTCCAAAGTTTGGGGTTATCCATATTCATACAGCATGCAACATGGGCTTTATGCAGATGGTGTAGACCCTCCCCACTCCCTTCCCACCCTTCTTGCCCTCTCTGTCTTTCATAAGAAAGGTAAAAATCAATGATCTTAGTATTTCAGTATCAGGAACCAGCCTACTAGTTTTAAGAAATGGCATTTATATCACAATCACACCTTTTCATCAGGGATGATGTTGTGTTCCTATGGCTTGTCTGAACTACTAACACAGCACTTAAGCTTATCACTTTATCTGACACTTTATACCACACTGACCCAATTTCTTTGAAAAAAAAATCCAATTTTGACATGAATTCTTTAATGCTCCTTCCTTTGTTCTTAGGTTTATATTTCCCTTGATGCATTATCTAGTTTTCCAAGACGAAGTGGCTCCTTTTCCTCCTGTATTGTACAGATGGGACTCTGTGATCTGGGTGGGAAGTGACACATCATTTTCCATAGAACCTAAACTTCCAGTTTCACCTAAGAAATGCAGCCAACTGTCCACGCCCTGGGTGCCCCACCTTCTGTATTTTTGCACTCATTGGTGTGAAATGGTATCTAAGAAATCACACTGGTTTTCTTCACATCCTTGCCTGAAGTCTTCTATAATCTGTATAATTCTGCATTTGCCTAAATAATTTTCTCTATTGTTGATAACCACTGGTGGAAACTTGCCAGCCTTACAGTTTCATTTCATGTTTTTATGCTAGGGAGACAGCTGACAGATTTCTTGCTCAATTCTCTATTCATTTGCCTAAACATAACATTGCTGGTGATCGTTAAATTTCAGGATGACTGAAGAACCTCATAGCAACAGATTCCACAGCTGTAACCCTTCAAGTATCTTTCCAGTAGCCCTCTCTTCTGCTCTGCAAGGGGATGTTTCCCATATTTTTTTCAATGGGTATTTGAGAAAGGGTTGATATTTCTAGCTGGGTTCATAGAATCGTAGAATCATAGAATGGTCTGGGTTGGAAGGGACCCCAAGGATCATAGAGCTCCAACCCCCCTGCCACAGGCAGGGCCACCAACCTCCAGGCCTGGAGGTTGGAGGGGTTGATGTCTTCTAGTTTGGTCCCCTCACCCAATCGCTTTTCTTTAGCTTCCACTTTTTCCTTTCCGCACATTGCTCCCCTTAGGGTCCCAAGAGCACCTGGTTGTCCAAGTCTGTCTCTCCCAAGTGCTTCTAAGAGTATCTATATTCTCCTTCATTATGATAAGCTTGTGTTCATGTACTGGAAATCTCATGTCTTAACAAGAAAAGCCAGTCCAAAGTAGATCCAAACTCTGGATCTGATCAAAGAGCCACTGGTCTCTCACTGAACAAGGAGGAATTTCTTATGGAATTCAGCAAGGGCAAGAGCAGGGTCCTGCACCTGGGGAGGAATAACCCCAGGCACCAGTACAGGTGAGGGGCTGCCTTGCTGGGAAGCAGCTCTGTGGAAAAAGGCCTGGGAGTCCTGGTGGGCAAGAGGTTAGCGATGACCAGCAGTGTGCCCTCATGGCCAAGAAAGCCAATGGCATCCTGGGGTGTATCGAGAAAGATGTAGCCAGCAAATCGAGCTACGTCCTCCCCCCTCTACTCTGCCCTGGTGAGCCCTCATCTGGAATATCGTGTGCAGTTTGGGGCTCCCTGGTTCAAGGAGCACAGGGAGCTACTGGAGAGGGTACAAAAAAGGGTTATGAAGATTAGAGGACTCGGGACTTTTTAGCCTAGAGAAGACCGAGGGGGGATCTTATTGATACTTATAAATACTTAAGGGGTGGGTGTCAGGAGGATGGGCTCAGGCTTTTTTCAGTGGTGCCCAGTGACAGGACAAAGGGCAATGGGCATAAACTTGAATATAGGAAGTTCCACCTAAACATGAGGAGGAACTTCTTTACTGTGAGTCAGCAGAGCACTGGCACAGGCTGCCCAGAGAGGTTGTGGAGTCTCCATCTCTGAAGACACTCAAAACCTGCCTGGATGCTGTCCAGTGCAGCCTGCTCTAGGTGATCCTGCTCTTGCAGGGGGCTAGACTAGACCATCTCCAGAGATCTCTTCCAACCCCCACTCTTCTGTGATTCTTTGAAGCTCATAAGAACCTTGCCTTCCTGCTGGTGTGGAGAACAGTGAGCCCTGTTCCACAAAGACCACTGAACAAAGAATAAAGCACAAATACAGACAACCACTGCCACATCCTTGTCAGTATTTCAGGCAGCATTTAACTATATCCTCTTTATAAAGTCTCTCACCCTGGGAGACAATGACTAGTTCATTTAGAATTGCCAGAGATTAAATGACACTTCATTTAAATTATTATCTGAAGATTTAAGCAGATTAGCACAGATATGTCATGGTAATGTATGGCTGGATTCACAAAAATTCAGCAGGCAAAAAGCCATGAGGGGTCTAGGTACAGTTAAGAATGTGGGTTTAGATTCAGCCCTCCTGACTTCAGAAACCTTCTTGAGACCCCAAAATCAGAAGCACAGCCACCCCTGCCTCCCCATGCAGGCAGTGAAGAGGGATAGATGGATTGAATTTCTCTTGAAAAGAGCTTGAAATCAAACTGCCTTCTGGAGAGTGCTTATTCCTCTGCCCTGGCTGTATGGAGGGGGCCTCTGCACCATGAGTTAGGTGGGTTGGTCCCTCACAAAGGTCAGCAGCTAGCAAATACCAGAGAAAATACTCAGTTCATGGCCCTCTCCTTTGAATTACAGTATTTTCCTGAAATAGACTGGTCAGCTTACTCCTGGAGAGCTATTTCAGTTGCACACTTTTCTAACAGGCAGCTCTTGTGTTCCTGTTCAGACATAACCAGTGATTTGGTGCATTAATAACTCAGGGAACCTACGAATATGAAATGTTGAGGATGTGTGGTGTTCCAGTCTTAACGTGCTTTTCCTAAGGAGCTCTGCAACGAGGCCAGTTGTTAAGCGTTGTTATGACACGCTCCTGGGCTTTCATTTTGACTTCTTTTCACATCTTGCTCAGTCTTCCAATGTCTGAAAAGGCCATTTCGATGTGCTGAGGTCATATGTTAAAAAGCTGAAAGCAGGGGCCCTCGCTAATGGTGCTCTGAAAGCAATTGTTTGGCAGAAGTTCATTGCATAAATCGCTCTATACTTTCTTAGGATCGTAAAAGGAAAAATTATACTTTGTCCTCTAAGGAAGTGATGTAAAGATGATGTCCAAGAGCCATTGTTCAGCCACCCAGAGCTGGAAAGGGGACTGGAATAAGTGGGTGGGGAGAGAAAAGGCCACTAGCATCTGCAGAGCAGCCAGATGAGCACTGGCAGGAGAGAGGATGGGAGAAGGGAGTCAGGGAAGTTGTAAATAACAACCAGGAGAAATACGAACACTCCTCAACACAAGCACAGAGGCAGGCAAGTCCCTCATCTATGAAGCCGACATCAGACGTTCCTTGTGCCCTCAAGTTTTAACATTGAAATCTAACAAATATTTTCATAACTTTCCTTTAAAGCTTGTGCTAATTCCTGTTTGGAAATGCATATTTTGGCTTAAGGACAGTTAATTTCAGTGTAGGTGGAGGAGAGCGCTCCGCGGTTTTAACCAAGCAAAGGAATGTTAATTAAAACAAATGAAGGAGACTTCCCACAGCCGCTGTACCGCTCGAGGCACTCTGCCTACAAGTCAACAGGCACAGTTTTTTCTTTCACCTTTCTGATCTATCAGGAAAAGGTTTTCTTCAAATGCCCAGGTGTTGGGAACAACATTTAAGATTGGTTGTGCTGGTGGACTGCAATAAGGGGCAGCTTTGGTCAGTACAAAAATACACTTTGTGGATACACAGAGTTCCCACTTCAAGCCATCTTCTCCCCATGCTGAAACTAGCAGCACCCAGAGAAACAGTCCAGGGAAGGTTCTTTCCTGTATACACAGAGCCAACTTGCCATGAGTTCTCCCAGGAGTGACACTCCTTGGGACTCTGTGACAAGGTGATGTGCAACCTCTGAATCAAACCATGGCACTCATGCAACAGCATTTGGCTCTGCCACTAGGACTTGTCCCACGAAAATGGGCTGGACTGTTCAAGGGAGCAGCTTCACAGGTGACACATAGAAGACTGGGATCTGAACCAGGCATTACTACTTGCAGTATTGAACTACAGAGTAGTACTTCTTGAACAACCAAATAATGAAGAATCATATAAAATACAATTGCACCTATGCTCAGTGACATGCTATATAAATACTGGCCAGCAAGGTTTGGGGAACAATTAAAAGTGTTAAATGAAAAGATAGCCTGTACTTCAAGAGATCAGGTATGGTTGGAACACAAGTGGAAACCATGAGAAAAGTTGCACCAAAATTCACAGGAAAAGCACAAACAGAACAATTTGGATTTGCAGTCATCACAGGCAAAATAGAAATGCTAGCAGCAATAAGAGAGAACAAACAGGATAGCTGGGAAGCGGGGCCATATCGCTCCTGTTCTGTTTTGTTTCCACTCTTCCATTTCTATTTCATCTGCTTGAACTGCAGACTCAGGCTTGCAGAAAGGCTAGAAAAGAGGGACCCAAGCAGGTCGGGGTTTTTTTAGTACACGTGAGCCTGATTTTGTAAAGACATGCTTAACCACTGTCCACTTGAGTAGTGTCACTGACAGCAGAACCGGTTGTGAAGGCAGTGGGAAGCACCATGAAGTTTTTTTCCAGGACCAGAATTTTGAGAAGCAAAATCTCTGCCGGTTCACGATCTCTGACACCTGGTGAGTACTGTATTCTACCCTTAATTAGAATTGGAGTAGCGTACCAACGCCCCAAACTTTGAGTGAGAATTATTTTCATACACACGGCTATTCGTACTGTGCATCAATTGTGAAATATTTTAATGCCCTGTGCAGTTGAAGATGACATCAGACCTTCTGAAATGTATACTAAACCTCCGGATTGCAATTCAAAGCATATGTTCTGCCTGGTCTGCTGAGGACATAATGGTACAAAACTAGGATGCCTTTAATGAATAAAACACTAGTCACAGATACCATGTGCATTATACATACTTTCCACTTCACAGGCAAAGCAGTTACAGATTTCACTGCCTGAAGCCATACTACATCGGACCGTGACTGTATCACATCTGAGAACATAAGCACATTGAGGCGGTGCGGCCTTTGAAGGTGAAATGTTGAAGTGAAACCGAAGCTTCTGCCCAAAGTGTTGCTTGTGATCACAGACCTGGCACCTCCGCCTCTGAGTCAGCAGCAAGCCCACACTGCAGCCTGTTCCTGGGGCCACCGTGCAGCCCTGCCCGGAGAACCAAACCACATGTCGACCATCGCCTCTGCTCAAAAGAGATACCACTCAACTTCTGGTTGCCTGGCCAGACTTCAGCTTAAACAGTCATACCCTGCCTACCTCTATTTCTCCAGCAGTTTCAACAGCGTATTATAACCTCGTTATTTTTTCTGCACTAAACTATCATTTTATGTCCCTCTGCACTGCTAAAATAACTGCTGCAGCCCGTGCCAAAAGTGCATTCCAGCAATACTCCAAATCACATTAAGGTTTTTTCCTAAGCTTCCATTCAGCAGGGAGAATTTAAAGCACCTCAGCACAAGCTGCACGAGAAGACCCCTGGTGCCTGCTAAGAGCAGGAGTGGGATCTACCTGTTCTGCACCTGGCAAAGAGCATCCCCTGGCTAAGCCAGAAACGCCAGGGGAAGACAAGCTGGAAATACATGAGAAATTGGCCCAAATCCTGTCAACTATAAAAGAATAATGCCTCATCAATAGTTGCATTAGTTTAGCCGTATGTATTCCAAATTTGGTTTAGGAGAAATTTAATGTAATTTTGAAGCAACTAATTTTGGTGCAGTTATCACCAGGGAGAGTGGCAGCTTTGCAATGGTGGAGTGGTTTGTTTGGGTTTTTTTTTCCAGGGTCCAGCTAAAACAAAATAAGTTGCTCCTCAGTAAAATATGAATGTCAACAGACAGACCTATGATGATCTAGATAAATCAGTATGCGGAAGAACTTTTCACAGTGAGGGTGACAGAGCCCTGGCACAGGCTGCCCCGGGGGGTGTGGAGTCTCCTTCTCTGGAGATATTCAAGACCCATCTGGATGCCTTGCTGTGCGACCTGTCCTAGGGAACCTGCTTTGGCAGGGGAGTTAGACTTAATGATCTCTCAAGATCCCTTCCAACCCCTACAATTCTGTGATTCTGTGATTCTGTATCTCAACCTGATGTACAGGTCTTTCAGCTCACTGCATTCACGGTGCCGAGTTGTTTGTGCTGATGTGTGTCTGTCTGATACGTGGGACCACGTAAGGGGTCTTTGCCCGATCGCATGAGCTGACAGGAGCTGGGGTGCACCAATGACGGGGCTCCAAGGACAGTCCATATCCCACCAGTGGGTCCCTCTCTCCCTGGGACCTCTGTGCCAGGTGTCCCAACCAGCACATTGCAGCACAAACCGCCCAGTTCTGGTGGCAGATGTTTAAGAAGTCAGAATGCGAACGGCTGCCCTCTCACTTGCATCTGTGCAGATCAGGCATAACTTCATCAACTCAATGTAATTGCACTGATCAAAAGAAAAGTTGGAACACTGTAATTCAAGTTACATTTAACCTCATGAAAATTTCAACTTTTTGTGGAAGAAAGAGTATGTTGATTTGCAGCTTTCAGTTAACCATTTCTCTTTCTCATCACACCTTTCCAGACGAGCAAATGTTTTTCAGTTAGGCCTAGTAACCAGCATTTCCTATGAGAACTATGAAGAAGACTATTTCCAAAGTATTCAGCTTTCCATTTCCTGATTCTGACATTTCATTCACTTCAGGGTAAACTTAGCCAGTCAAGAAAGGGCCTCATTTTTTTTCCAGAGCTCTCATAATCCAGGTCCTTTTTCCTGGACATAACGCATCCTACTTTACTTAATTTATAAGGTAGAACTTGTAAAAATTCAAAGCAGATTGCTTCTTCCTCTCCTGCTCTCCAGCCTATTCTTCATTATCCATAAGAGTCTCGATACACCCAGAAAAGCTGCCTTCTGCTTTTTTGGCTTTGGGAAGTGGGAATTATTTCTGAAGAAATTTATAAATATTTGCTCCGAATGCCTGAACAAATGAGTTATTTCCTGCGACTTGCCTCTTGATACCTTAAATCTGTTAGCATTTTGGCATCGGATCCACCATTCCCTCAGTGTCTCAGATCTCAGCGTGAATTGACAGCTTATGAAAAAAGGACAAAGTAATCTCTGGAAAGACTGAGAATCCAGAAAATAAATATATAATTAAATGAAAATAGAAAGGAAAACAGCTTAGGCTCATCTGGAAACACAGGCTGGGCTGAAGAAATGTTAGCAGTTTCTGGAGGATCTATTCTTCTACCATTGTCCTTCCCTCATCTCCAAAGGGCAGGTTTAGAACTAGACAGCTTTGTGTTGGTGGGTCCCTCACAGCTCTCAGGCTGCTGCTTGGGATTTATGAGAGCCTCTCTGCAGAGGGGTCAAAGCACACCCAAGGGGGGAACAAAGAATTCGGTGCAGTTATGGCTGCTTCCACACCCTCAAGCCGAGGTTTTGCTCCAGTTTCACTCCCTTTGCTCTGCTGAGACATGGGGCCAGCCTGTGCCTGCCTGTCCATATGTCTCCCCATATTTTTCACACTGAATGTGACACTGAAAATTTGCAGTAGGTGCATCTACGCTGCTACACAGTGCTGGGGGCAGGGAGAGACCGGTGGAGAAGTCGAATGCATTATTCTCTCATGTCAGGACTAAGTTCCCCTTCAAAACCAGATTCGCAGCTCCCAGTTGTTCAGGGGAATCATAGCAGCAAACCCAAGTATCTGTGGGTTTGCTGTGAATCACAGGAGATGGACATCTCTCAGACAACAGGAGGTCATGCAAACCCCAACTCCTACAAGCACTACTCTGCAGCAACCCAACAACTGTCCTGCATGAGATTATTTAGAGAGAGTGGAAATAGATATACATCAGCTTGTTTCAGTCTTTCCTAAAATGACTACACTCCAGAAGCACTAACAAAGAAGCAGATGTAAGATTTTCTGTGACTTATCTCCGAGGCAATTATTTACAAATCTCCTTGATTCATTATGTGCCAAGACTAAATTAATCCCCTGGTTTAACAACAGAAATATATATGTAGCCTTGCACGTGGCAACCAGTAGTGCTTGCTAGGCATTTTGCTTTATAGATTATTTTTGATACCGTAACGCAATTTTGCCCCTTTTGAATATTTTAGGCAAGAAAATTAATTTTCTTGAAGAAAAGACCTTGGCTAGGGACGGTCCCTGCTGTGAGCTTTTCTATGTAGCTGCTTCTGGAGGCTTCTGAGGGGTCAGGGAAAGCTGGCACCGGCCAGGGTTGAGAAGGGTACAGGAAAAGCACACCCCCAGATGCACGTGTGCACCCACATGTGAACATACACATGCACAACATTACGTAGAAAACTGCAGTGCTCTTCTCCTGTCTCTCCTCCCTCCCATAATAAAACAAAATTAAATGGCATGAGTCCCTAAAGATTAACATTCCCCAGGCTTAGCTATTTCGCTTATCCAAAAGACATCTTACTCCTGGTTGCCAGAGGCAGTGCAAACCCAGGAAGTCGGGGCAGCTGGCGTAGTTCCGCCTGTGCTGGAATCTCTGCTGCATCAGCTACAGATCCGAAGAAGGGGCGATGCTCTTTGCGCAGTGTATGTCACAACTTCATGCTCAAGGCGCTGGAAGTTTCATGTTTGGAGGCTGGTTTTGGTTTTTTCCCTCCTTACTTACACCCAAACACTAATTGTTCTTGCTTTTTAATGAAAGTCAGCAAAGAAGAGGATTTTAATTTAAGCTGTCAGTCAAAAGCAATGGAAGAGCTAGAAGGCCTGACACTGCTTCTTTTCTGTGTGCTGAGTAAAGTAGCATGAGGGGGTATGTTTTGACAGGAATGAGGAAAGAAGAACTAGGGCCAGAATAATTAGCAACCAGGCCTTATCTAGGACAAATATTACGAGAGAATAAAGCCATTAAAATATGCAGCTTATTTGCTGATCCCAGAGCAGATGAGGCTTCTTTTCACGGGAATTAAAAAATAATCAAGGCAATAGAAATTGTGTTCTGTGTTGTTATGGTATCTGGCAGAAACTCTCCTCTGGCCAAGGGCAGGGAAGTTAAACTCAAAAGAGAAGATGCCAGAAAGATGTCCACAGTCTTAGAGAGCGTGGCACTGGCAGTAGCCAGGAGCATGACCAACTGAGTGGGGTGACACAAAGCTATGGGTACTTGTAGCCTGGACGCCAGCCTCACAAACCACCTGCATGTCTGTGTGGAGGCACCCAGTCCCTATAGGCAGTAAGGACTCCTGATTTTGCCCTCCCCAGGGCTTGCACATCCAAACCCAGCTTCGGAGCGGCCCACCACAGTGGAATAGGCAGGCTAAAGTAAGCAAGGCAGCCCCAGGCTCTGTCCCCCAAGGGCACCCACTGAGGTGTAGAGGGAGAGGGTTCGGGCTCAGGATGGGGTAGGAGATCCCAGGGCTGGGAATGACCACAGGCACCCTAACGCTGAGGATCTCGTGTATGCAGGAAAGGGAGGGGAGGCTGTCTCACTTCTCTTCTAGACTTCATCATGCTATTTTTGGAGGGTCTTATAGGCTATTCCTCTCCCTCCACTGCTGCCTACTTTTTTCCTGCCTGTCCCTCCTTTCGTGATTTCAAGAAGAAATGGTGTCTGCTTTTATCATCTGCCTTGACATCTATTTCCTATATGGCATAGGAGGACAGCATCTGTAAAAAGCTATACATCTATCTATCTATCTACCTATCTATCTGTCTACCTACCTTGCTCTCTCTCTCATAGATGGAGAAATAACTCAGCCTTAAACAAATGCAATGCAACTCCTGATTAAATTGCTATATTAGTTATGTTTGACATGTTATAACCTTGAATACTAAGACACTGTAGGGAAAAAACCAAAAAAAAAGAAAAAAAAGAAAAAAAACCAGCTATATGCAAATAGGAAGGATGACATTTATGTACCAGACAGCATTAGGCTTCAGTCATTTTGGTTGAGATGCTCAGTTTGACTCATTCAGTCACTTTGTCAAAGGGCCGCAAGTCCAACCTGCTTTTTACTTCCAGCGTTCTGGGACTCGTTATTTGCTATTCACAGTGTTATTAAATCTGGCTGCCTGAACATTTTCATTATCAGAGGGAAAGGAGGAAACCAAAGATAACTTATCAGGCATTGTTCCCATTTAGGTGCTCCTCTGAGATTTCCTTTTGACTGGAATGTATTTCATTAATTCGGGGGACATTCTGGCATGGATGTCTAATTAGATCTGCTTAATGGATTTCATGTCACATAGGCATGTAAATCTTCCCATGAAAGACAAGGTTTGTATTGAGAGATAATATCTTTTATTAGACCTCTAGACAGAACTGAAAGGAAGGGGCAAGATTTTCAGCTTCTCTAAAAAAACTCTCTAATACTTTGCTACAAACTTTTCCTTTCTTACCTCTTCAGATACTCAGAGATACTGTGGTCTCCTCATGGTCTTTCAGTATTAGCATTCATTCCTTTTTCACTAAGGGATTTTGCCATATCTGTATTTTTCTTATTTCTTCCAGAATTCCAGTCTTACAACATTCACCTGGCTTTTATACTTCACTGCACATTATATGCTATGCATTTTTCTATTCAATTTTTACCTGTTCAGAAGTGGAAGAGATCCCAGATTGGTTTTCCTTCCAGGTTTCTATGCCTCATCAACTCCTAGAGATTACAAAAGCCATGGTAGTCACTGTGGTTCTGTGTTATTGCCTACTCGACTGAAATGTCTGTTTGGTCATTGCATACACTTGCTGTTTTGTGCACCAAGCACCACCCTTAAAATATCTATTCCCCCATCCTAAAATCTTTAGTAGAGTACTAACATGTGTAGAGACTGGGAACTTGCTGTGCCTGGCTTGGTGGGTCACTTGTTCCCGTGAGAACAGTGCAGAAGGGGCACCCACAGGCCATCTCCATCCTTCACTTGACATTTTTCTGATGCTGGAGATTATTTAAAGTACCTGACAAAGCAGATTCTACCTAATGTGTCAGACACTGCATAGGAATCTGTAGCTGATTTATGAGGCTTTTTTATGCCTTGTACCAGTATATTCCGCAAAACATGCAAAATACATTACTACATTTTGAAACACCTCAGCTCTTGTAATAACTAGCTTGGTATATTCCTTGAAGTATGAGGATGCTTATTGCTCAACAGGAAAGTGAAATCCCCTGCAGATCTTTGGTTTTGGCAGATATCACCAAAATTCTGGATTGATCTTGCAAAGCTTTCTCATAAGCTTCCAACCTTTCTTTTAATGTGGACGAATACAGAGGCTTTAACTGCTTCCCTTGGTAAGTTGCATGAGTTTATTCTTGGTAGCACCAAACCCCATATCACAACCCACTGTATGGGACCCTACCTCCATCTCTGGAGATATTCAAGACCTGTCTGGATGCCTACCTGTGCAACCTGTCCTAAGGAATCTGCTCTGGCAGGGAGGTTGGACCCGATGATCTCTGGAGGCCCCTTCCAACCTCTATGATTCTGTGGTTCGCAAAGACCTCTGTGTGTTTTTCTAAGTCATAAAAATCACCTCTTCTGTAAGCAAAAAGCTTGACATATTCTTGAAACAAATGGGCCCTCTGTTGTGAAAAACTTCCTCAGCTGAAGAGATTGGAAATTATCTCACCATATAGTTTTGTTTTGCAAAGAACGGGGAGGGGA
>VZTU01018428.1:38006-53393 GCA_013400835.1 Zapornia atra | reverse complement strand
CCACCCCCCAAAAATGATACCCCAAATGATCTTAGTCTTAAATGCAGCCGTGCAGTAGTCAGGCCTTCAGACACCCAACCCTAAACGTACTGTAGCACTAACACCGCTGAAGGCTGAAGATCTGGCACCGAGGGAAATCGCTGCTTCTTTCTTGTAGTAAGCTGGTAGGTGATGATAGATGCACTAAGAACTATTGCACATCCTGACGATGTCAATGGAATTCGTGTTATGAATCTGTGCTGGCCATGGACGAATATGAATGTCATATTCCTGGTCTCTGAGTGTCCTGCAATCCTAATCCTTCCCATACAGCTCCGTTAACCCACCAGTTTACCAAACTCACTAGCTGTGGGTGACTCTAGTCACCGGGACCTGGCACCACGGTGCAAAATGAGTTCAAGCTGCACCCCCCCCTCTTCCCCATCCCCGACACACACCGAATCAGGAAAGGAACATTTTGTACTAGGGAAATGATTAAAAGAGGTGCCAGCCTATGGTTGAAGCTAGTCAGAAGGTTACGTAATCTTGCATTGTATTTAAAAGCTGACATCTATGTACTGTATTTAACTGTCTAAAGCTTTAAAAGAAATCTAACAAAAAAACAAACCCTGTCTTAAGACTAGAGTATTAAAGGTCTTGCTCTAACTGTAGTATAAATAGTTTTAAAATCTGTCATGTACTGTACATAAACCCCACCAGAGTCTGCTTGAAAGGAGCAGAATATAATAACTTTATGGCATAAACTTAGTTTTGTAAGTTAGCTCCTTCTTTTCCTGGCACCAGGATCTCTGTCGTGTCCAGGAGCTCACGTTCTACTCTGTGGCCTTTTTTCTAAGGGAAGAGAGAAAATGTTCAGGACAGGATTCATTAAGGCAGGGCCAGGAACAAGCCTCTCTTCTCAGAGTTCCTAAGGAGGAAATTAAAAAAAGGAAGAGTTCAGACTGGCCAGTCCTGTCTCCACGGAGCTGCTGCGAGGTGTAGTGGTACCCGAGGCTGCTGGAGAGCTGGCCAGGGAATTCCCGGGTGGGGAGTTATCCGATGGCTGAGGAGAAGCTGCTTGGGGATCCCATGGGATAAAAACACCTTCCTGTAGAAAGTTGATTTCTGGGGAAAGGCAGGAAAACCCCCTTGCAGGCCCGTAGGCTCCCAGAGTGAAGCCACGTGCCTGCCCTTAAGAAGACACCTGCCTTCCCGCTCCCGCTTTATTCCCACCCGCCTCTCGGGCAGCCTCTGCGGCCAGGAGCGGGGCGGTAGCTGGGGGCCTCCCCCAAACGCTGCTGGCCCGCTGCACGGTAGCCTGGTCTGGCTTCTGTGAGCCAAAAGAAAAGCCACACCGTGGCAGGCAAGCAGCAAGGCCGCCTCCACGCTCCCAATCTGCCCCGTTAAGAGTCCGTCTGCAGCGTGGATGACTCTTGCTCAACTAGCTAGAGAGCTAATAAAGGAGGGATCTATTTTATTTTTCCTTTCCAAAACCTAAAGCAATATAACTTCTTGGGGTTGTTTTTTCTTTTCCTTTTCTTTTTTCTTTTTTTTTAAAAAAAAAAAACAAAAACCACAAAGCCTTTAAACAATAACTTGCTGCTAATATATTGAAACCAGATGCAGTGGCAGCGTTTCTAATATTGCTGTCTTCATTAAATGTAGCCCAAAAGTGCTGTCATAAAATTGTAAGCAGCAAAAAATGTTGCTGACGGTAGAGGGTTGGTTTTGGTGTTGTTTTTTTGTTTGGTTTTGGGGGGTTTTTTTTAATTAATGCTCAGAATCATGCTGTCCAGGGCAAGCAAGAGGCAATATTGCTCATTCCTAAACCTCAGTCAGGTATAGAGTCCAACACAAACGAGTTCTGCAAGGTGAAAACCAAAGGCCCCTTGAATATCCTGACCCTAAATGTTCCACCTGATGCTTGGGAATGGATCCCAGAGCCACACGTGTACATCTCCCCACCGCCACGGTGTTACACCTAGAGACTGGGATTGCTGAGCTGGGAAGCCCCTGTGGTCTGTGCATCGAGGGCATGCTGCTGTTTTGGGGAAAGAGTTACCAAGAAAAGGTCTTTCCCCAGCTCGTGGCACCTGATTTGGGTACCCAAGCCCTGTGGGGCGCAGCGGCAGAGCTCACTGAGGACATCCAGCAACCATGGAGTCCGTGGAGATGCTTCTCATGGGAAGCAGCTTCTCTGCTCCTTGGGGCTCCCGTCTCCCTCAGACCCCAAGAAGAAGGTTGATAAAGTCCATCTGGGGCTGGGGAGGCAGGTTAAGGTTACCCCAACCCCCCCTCTCTTTGGGTTTCTTTTTTTCCAGGAGGAATTGAAACCTCCTCCCCTTGATACAGGTGGGAATTCCTTTCCCCCCCAACTCCCCATGCTCTGGGATCACGGGCCCTGGGTTCACCTTGCCTAACTTTGCCATGGAGCCTCAGCTGGTCCGTTAAAGCTCTCCCTTACCAGGCAAGGGGGGGACATGGAGATGGGAGAAGCACTTCCCCTCACCCAGGGAGGATGCTTGATGGGTGTGAGAGGTCCCCCTGGGCACAGGGAATGATTCTCACTACCAAGTCCAGCTATTTCACAGTCTATTTAAACTCTAATGCCTTTTTTTGTTCATTTGTTTGGTTTTTGTTTAAATCTTGTGTTCAAGGCACCATGATTTCTCTTGGGGGTGGGGAGGGGCTTCTCTAGAAACGTTTGCATGATTCTCCTTGTGATTTGTTTGCACTTTAGATGTTTTGTGCCATTATAAATTTGCATTATGTATTTATAATTTAAAGATACTTAGAAGGGGGGAGAGAGTTTTGGGGTTTTTTGGGTTGTTTTGGGTTTGTTTTTTTTTCGCTGAGTACTGGAATAAACAGTGAGCATATCTGGTATATGTCATTATTTATTGTTTAAATTACATTTTTAAAAAGCTCAGTGTGTTCATATAAAGGTTATTTGAAACATATCATAGTAATGAGAAAAGATGCAAGTTATTTTCTTTGCTTATTTTTATAATTAAAGATGCATAACATAATGAGGCCTATGTTGGATTTTCTTCTGCAATGAAATAAAATGTCAGATTTAAAGGGTTTTAGTGTCTGAGTGTTTTGTTGAGCCTTATTGTGAGTGCTGAGCACTGCACTGCCAGCAAACACATGGTGGGGTGTAGCTTGAACTGGGCATCTGAGCTCTTAACTTCCATCCTGGATGCTGAGTGTCCCAGCTCCAGATCCTGCAGCAGAAGCAGGGCCAAGGCAGAGGTTCCTCTCACACTCCCTTCATCTCCTGATGCTCCTCAGGAGCCAGAGAAGAATCCTAGGACCAGACCCAAGGGTCACTGTGAGTTCCAGCGCTAAGAAACCTCCTGTAATGGCAATTTCCCCCCATAAATTGTATCTGACTTCACCTGAGAACAAACTGAAGGCTGAACCCATCTTTAATGAGCACATTCCAGCAGCAGCGCAGGAAAAAGGGGTGAAAAAAAAACCCAACCCAAACCCTTGATTTTGGCTTTGATGCCTGTGGAAATGTGCATTTACACTTCATTCAGGAAATCTTTCATTTCCACTGGAAGATCAGGAGAAGTTTAATGCTCATCAGAGGAAGGCCAGCAGGACTGACTTGGACTCGCTGCTCCGAAGCTACTGCAGAGCTTAAAAAGCTTATTCTTTCCCCCATCGTGTTCCAGTCAGGCTTGTAAGGCTCAGTAAGGCAGGAGAGAAATCCAGCAAGATCCACTGTGCCCTTCCAGACAGCCCCATGTTACAGTACAAGTTTTCCTTCCTCCTCCCAAATTCCAGAGCATCCTCGTGGTGGGGATGAGGTGTCCATCCCAGAGAGAAAAATGCCTTTTCCATAATATATAAAGCAGGCAGCATGTGCCAAGAGGAGTTCTTTTAAAAAGTGTTATTTGGGCTCTTTGGATGGGGGCATCATCAATTGTTATTATTGCTGTTATTATTGCTGTTATTATGGCTATTGTTATAGTATTATTGCTATTATTAACGTGATTATTATTACTATTAGTGCTGCTATTATTACTATTATTTCCACAGGAATTTTTTACCTGGCATCCCCCAGCTGTGACAATATTTTGGAATTAGACTACTTTGGAGTTAGAAACGCCCCCCCAACACATTCAGCCCAGTGCTGGTACCAGGGGTTTGGCCTAAAAAGCTGTTGGCAGCAGGAGTCTAATCCAAAGAGCCAGCAGGATGGATGGACTGGGCAGAAACCAGCTCCTAGAGAAGGCAAAATCCCAGCTCAGTGATGGCACAGAGCTTGGAGTGCACTTAAAGCCTGGTTATCATCTTCAGCTGGGAGCGAATTTGGGTTGGCTGGAGCCCAAGGTCCGTGATTGACCGATGTTCTTGTCTTGTCCTTGTTTCAGTACAAAACAAGAGGGAAATCGGTGCAGGTTTTCCTGGTCCTCACCCTTCCTGCTCGCTCGGCCGCCCGAGCAGGGGGTGGGCTGGGAGGGGGGAACCGAGGCAGAGCAGGAGCAGGAGCGGAGGAGTGGGATCCCTGGGCAAAACGATGGGAGTGAAATTTGGGAACGGGCTCCACTTCCTGCCTCCCTGAGCTTAGAAAAATAAAAAAGCAGGAAAAAACCACCACCCCCCCACCACCACCCCTGCCACAGTATAATACAGGGCATTGTCTTGGCCACCGTGATTCAGCCGGTACGGCCAGGGACATGAAAGAAGGGTTGTTTTGTAGGGTTGTTTTTTTTTAAAAATAAAGCGAAGCAGGATGCTAAAAATACAACTAAAGTGCAAAGAAATTGGCTGAGCAGTGGTGTTCCCATCACACGAGGCTCTGAGACGCAGAGGGAAGAGGCAGCAGTACCACCATGCCATGCTGAGCTGTCCCACTGCCACTGAGGTGGCCAAGAATTACACTGATGCCCTTTTTGGGGGGCATAACACTGCTTGAATCCCTCCCTTTCCATGGCCCGATGGCAGGAGGGCCACCAGCTGACACACAGTGCTGCCCAAGGGCATAAGGCGCTCCCAAAAATCACTTTCCTTCACCAAATCGGTGTTCTCCAAGGGGAGAGCTCTGCCTCGCCCCCTGCACGGATACAGACCTGGGGTGTCAAAGGGTGGGCTCCTCCCCTAAAAGGCCCAGTTAGGCTCTGGAGATGAGTTGAGATGATTTTAGCTGTGACACCCCCTCCCACTTATCTCAGCAATGGGGAGGGACCCAGGTCTGCAGCAGCTGCAGGACCTTAGGCAGAAAATACCTGCGAGAGACACATGGGAGTTTTATTCCAGCTGGAAAAACCAGTAAAACCAGTATGAATGAGCTCATGGGGGGAATCGTAATTATTTTCACACAGGATTTATTTTTTTATTTCTTCTTTTTTTTTTCTTCTTTGTATGTTGAAGCAGAATGAAATGCCAGGGTAACCCAGATTGTGGCTACGAGGGATGATTGATCCCCATTAACCCATCCTGCTCCCCGTTCCAGCCTGGATCCTGTGGGTCCACGAGCACAAAACCTCACCACTCATAATGGTTATTTAAAGAGAGAGAGAGAAAAATACTAAAAATCATTTAAAAACCTCATTTCATGGAAACTGTGTTCCCTGTATTCTCGAGCTGGGGGAAGATTCCAGTTGGTTCACTTTGAATTTCCTTCAGGGTTATTTTTCAGCTGCAGGCTTGGAGCTTTTTTTGTGCTGCGAAAACAAATCTCTGCTCCTCTCTTGATGTGCTGTTTGGCTTGGAGTAACCAACTGGGCTCAATAAAATCATCAGCCATCTCCAGCCAGCCGGCCCGAAACCCTTGCACGATTCTGCTCTCAACTGGGGAATTCAGAGAGTCCGAACCAGCAGAAAGTGCCCAGCTGTTTATTTTTATTACTGTGCTGATAATTAATCCTTGACGTTTTTTCAGGGCTTTAAAATAATACTAATAATTTTTTAAAAAAACATCTTTTTTTCTGAGCTGTTGTTTGCTTAACTGCTTCACATGTGTTCCTCAGAATCACTTTTATTCACTGGCCACGCTTTTCCTGGGAATGAGGTGTCTGTCTGTGGGACTGGGGTTCATAGTCGTGGATGATTATCTGCAAAAAAAGCCCCTTTGATATTTCCCTAAATACACCTTTACTCCTACAGCCATGGAGAAGCACACAGCCCCCATGGGCTCGACCCTAGGGAAGCCCCAGGCGTGAAAGTTGAGGGAAAAAAGTATAACTTAACCTGAGCTATGAGAGAGGAACACAGATGTGTTCTTGGGTTTATCACTGCTCCATCACATCTGCTTGCTCTGGTTATGGGTTAACATGAGCATCACTCACCCCCCTGCCCCAGCAACCAGCTGTGGGTCTTTCCTGCCCAAGGTAAACCTTCCCTTCCCCTGGGCACAGACACGGTCCTGAAGAGGAAGGATGGAGGAGGCTGTGAGTTGCACATGGAAAAGTGCATGACAGGCTAGGTGGAGCTGCCACCGGTGAGTCAGGAGAGTCCCAGCGACGCACGAGCGTCTTCCTCCTCGTCACTCGCACGGGTGCCGGTGGGGACAGACAACCCCAGCCCCAGCGGCAGGGTTAGAGCTCTGATTGATGGGAGCTGGAGAGGGCAGATGTTTTATCACTGCATCAGAGGAAAGGGCTCTGGGCAGATCCACCCACGGAGCCCCCCCCAGGGAGATGCACCAGCCCCGGAGCTGGATTCCCAGGTCAGGGAGCAAACTTCCCTTAAGGATGGGGAGTGGTACGCTCTGGCCCAAAGAATGAGATTACCAGAAGGACAATGTTGGTTTTTCCTGCGGTGTGGAAAGGCGTCTGCCCTGCTCCCAGCATTGTGCAGCTTTATTCTTCCTAGGGGTGCATTTGGAGTTCACAGAGCCTGACGCTCGCCCCATCCTTAGTCACTAATCAGAGTCAAGTAGAGGGACCTTTCCCTGGAAACCTCGGGGCCCCTGGGCGCTCCGGGGAAGACCAGCATCCAAAGGGATTTTCCACAAATAGCTGGGATTTTCCCAGCATCCCCTTTCAGGGCTGCTCAGGACACTTGCACGAGCCACAGGTTCAGCTCCCGGGAGCTCAGCGAGGCTGAAAGAGCCGCCCGACACCAGCTGCCACCCTCCCAGCCCTGGACATCAGCTACCACCCACATCCCGCTCACGTGCAGCTCCGTTGCCAGGAGCATCTGGCTGTGGCATCTCCCAAACTTCCCACCCAAGCACAGCTAAAGGAATAGTCAGGTTAGTGTCAGAGAGACCCTGCACGCGTTGGTGCCCGGCTCAGCTTTATGAGCTCCTTCATGCTGCAGCAGCTAAAGGGTTTTGTCTGCTGTCAGAACACCAAATATCCCCCTGCTCTGATACCCAACTCCTAGAAAAAGCTCCCCATTTGCCAGCCAGAGGGCAAAATCTTCCCCATAACCTGAATTTCCAGCAATTTGCTAAGAAGACACTGACCAAAAGGCCAGTGGGAGCAGCACGCATCCTTCTGCGTGGCCAGGCTCATGGAGAGGATGCTCTCTTCTGGCGAGGCATTTCGGGCTGCCAGCTCAGCTGCACTTTCATTTTAAGGCAATTATGAATGAAACCTCAAGGAGTTTGGGATTCAGTCATCGTGGCAAAGGGCAGAGCTCAGTGTTATCCCAACTGACACCGCCCCCCCCACCTCCTCCCAGCTGCCCTGCTGGGAACGGGACGAAAGCTGCGTCAGCCCTTGCCCAGCATCACTCCAGAGGATTTCTCATGCAGCTCTGGGGCTGTCAGGAAGTGATTAAGAAAGCAAAGGAAATAAAAGCAAGTCAAAGAGTTTTGATCCCGCTCTCCCTCTTCCCCCCACAGCGCTGACGCCGGAGAGCAGGATTATTCAGGGTCCCCTTTGAAGCCCTGCTTGCGTCAAAGGATGGCACCTGAAAACAGGGAATCATCTCAATTCCAGCCTGGATTCAGCAGCAGAGAGGAGCAGGGGGCTGATCTGGGGCAGAGCCTGATCTCTGCCCAGCTCTTGGGTGGTTTGTTCAGTCCCTGCTGCCCCAGCACAGCCACCTCCAATGCAGTGTTTCCCAGGATGGGCTCTCACTGGGCAGCAAGGAACCCACTTTTTAGACCACTCCATGGCTGAGCCAGCAAAGCTCCTCAGGATCCATATCCCCATCCCAGCCGGGGGAATACAGCCCCAAAAACTCCTCTCCAGTGTCACAAAAGGACACGTTTCAGAGCAACCGAAAGGCCTGAGCCCTCCAAACCCACCCAAAGAGCCAGGGGGATTATCTGCTTCCCTTCCCTGCTCTCCCCCCAGGAGGCTGCGATGTGTTTTCAGCTGGTCGGGCCGCCCCCGGCGCAGCCTGACGTCACCCCCCCGAGCTGCACCTCCAGCTCCCATTGATGCTGGCAGCACTCTAAAGATAGATCCCAGCAGAGATTATCAGCCCAAGAGGTATTAATAGGAGGCAGCTGCTCTTTAAAGAAGCTTTTAAATAATGTAAAGAAACTACAGTGTATTTTTAAAAGCCTTTTCACTGAGGCAAGCTACCCCCCCCTGCTTCTCCTGCACCCCCCTGAGCCCCTCTCCACCAGCACCCAGGCGATGCGCTGGCCCTGAAGGGTCCCAGTGTGCCACCCTCTTGCTCAAGAGCATCCCTGCCATCAGCACGGCGCCGGGGGACACAGCTCCATCCCTACTCCAGCTCCATGGGAGGATGCCTGCAGGTTTGAGGAGCAGGGAAGGGGTGTGCTGACCACCCCCCCCAACTCCACTGCTGTGCCAGGCCAGCTTAGAGCAGCGACCTCTCAAAAAAAGCCATCTCCAGGGCTGGCTTCAAGGAAACACAGCGAGATGCCTGAAGTAGCACAAGGGGGTTGTACAGGGGCTCTTCCATGGGCTCTTCATCCCCAGGGAGGACGGTGTCAGCATGGCCAGCAAGGACAGAATGGTACGAGTGTGGCTGAAGAGAGGCAGTGGGCAATACCAGCCCAGAATCTATCGCCCCACGCCATCGCCACGGTCAGCCACAGCCCATCACCATGACAGCAGATGGATATTTGCAGGTAATGGAGCTATCACAGAGTTCCAGTTTTCAGAGGGCTTTACTAAAATGAGCTCTGTGAAGCCCTTCCACAGCTGGGCCACACATGCAGGGTGGCCACGAGCCTTGGGACAGGCTCCTGAGCCTGGACAGTGTCCCGCTGCCGCCTCTGCCAGCTGTTTTAATGGCACAAAGAGGAACAGCAGGAGCTCTCTGCCTTCCCCCCCCCGCCAGCACCCCATCTTTAACCCCACCAAACGGCTCCCAGGCACAAGGACAGCCCCTGAAAACCCTGAAAGGCAAAAATAAAGGCTGTGGGAGCCGGCTGCAGCTGCCCATCACCACATCTGGCTGCCACAGCCTGGCACAGGCAGGACCCACTCAGCATCCCCCCACCCCATGCTCCCTGGGTACCCCCTTGGCAGGGGCTGTGCGCTCCCCACAGCATCACCCATCCTCTGCTGGGTAACCTCATCTCCCTGCTAACTGAATAATGGAGTGAAACCTTAGCTGTGCTGAGCTCAGCCTGACAATAACCCCCCCACACCCCATGCAGATCCCTGCTGAACAGGGCTCGGGGCTGCCCCAGGCAAACACTGGGCCTTTGTGCCCCTGCAAGAGGCAGGGTGCAGCCACGCCTGCACCTCACCTGGCTCCATCTGACACGGGCTGGGGGCACGGGGGACACAAGCCAGGCTTGGGACGGGGCTCCCAGCAGGCTCCAGCTCTCCCAGCTGCCAGGCCAAGTCCCATGGAGGAGTTTCCAACCCTCTGCAGACACAATTCACACACACACACACACACACACACTTGTGTTTTGAAGGAGGCTCTTCCTTTTGGCAGCTTCTGGGCGGAAAAATGAACTAATTAACTAAATAACTGAATAGATAAATACATAAATGAGTGAGTTAATAGATAAATAGATAGATAAATAGGTAGATAGATAAATAGATAGGTAGATATATAGATAAATAGGTAGAGAAATGATTAAATAAATTAATAAATGAATGAATGAATGAATAAATAAATAGCCCACTCCACTCACCCTCAGAGCTGATGGACACACCATTAATCATGGCTCTGTATTTTATTTGTTTATTCATTTATTAATTCGATTCCAAAGAGGATGCCACAAACAGCAGCCCCAAACCGGTGCCTGGGATGACCTCTGGTTCCTGCAGCACGTATTTGGCTCAGGAAGCTGCTCCCTGAGGCCAGTTTAGAAGGTTCAGGGGGGGTGAGCTGGCAGATAGGAAGCCTCCGACACGCAATAGCTGATAAGGGGCGATGCGCTTCCCCCCCCGCCCCGTGAATCAGCTGAGGCTGCTGAGGAGCTCAGTGCGTGGCACGTCCAGGGATGACATCAGAGGGGGAAAAATATGAGGCAATTCTCCTTCTTTTAGGAGCTTTGTTTAGTTTGGGTAGTTGAAGTTACATTCTTTTGGCCCCGGTACCCGAGAGCTCGTGCTGCACTCGAAACACCCCCCACAGCAACAACAAACAGCTAAAAACAAGCCAAAAAATACCCACCAACCCACAGGACACAGATGTGGGGAGCGAGCAGAAAGCCACCCCGAGCAGGGCTCCCCAGCTGCCCACCGATCCCAGCCTGGAGAAGCTGGAGATGAAGAACACTCCTGGGGGGGCTTCGTGTTTGCAAACAGTGGGGCAGCTTGTGACGATGGGGAGGTGAGGAGAGCGTGGGGAGAAGGAGGGACACACACATCCTCCCCCCCTTCCTTAATTTCTTTAAGTGAGGATGCTGAGGTTTGGGATTCAGGGAGGTGAGATGAGGGGATACCTGAGCTCAGCTCATCCCCTCAGCTCATGGGCATTTTGGAAACAGGTCTGCAGCGTGGTGCAGGGGAGGGTGGAGGATTTTACAGCCCCCTCCCCTTGCAGTGCTGGAGAGCTGGGAAGGGCACACCACCACAGTGCATTTGGGATGCTGCTTCACACGCTGAGCATCAAGGAGGCACAGACCAGATTCCACCCTCCCCGAGGAGCGGTTGGATCCCACACGTTTCCCATCACATCTCATCCCTATTTTCCTTGCCACGGCCAGGAAAAGCTGTCAGTCATTTTGGCTTGCCACCGTGCTCATAAGCCCCCTCACCCCCTTGCTCCTGGGTGGGCGGGGTGCTGAATACCCCCTCTGTTCCCCCCACCCCCCGAATAACCCAGCCTGGGGCACCGCAGCCTCAGGCTGCCCCGAGAAGCAGCAGGATGCAGTTGCAGGGAGCCTGAGGATGAGTTCGTGATGTTGCAACCCCAGCAGAGCTGCTGGTGGGACAGGTGACAGACTGGGCTCCTGCTGGGACTTACTGGTCCCTGCGGAGGAGGCTGGGAGGGACCAGCCTTGGTCTCCCCCATCGCCTCCTGCTCTGCCCTCGCTACTCCCCTAGCCTCGGGGTGACGCGCTCAGTTTCTCCCCATGATTTTCCCCCAGCAGCTCTTCTCCCTGCCCGCCGCGCTCAGCCACGGCTCTTGTGCCATCTGCTGACCGAAGGCCGGTGGCTCCGTGGCCCAACACGCAGCCTGCCCGCACCCATCCTGTCCCCAGGTTCCTCCTGCCCTCTCCTGGCTCCTGCCCTGCCTTGTCAGCGTCCCCAGCAATCTGCCTAAAGCCCAGAAAAACCCAAAAATGAGGAAACCCTGCTCCTTGGTCATCCCTCCTGTGGGGGCAGAGGATGGGGTACGGCTGCACCCCCTGCTGCTTTCAGCAGGGAAAGAAGGGAGAGGCAGGAAGGGTCCGGCCAAAGTGTCCCGCTGTGGAACCACAGCATCACTCAGGATGGAAGAGACCTTGGAGATGGAGCCCAACCATGAGCCTGACACTGCCAAGAGCGAGCTCTGGGAAGTCTCTGCGGGGAGACTCTGCTCTTGCTCAGCATCCCTGGCACAGACGCTGCCCCCAGCAGCCCCCAGCCCCCCCCCAGATGCTGTAACACGCTGCATGCCTGCTGCAAGCCAGGGGACCACACTCTCCCTGATGGCAATGCCCAGGGGGAAGGAGCAGGTGTCCCGGTGTGCTGAGGAAGGATGCTCCCTAAGGCTCGGCAGAAGGACCCAGAATGTAACTCTGTGAGTTCCCCCCACCTGCCAGGCTGACACTGCATTATTCAGCACAACAATCCCTTTTAAAAGTAACTCTCCTGCTTCAAAGGTGGGGAGAGCACTAACACTGGCCGGTATTTTCATCTCTGGAGTGTGACACAGCAAACCCCCAAAACCCCATCGATTCCTGCCCCAAACCCCTCCTGGATTCCCCCCCTTCCCCCTTCAGTGCTCAGTTGTGGAGTTGGGAGAAGCAAAGCTGCACATCTCCGGTGTCCAAGCAGAGGGCACTGCTGCCTAATGCTTCGGGCCAAAGTCCTCCTGGCACAGGAGCAGCTGAGGATCCCTCTCTCCATCCCACCTCCCGACCCCAACAGCTCCCTGAAAATCCAGAACTGATGGATGGTGATTTATCACCGTTTGGTGATAAACCCAAGCGCAGCAGCAGAGCAGAGCGCGGGGGGAAGCGCCGGGGTGCCTCGGAAGGGATGGCTAAAATGGGGGGGGACAAATTGAGTGCAGGAGGTGACAGCTTCACCAAGCCAGGATGGCCTTCCTCCCTGCCCACACGCTGCCCTCACCCTCCTCTGCCAATGCAGCAGGGAAGGGGCCTTCAGCTCAGAGCCAGGGAGGTTCCCTGGGAAAACTTGCTGAAGTTTCACCATTATTGTTATCCCCCAGAGCCTGAGAAGCAGCACACTGCCCTGCTCCTCTTCCCTTCCCCTCCCCATGTTTATTAGGCAGCTTTGGAGAGGGAATCAGCTTTCCCTCACCCTCCTGCTGCTCCCTCTCAGCCATGGCTCCCATCCCCTCTGCTTTTTGTTTGATTTCACTGATGGAAAAGGACAGAAAGGAGCTGGGAAACAAGAAGAGGAGGTAGAAAAACCCTCTCAAGTTTAGTAAAAACCCTTTCAAGTTTAGTTTCAGCTGTTGTAGAAGCATCTACAAGCTCCTCAGAGATGTCTATGTGCATGCACTGCATTGCAACCACCCCAGGCCATTCACCTCTCTCACTATTCCCTTTATTCCCGTTATATTCCCATTATTCCCTTGTTCTGAGCACTTTTAAGGACAAACCCCTCTGGCAGGGCAGGAGTGCTGGCTGCCCCACACGGTCCCAGCAGGCAGAGTCAGGTTTCCAGGGCCTCGGATGCTCCTCCGACAGCACATCGGCCTCCTGATGCATCCCAGTGATAGCTGCCAGAAATCAGATACTTTGGGAGCCGTGCTTGGTGCTGCTGCCACAGAAATCCTCCTGTTTAAACACCCGATGGCGGCTGGAAGCAGCTTTCTCCTGGTTTCATCTAACCCAGTTAAGGAGAGGAGTAATGCCCCTTGGGGGAGCTGTAATAAAATTAACTCGCCAGTCAAGAAAGAAGCTGGTGATTTATGATGGCTCCTGATAGATCCTCTTCGTCTCCTTCCCAGAAATCCCCCAATGACCTCTGGCTGCCAAAAATGGGCTGGCTGAGAGCTGTGGTCCATCCCCAGCACCGCAGGAAGGCCCTGAGCCCTGGCCAGTGCCGATACCCGTGGCACCGGGGGAGCTCCCAGGCACGGGGCAGGGAGTAAGGCCAGGCCTGGGCAGGCTCAGCAGTGGGTTTTGGCAGGGCAGCACCTGCAGAGATGATTTACAAGCCTCTGGATGCTTCAGAGACCGTCGCTGTGAGTTAGGGAGGGATGGACGTGGCCCGTGGGGGTGTGCAGTGGGATGGGGAGCAGCCAGCGCGGTCACAGGGCACTGATCCTGCCCCGCTGGCAGCTGCCCTGTGCCCAGCTCCATTCTCTGCCCCGACCCACCCAGTGCTTCATCTCTCCTCAGGTCCTGTGTGCCAGACTCCAGCCTCTCCACTAATCTGGGCCACACGGAGTCATTAGGGGGGGATGAAGCTCCTCACCCCAATTCCTTCCTGCTCCTCCTGACCCCAGCCGAGCACTTTACCCTGACGCCGGCCGCCTCCAGCCAGCCAAGGTGTAGTGTTACTGCCTGTTTGCTCTCGCCTTTTGGTGTTCCCAGCCCCAAACAAACCCTTTAGACGTGGCAATGAGTCCAGCTAGTGACCTGGAAGGGGTTTAGGGAGTGGGGCACAGCCCTGGACTTGGAGAAGGGGTCAGCAGGAGCTGATCTGGTCCCTGGGGACCGTGGCGAAGGGCTGCAGGGAGCACACAGCTGCTCCAGTCTCCAGCGCAGGCTGGTTCCAGTGAGCTGCTGAGCCGTTCCTGCACAGGATGGGGGAGCTTGGGGTCTGGGCAGCAAGGGCCATAGCCAAAAAAAAAAGAGCAAAGTAAAACCTCTGGGCATCCTTTCAGTGTGCACATCACGCTGGGAAACTCACACTCCTACCAAGAGTAAAGAGAGCAGGATGAGGCTCACGGCAAGGGATGGCACAACTCAAACCCACCTCGGAGGAGAGCGAGGGTGCTTTAGGAGGGCAGCCCAAAAGGAACTGCTTGAGCAGGGCCTGGGCTCTACCCCCACCAAAGGGGTTTAGTAAATGCTGAAGGAGGGCGGTGCCGTGGACCTGCAAAGGCATCACCACACGCTGAGAAACCCTCCCAGGGAAGGTGAGCTCAGCGTTCCCATTCCCCACCAGGTGTTTGCTCACAATTCCTCCTTCACCCTGGAAAACAAGGCACCATGCACAGGGATGCCACAGACCGCAGGGGCTGGGAACGAACCTGCTTGCTACCCCGAAATGAGGACCCACCCACCCGTGGGGCTGTGAGCACTTTCCTCCTCAAGCCACTGTATTTATTTTCCCTCCCATTGCAGCCCCTCACTTCCTTGCCTGCATTTGGGTAGTTTATTTATTCAGCCTCCCCTAACAGTCTGGTTTGGCTATTTCACTGGTGTGAGAGATACCCACCCAGCCCAGACAAGACCTTGCTCTGCTCTGTCAGGGCTATCAGCAAACACCAGCCCCTGAGGCCAGCCAGGAATTTTAATTGAAATAGCGGGTCAGTGGGCCCAGATAAGGCCCAGCATCACCCCACGGCCAGTGGGGCTCCCCACAACCCCTCCCCACTCCCCAGATTCGTGTGGTTCCAGTTCCAGTCCAGCGGTGGGTCTGCCAGCTCAGTGCCCACTGGGATAGACTGGGAGGGAACTGGGGCTCCGCGCTGCTGCTGGTGGGCAGCCCACATTGGCAGNCTAGGTGGTCTGCACCCCTTATCAGCTGTTATCTCCCAAAGCCGCTCGCTAATGTGACCTTAATGGAGCTAAAACCGACTCGGTTTGTTTTATTGCAGCTTAGTCCAAATCCCCCCTCTTCCTCCCCGTCTCGTTTCCCCTTGTTTTGGAAACACAGAGGGGAAGGGTCTGGCTCCTTCCTCGGGAGCTGGAAGGGGGCAGAAGCGCAT
>VZTU01018428.1:17360-37881 GCA_013400835.1 Zapornia atra | reverse complement strand
GGGGGTGGTGCCTGGCCCGGCGGCAACAGGAGGGTGGGAGGCGGGGAGCGGGTCCCGGAGCGCACAGTCCCGCTGCGGGCACCGCGGCTGCGCGGGACATCCCCCCTCACCCCCGACACCCCCCTCCCTGGACCCTGGAAGATGCTGCCCACCCCCTTCTTGGTGAAGGACATCCTCAACCTGGAGCGGCCGGGAGCTGCCGGGGGACCCCTCGCCGCCCCCGGCCCCCGGGACGCCCGTGCCCCCGGCGGGGAGGACGAGCCGCCGCCTCCGCGTAAGTGACCCGCGGGGCCGGGGGACAGCGGGGCCGGGGGAGCCCCGAGGAGCCGCTTTCGTTTCCCTTGGGTGGAAAACCAGGGGCAGCGGAGCCGCCCGTTGCATCCTCGCACCCTCCAACCACGACCCCGCCGCAGCCCGGGGTTCCCGCTGCCCGCCGGGAATCCGCCTTTTCCCCCCTTATTTTTTATTCCCAAAGTTTGTTTTTTTGGGTTGATTGGGGCATTTTCCAGGCAGAGCCCCGGCGCAGCCGCGCATCCCTCCCCGTGCCATCGGGGAAACGAATCGGCGCAGGGAAGGCGGCTTCAACTGGGTTTGGGGTTTTTTTCCTTACGAAAGGCACAAATCGCATCTTTTTCGATGACACAAAATCCCGTTTCGATGCTCCGAAGGTCGCCCCGGCTGGGGACGGGAACCGCCGCTCCGAGGCACGACCGGCCCCGGGGGCGCGGAGCCGGCGGCGGGGATGCGGCTCCGGAGCGGCCGCCGAAGGATGGGGATGGGGGTTTCGGACGGGGTTCCTCTTCTCCCCGCAGCTAGAAACCCGACCAAGCTTCCTTCGCTCGTGTTCCCCTAACGCCCGGCGGCTGCAGAGCGGAGAAACGGGGAAACCAGTAGGACCAGAGCCTGTGCACTGGGCGGCACTGGGGTGCTGAGTTATAGAGTCGGAGAAAGCGAGAGGACCCCGGGGAGGACACTCCGACGGCTTCACAGCTGCAGACGGCGCCCTCCAGCACTCCATTTCCCCGCAGCCCACCCCCCAAATTCCCCGAGGCCCTGCTGCGGCTGCCGGGGTACCCGAGCACATCCCACCGCCAGCTGGGGAGCGGTGGCTGTGCAAGACCCCCGGCAGCTCCCCTGCAGCACAAATCCCGGCACAATCCATTAAAAAACCCCACAGCTACTTTCCATCTTCTCCCAGACGTAACAATTCCCTCCCTCCCTTCGCTCTCAGCCCCTTCTTTTTTCTGGGCTTGTTTAAATTCGGGGAGCTGCAGAATTCCTCCAGCCCCAGAGGCGAATCCTGCCAGAGCTCTGACTGCCATCGCTTCCATCCATCCCCCGGAGCAGGACGGTGGGGAAGGGGGTTTGTATTTTGGAGTGCTCAAACCTCGGGGTACCCCACAGTCCCTGGGTCCCCCCAGGCTGGGGCTGCCACGGTGGCAGCACCCACAACAGCACAGGCGTCCTCAGGAGGGACCAAAAGGAGGAATTATCCAAAATTCGTATAAGCAGCTTCTCATTTCAGCAAAAAAAAAAGGGGGATTTAAAACAAAAATCCCATTACACATCCCAGGAAAGCCCATATTAAATTTATCAACCCCCAACCCTCCTTCACCTGCTTCCCAGGGGCGATCCCTTGTGGATCCCTCCTTCGGGAAGCACACCCTCACCGGGAACAGAACCTGACTTTGGTCTCACTCTGCTCTGGGTTCTTCTCGCTGCAGGAAAACGTTTGCTCACCCACCCTTTCGAGGCAGATGAGAGGAGACCCGACCCCTGTCACCATCCCAGGCAGCGGAGGAAGCCCCGAGTTTTATTCTCCCAAGCTCAAGTGTTTGAGCTGGAGCGGAGATTCAAGCAGCAGAAATACCTCTCTGCTCCAGAGAGGGAGCACCTGGCCCGCCTGCTCAAGCTCACCTCCACCCAGGTGAAAATCTGGTTCCAAAACAGGAGGTACAAGTGCAAGAGGCAACGGCAGGATAAATCCCTGGAGCTGGCTGCCCACCCGCTGCCCCCACGCAGGGTGGCAGTGCCCGTGCTGGTCAAGGACGGCAAACCCTGTCTTGGGGGCTCCCAGCCTTACCCAGCCCCGTACAGCATCGCCACCAGCCCCTACTCCTATAGCTCCTACTACAGTGCCTACAGCACTGCTAACTACGGGGGGGAGCTACAGCGGGGTGCCCCCCAACGCCAGCCCTGCCAGCCACGCTGTGACCATGAGCTTGGGCTTGGATGGCGCTGCTCAGCACCAGCCCTCCTGCTTGCAAGCCACTGTGCAAGAGGAGACCAGGGCTTGGTAGCTGTGGAAGTCAGGACCACCTGAAAAGTGCCAAGGAAAGCTGGCCCCCGCTCCAGAGCCCAGCCTCCATCGGGACAGGAGGGAATCCCAAAGGTTTCTGCCACCCTGGACAGTGGGACACCTCGGGAGCATCCCTCCCCCTCCAGCAGCTGGTGCACAGGCAGAGAGAGGGGGACGCTGCCACCCCAGCGCTGCGACTTTCGGCACTTAATGACTGAGGCCATTAATTTATTTAATCACAGATGTTTTGGAGTCTGGCCCTTCCTGCTCCTGGAGGGTTTGAGCTTCCAGGATGCCAGTGCATGGCCAGCAAGAGGCTACGAGCACTGGTTTTCTTCCTCAGGACAGCTGGAAAACAGGGTCTGTGCACACCACTGTGTGCCCACTTTTTATTGTGTATTTAATGCTTTGGGTTCCTCTGATATGTTAAGGTATGCTTCTGATTTATATTTCTCAGTATCTCCCAGCAGAGGTGTTCATTTCTGCCTTTATTATTTGCAAATAAACAAATGGCAGCAGCTGAGTGTTTTCACTCTCCTGCCATTCCTCTCTCAGTGTTTTTGGCTTTTCCTGTCCCAAACTTACCTAAATCTGACCCAGGCAACAAAGAAAACCCCATCCAATATCAATCTGAATACTAATAATTAACACAGAGAGTTAATTTCCTTGTGGTTCAAGCTCGGGGAGCTCCCGAGCAGGCACGTGCTGATCCCTGACAGCAGCTTAATGTCAGCCAGACAGGGGCTCTGCGGTGGGCAAACTGGCTCCCCAGTTCAGCACAGAGTGCCCCTGGGGAGCAGCACGGCTTGCTGACCCCAGCCAGCATCCCCGTGGGGGGAGTGCCAAGCCCCGGTCCTGCCAGCCGCGTCCCTCGGGGCAGGGAGCCAGCCCACCCANGGGGTGTGGAGGGGGTTAGAGGGCCAGCAGCCAGGGCACGGCTGCAATAATACTCTCGGGATCTCATTGCTTCATCAATCTTCCCAAACTCCCTTTCTCAGCCTATGGGAGGTTAATGAGGCTGAAGCATTGAAGCTACTGCAGTTTTCCAAGCACAGGGTGAATATCGGGGTGGGGAGTTTTCTAAGCCAGGAGCATCAGCAGCAGGTTAAAGGAGGAGAGAAAAAAGGGCAGGTTGGAAAATCAGGGCTTGGGGCAGGTCTGCACAACCTGCTCTGGGCTTCGGGCTGCTGTAACCAAACACCCTCCTATAAAACCAACAAAAGTCCTCAGGGGATGGCAAGGAAATCTATTGTTTCCCCTTTTTAAAGTTTAAAAAAACCAAACCCCAACCCAACATGCCCAGGCTTTTCAGCTGGGGCAGAGGGGCTGGGTTTGAGCAAAGGCTCTAGGAACAGAAGAGCTGATTAGCACTACGTTATTCCAACAGCAACAGGAGTTTGCAGGCAGCAGGGCTATAGGGAGTCACTATATACAAGTGTAGCTATATATTATATATATATACACACATACAGGGATCAGAGGGTGCCTGCAGGTCCAGGGGATGCCGCTCATGTGCATCCAGGGAGCCAAACCCTGCTCCCACAGCCCCTTCCCCACCAGATTGCTTTGCCTTATGATGGGGCAAGGTGATTTTTTAATCAGCGCTGCCCCCAGCCCAGGGGGTTTCGCAGCTGTTGGGGAGCCAGGGGAGCTGTTTTCCAAACAGAAACTCTAGAAGAGCAACTACAAATAAAGCAGTTAACCAGGGAGGGGGGAAATCTGCCCCTGGGTCCACCCTCCTTGCTTGTTGCATCTTAACTTTGATTTTACAGCCCTGGAGAGAGCAGCTTTGCAAAGCTGCTGGAAACCTCTTGGACATTTTCTCTGGTTTTCCACGAGCTGAAAGCTCATCAAAGTGGAAGGTTTTGAAGAAAAGCCTCAAAGCCCTCAAAATAATAATCATAAAAAAGCCAACCCAACCACAGTGCTTTTGTTTTCTTCACTTTTTTCTTTCCCCCCCCTGAAAACAGCGTTTCCACAAGGAGCTCTGGGGATTGCCCTGGGATAGAAATCCTTTCCATAAGCAGGAGTGTGCAGAGCACCAGCTTGCTGGGACTGGGCTGGGGATGCAGAAGCATCTGCCCCTTTG
Source organism: Zapornia atra (assembly GCA_013400835.1). Lineage (NCBI taxonomy): Eukaryota > Metazoa > Chordata > Aves > Gruiformes > Rallidae > Zapornia > Zapornia atra. The sequence continues at coordinate 33,493 of VZTU01018428.1, read as the reverse complement.
CAGAGCATCCCTCCAACATAGCGATGCTGCACACACACACACACACCCCCCCACACCCCTTCCTCTTGCCAAAACCCCCCACCCTGGGAGCATTTTGATCCTAAAAAAGGATGAATGCACTTAAGCATCCTCCTCTTATCATAAAAGCTTGGGGGGATGGGAGGAGGGTGACTCACCAGCAAAGGAGCAATGGAGGGGGTGAAGGAGGAGGCGGGGGTTTGGCTGTGACCCCATGGGTCTGTGGGGAAGGGTCCTGAGCAAGGGGGAGAAGCGAGCAGCCAGCAAACCCGCCCCAGCCAAGACAGGACCGAAGGGCGTAGACTCCTGCCAAGGATCTCCAATCAGGCCCGGGAGGCTTGGCTGCCTGCCCTATAAATGCAGAGCCGGGAGGGTGGGAAGCCAGCGTGCGCTGGGCAGGGAGAGGAAGAGGAGGATGAGTGCCGGGGTGCTCCCTGCAAGGAGGCAGAGAGCACCCAGCAGCAACCCAGCAGCCACGAGCCGGACCCCGATGGCAGCCCAGCAGCCCATGACCACCTCCTCCAGACCCCGGACATCCTTCCTCATCCAAGACATCCTCTGGGACGGGGCGGAGCGGGGAGCACGGCCGGAGCGGGGCAAGAGCAGAGGATCTGAGAGCCCAGAGGATGGGGGGGCAGCCACAGCGCCAGGGAGCGAGGGCAGCTCGGGGGCTGCTCCAGGGCACCGTTCCCAGAGCCCTCATCCCCCAGGAGCATCCCCGGCCCAGGCCCGAGGAACACCCCAGGAGGCGGATGCAGGTAAGGGGGGTGGGAGCTGCTGGCTGGGAAATCTCTCAGCAAAGCCTGTGTGTGGGTCAACCAAGGGGCAGGATCCAGACCCAGCTGCCTCGAGCACCCCAGAGCCAAACAATCCGTGCCTGAAATACCAGGGAATATCTGCTCTGGCAGCAGGAAACGAAGAGAAGCAGCAGCTGCGTGTGAACCCTTTGCCTGGCGCTTCAAATAACCCAAAGGCCTGAATTTCCCTACAATGCTGCTTAAACACAGCCCCCTGGTTGATGGATTTCTGTGCTGTGTTGGGAAATAAACTTCCCTTCTAATGCCAAAGGTCCCAGGCCAGGGCACCTCAGGGCTGTCAGCTCGGAGAGGGGGTTTGCACCCATCCTTCAGCCCAGTGATGCTGCCACAGCCGAGCTCATCAGTACCCTGGGGTCCAGGGAGATTCTGAGAGCCCATCGTGTTGACTTTGTGCCCTTTGCTGTGTGACTTGACTTCCCCACAGGCTCTGTAGCATCTTCCTGCCTGTCCTGCTGTATCAACGACGGGTTGGATGGGGCCCTGGGCAACCTTGTGTAGCTCCAGGCCTGGAGGCTGGTGGCCCTGCCTGTGGCAGGGGGGTTGGAGCTCTGTGATCCTTGGGGTCCCTTCCAACCCAGACCAGGCTGTGATTCCATGACAGCCCCACTCCCCTCGCCCCAGCATCCCTCTCCAGCAATAACATTTCCCACCAAAAACCACCATCAGGAGGGAATCCTTCTGAGTGACAAGCGTGGCCGGGGCTGTGGGAGGGGGCTCAGCCCCTACTCGCACAAGAAGTCCCCAGGGCTGAGCTGCAATAGCCAAAAAAGCAAATCAGAGCTCTCCAGCGACCGGGTGCCACTTGCTCCCAGAGCCCTCACCAGGGGAATTTTGGCTTTACGTCTCAGTGCTATTAAAAGCCAGTTTCTCTATAAAACCAAGGCCAGAAAGAGCCCCCGGGCTGATTATTCAGAAAAAGAAATATCATTAAAAGCTGTCCTAAATCTCCCAGGAAGTGGGTAGTGCAAAGCTGGGGATTTCAGTGGGAGCTCCGTGGTTCACACAGGCTGGGAATGAAGCCTGGGGTTCCATCCCCAGCTTTGCACTCACATCTTAAGAAAATACACTGAGAAAGGACTAAAAGGGGGTGGGGGGAAAGCACCTATTCCCAGCCCAATGCGTGTAAAGGAGCTAATTTTCCCAAATAAAGTGATTTGAGAAGTTTTAACAGTTATAGGTGGTGCTGCCCAGGGAGCTCAGCACCTTCCTGGGTTGCTGCTCAGGCAACCAGACAGCGGGATGTTCCTTTGGGGTTGTGATCCCAGTCCAGGACTGCAGCTCTATATGTGATGCTGGGGCTGAAGGCTCAAAGCTCTGCCCCAAAATGTCTTGGCATTGCCTTGGAGAGGCAATGAAAGGAGAGAAAAAAAGAGAGGAACTGATTTTGGATGTTCTCTACCTGCAGTTTGCTCCCAGCCACACTGATCTCCTATCGCTGAGCTTGAGGACAGAAACCTCTTTCCTCTGGGGATCAGGATATTTCTCCATAGGCAGAGGAGGACGTTTCAAATAACTGCCTGACAGTTGGAATCCTGCAGGAAAAATCTCAAGATGCTGTCACATCTGTGGCCACAAGTACCTTGAGGTTTTAGGCAGACCCTCACCTGCATTGCAAAATATCCCTCCTCGTGTTATTTAAGAACCCTTGAATGTATTGAATGCATGCTGATGTGAATTTGAAGAGTGTGATTTAGAAAGAAAAAACCCTCCCTTTTATGACTTTAAGGTGGCGTTGGCTCCACTAAATGACAATATTTCCAGGATGATGTGAATATTTTGCTCTCTGGAAGGGGAAAAAGCAAGCGATGGGGGGGAATTTCCCAGCGGGTAATGCTCAGCTCTTTCCTCCTGCAGATGCCACGGTGGAGACCTACCTGTCCGACTGTGACCCCCCCCTGCAAGCCCTGCCCATGGCCCAGCGGCCCCCCAAGCAGGCGAAGCGCTCGCGGGCAGCCTTCTCCCACAGCCAGGTCGTGGAACTGGAGAGGAAATTCAGCCACCAGAAATACTTATCGGCCCCGGAACGAGCCCACCTGGCCAAAAACCTGCAGCTCACCGAGACCCAGGTGAAAATCTGGTTCCAGAACAGGAGGTATAAAACCAAAAGGAAACAGATAGCCTCTGGACTCAGCAGGCTGGACACACGCCTGGGCGGGCAGAAGGCGGCCGAGCTGCCCGGCGCATCGCTGCTCGCTCTGCGGGGCGGCTGGCACTACCTGCCTTGCCTCTACTACTTGAACGGCTGGAGCCCCTCCTGGTGGTAACCACCTTTTGATTTTAAGTGGAAATCAGCCTTTTTCTTTTTTTTTTTTTTTCCCCTTTCGTTAATTTTTATACCTGTGCTGCTCTTTGTAGTGCTAATTAGGAGAGGGACTCCCCCCCCTCAGCCCCCATTCGCAGTCATGACCAGCATCTGAGAGCTGCTGCATGAGCCTCTCTCATCACTAACAGTGAGAAAAAAGCCCCCAATCTCCCCAAAATCCCCTCCCTCCCAAGAATTCAAAAGTGTGTAATTCAGCACACTTGATAGCACTGCTCTGGGGTCAGTCTGTGGCTGTAAAATATTGCAGGGTCTTGTGGGGGCAGAAAGGGATGGTTCAACCCCAGAGATAGAGATTACCCCTCTCTGCTCATCCTAACATGCCTGTGCACTGCCCCCCCACTCCCAAAACCTTTACCCCCTGCTGCGATCAAGCAGGCAAAGAGTGAACTGGGCCAGCAGCTGCTGTATGAGCTAAAACTTTGGCTTTAAAAAAAAAAAAAAAAAGCAAAAACCTGTTGCTTCTCTGCCCTTGGTACCATCACGGCTCATCACCCTGCAGCAGCTTCAGGCGCACACCCTCCTGCCCACCCCACACGATATCTGGGTGCTGTTGGGCAGCACCACAGCCTCCACCCAGAGCAACGTGCTTTTAAGGGAGAATGAATCCCCTTTTTGCCCGGAGTGACAGCAACCTGAAGGTCCTGACAGCAACCTGAAGGTCCTGACAGCCTCAGAGATGCAACTGGGGACCATGTTTGCCGGGACGCGAGCGGAGGCGGCCGCCACGGACGGAGCGGTGCCAGCTCACCCCCACCCAAACCCGTCCCTCTGCCCTTCCAGGGCCGAGATGCCAACGGCCGCTGCCTCAGCAGCCTTGAGAAGCTGAACCAGAAAGCCTGGGGAACAGGGACAATAGCACAATGACAGATGAGGTTTGCATATCCGGGTGTTGACGCTGTTTGAACGTTCCCATATAAGCCATCGAAAATAGCAACAGCTCCGAGAGTCCAGCGCTCCTGGCAGCTTTCAAAGCTGTCTGCAAGGGAAATCAGTCCAAGTCCCAGCTCTGAGGCATCAGGGCAGGAAGAGGAAGGTACCTTTAGAAGTGATTTAATATTTTTTAGTGAGGAGACAACTCTTTGCACTAAGTGGAGCAGCAAGGATTTAATTCTTTTTGAACTAAGCATACTTAAAACTTCAGATACCACTAAAGTTCTCAGGAGAAAGTGCAGAAATTAATGAGATTTCCAAGAGAGGAAGAAACATCCACTGTTCTTTTCTCAGCTAGTGTAAACCAGCCATGGTTCTGCTGGAGCAAGTTTAATCTTCTGAGAAAACAGTCTGAGAACAACCTCCAGAAAAGTTCCTGAGCTGCCTGTTCCTTCCATAAGAGGAGTAAAAAATATCAAACCACAGCAGCCCAATTTCCTCCTCCAGTGGGGAAATACAGACAATGACATCAGTGACTTTGCTCTGCCCCTTTGGATGAGATTATTTGGATGGGGCCCTGGGCAACCTTGTGTAGCTCCAGGCCTGGAGGTTGGTGGCCCTGCCTGTGGCAGGAGGGTTGGAGCTCTGTGACCCTTGGGGTCCCTTCCAACCCAGACCAATCTGGGATTCTATGATTTGGAAGCTGATCTTCTGCCTTGCCAGCAGATCCAGACCCTGGGAGCTCCCAGGCATGGCAAAGCGAAGATGCTGGGGGCACGTGGACAAAGAAAAACACACAAACCAAAGCCCTTTGCAGCAGATAGGCAGTTGCTTTTGCTACCTGAGCTGCTTGCCCAGTTTGGAGGACAAACAGTTGCTTTCTCATTGCCCAGCAGTAACCCCTGATACCTTGAGAGAAGGTTTTATCCCTCCAGCTCCTGCTCCCATACGCTGCCCAGCCCCCAGCCCGTCGGTACCCGGGCCAGAAGGCCATCTCCCCTGCACTGTTACAATGTGTTTCAAACCCTGTCCTGCTCCTGAGCCACTTTGTGCTTTGCTTATCTGCTGCTTGGAACAACAACTGAAAAGAGGGGGGGAGAAAACCCACCCTCAAAGCCCCCACAGGGCACACAGCCCTCCAGACAGCATCACCGGGGACAGAGAGTGCTGCCCAAACCCCAGGGGCACACCCAGACCCTTGGGATGCTGCTTAAATCAATGCAGAGGCACTATAATTGCACTAAACACTCCACATTAGCCAATCTGACTGCCCTGGAGCTGCCCCTGCATAGGGATCATGGAGTGTTCTTTGCACAGGCAGTGGAGCAGCAGCAGGGATGGGAGCGGGATGCTGGGAAGGGATGGGTTGGGCTGGGAAGACTAGATATAAACTGAAAACCAGATATAAACTGAACTCCTTGGGTGCCTCTTTGGGAAAAAATTGGTGTTGTAGCTACTTTTTTTCCCCTGCCACTTCTACAACCAGCAGAATACCCTTTGTTGCTTCAACACCCAACTGCTCCTACTTAAGGTCACTGGTGTGCAGCAAGTCCAGTGCAAATAGTCACTATTTTTGTACATTTAAAAAAAAATATATATATATACACACACTCTATTTTATCTGATGTGCATTGTGCTGTGGAATAAAGAGTGCAGAGTCTTTATTAAAAAACCTCTGTGGGTGCTTTGCTCTGGGGCTCGGATTGTCTCATAGTCCCTGTTCCTGCCATGGCCTGTCCCACCAGCACCAGCTTCTCATGTGACCGATGGTCGCAGATGTCTCACTGGAGTGGGTTTTGCACGAGGAAGGGTCACAAGCACCCGCTCACACTGTTCTGCAGGGGGTCAGCCCCCTGCTCATCACTGTTTCTCGGGGCTCAGCCCCGAGCGCTGCTCCATCACCCATCCAGCCAGGTATAAAGGACACTGAGCACCCTCTAAATCCCACTTACTGGCCAACCAGCGACCCTTCCCCCAAATTAAGAGCTTATCCAGTGAAGGATTTCCTTGATCACCCCCAAACAACCCCTGATCCCACAACTGAAGCACAACCCCAGTGGGGTTTTGCACGACAAGCACTGGTCCCAGTTCCTATTGCTGCCCCCACAGCCACGTCAGCGTGATCAGGGGGAGCGAGGGGCTCTGTGGGACTGGAAGGAGAATTCTTCATCCTGGGAGCTGCCAGCGTGAGCACTTCCCCCTCACACAGAGGGACCGACCTTGGGTCCCAGCCTGCCCGCGCACCCGCTCCCTCCCCTCACAGCTGGCAGCAGCACCCTGCCCCAAGCAGAGAGCGAGTGACTGCTGCCACTGCCAGCTGAAGCCTGTGTTCAAGTGGCTTTAAAAGGAAAATAAGGAGAAACAAGCAAACAAAGGCAAAGCAGGCATCCAGACGGCAAAATGAGACCCCAGGGGAGCTCCTATCGCCTGAGGAGGCTGGTGCTGGGCCCTCACCAGCCAAATCCTTGGGCAGAGGCAGGGCACCAGGCTCCACCGCCTTCACCCAGGGATTTCGGGAAGGGAGCAGCAGTGTGGGTGACCGTTTGTCACAGGCAGTGACAAGCAGTGATCCCTGCAGCCAGGGCTGGACGTTGGGTCTCCTCCCCCTGCACTACCCCTGCCAGCAGCGAGCTCCTGCTGATAGCATCGACCCACAAGCCATCGCACACCAAAGTCTGCTGCCACACCAGCACAGTAAAGTGGGGGTTTATGGCAGTGTGGGCATCACCCAAAGCAAGTCCTGGGCTGCCACCAGCGCTGGATGGAGGCAGGGATGCAGGCAGGGATGGAGGCAGCAGCTCCATGGAGAAACGTGGCTGCCTCAGCCCTGCCACGAGCGCTGCCCTCCCTCCTCTCCTTCCCAGCCCCTCGCTCTGCAGCACCCAAGTGGTTTCTTTATGGACAGAGGATGGACTTCCAGTTGGCTTCTCCTTTCTTCTTTTCTTTCCCCAAGCACAAAGCACAAGGACATTAAAAAAAAAAAAAAGGGCTGTACAGTTTGGATAACCAAATCATCCAAGAGTGTTAAAGCATTAATCACAACAAGGGGAACGACAGGGCAGCCTTTCCTGGTGATAAATATCCTCTTGATTAATACAGAAAAGAAAAATCACACCCTAACTACGGAGACGTGGAGTTTTAATCAGCCTTAACGAAGCAGAACTCCTGTTTGTCTGCAGCTGGAAACAGAAAGCATCAGTTAATGTCTGTCAATTAGTGTCACGCTCCGCAGCTAACACATCCATCAGGATTAAACAGTGTCTAAGGCTGACATAACATTTACACTTGTTTGTGCCAAATCATTTATTTAAAGCTTTAAAAAAAAAAAAAGAAAGGAAAAAAGGCTGCCTTTGGATAATGTAACTATTGACTAACATTTGCATGCAGTAAACCACATACTTGGCAGGGACCCACCGGGCTGGAGCCAAGGAAAATCTTCGACTTGACCTACACCACATTTGCAAAGCAGAGCAGTGGGAACAAGCTCGCTACATGGAGCTGAGCAGGGGGTGGAAAAGGCACGGCCACTCAAAGAGCCAGGCTGCACCAGGCCAGTGCTTCCCCCAGTTTTGCTGCTACAAAGGAGGGAAGAGCAGGAAAGCAGCAGTGAGCACTGGGATGTGTGTTTGGGATGTGTGGATGCTTCCCAAGGAGAGAGGAGGGCTACTCCATAAAGCACAGGGGCTTCAGAGCTCTGGAAAACCCGTCAGGGCTTTTGGTATTTACTCATCTTATTGGGGATGCTCTTTGTCATCCACAGAAACACTTCATTCCCCTTCTAACCCCACAGCAGGGAGTCCCACAGCCCATTCCTAGTGCTGAACCACCCCGTGCTCCCTCCTCACCTCGCACTGGCAGGGCAGCAGCGATGCCAAAGGGGGGTCAGGGGAGCACGGGAGGCAGATTTCCACCAGGACAGACAGCTGACTGGGAGAGCAAAAGAAGGGATGGGGGTGGGGGGGGGATGTGTGGAGGGGGAAAGGACTCTGGAGATGTGGCAAAAAGCATCTTTGCAGATTGGCATTCCCATGGGAAACTCCTCTGCTGTCTCTCCCCAAAAATCCAAGGCTCATTCCTCCTCTTTCTTCTGCTATGGTCTGGGCACCATTTATTCAGAGCAGCCAAAGGCAGAGAGAACTCCTCAGTGAATAGCCCTGGAAGCGCCTCCAGAGCCGCCTGCCTGCAGTGATTTATGGCAGCCCACTCACCAGAGGGAGAGTCAGGAGATAAGGCAAGTATTTTTACAGGAAGAGGAGTTGGGAGCAGAGCACACAGGGGTGGATGTGGTACTGAAATGCTCTGGCCTTGGAAGGCAAAAGGAAACAGGGCAAAGGAAAAGGCTTTGGGAGTCAGGTACTGGGGGTCGGAGCACAGGGACTCAGGCTTTATCCCCCAGCCCAAAATGGGAAAGTCTGGGGGGTGTAAAAGAACCCCTATGTGTGTCACCCATGGTCACCTCACTGTGGACCCCCCAGCATCGCCCTCCCAGGGTGGGCAGTGGGAGCAAGAGGCAGGGAAGGGAGCTGCAGCATCTAGGCTCTGCCTCCAGCCATGCTGCATGGGGGAGTTGGCCTTTCCCTGCCTGCAGAAAGCTGGCAGCAAGAGCAAGGACACGAGGGAGGCTCCAGCACGGTGGGATGTTCCCACTGGATGGTGCTGGAGCAAGGAGGAGGGGGGGGGATGTCCTGCGGGGTCAGCAGGGGAGGATGCTCACGCTGCTGCAGCTGTTGGCTTTTGCCTGATTCTGTCCTCACTTGGGGCTTTTTCCAGCACTGAGGCCGGGGTTTCCAAGAGATACCAGCCACACACAGTCTTCCCCAGCTCATCTTTTCATCCAGAACCTTTTGGGGCCACCCGATTTCCAGAGAAGCAGGGCCTTTCCATGCTCCAGGCTCTAACCTCGGAGCAAGGCTGGCCTCCCCTCAGCTGCACACATCCCCACTGAGGCTGCCCAGCCCGGGCTTCCCAAAGACACATTCCCTGATTTTAAAGACTGAGACTCCAGCCAAGTTGGATTTTACATCCCCTGTGCCTAAGAGCTTGCACTGCCAGAGCCTGGGGATGCTGCAACAAGGGCTGTCTGAAGCGATGGTGCAGAGGAGAGAGGGAGATGGGGACACAGCGGGTGAGGGGGGACACGTGTCCCAGAGAGCCTGTGGTCATGGAGAGGAGATAAAACCAGGGCCTTTGGCTACTCAGCAAAGCCTCCTGTGGTACTTTTCCACCAGGCAGTGGGTGTCCCTGCCCGGGCAGCAGAGCGGGACCCTGCTCGCGCCGGGAAGCGGAGGGATTAGCACAAAGTCTCTGCAAACAGAGCTTGGGTGGGGGCACCCCGGGCTCCCCGCCGCTCCCCGGGAGTCAATGGGTGGCTTCGCTGGGAAAAGGCACCAGCCAGGCTCTAGCTCAGCAATTATTCATTCAGAGGCACCTTCTCATGGGGGTGCTGGGAGCTCTGGGGGGTTTACCCAGCACGGTGCTGCTCAGGAGGGAGGGGGTGCACCCAGAACAGCTTCCTCTGCAGAAGGATGTCCCAGTGCGTTACAAACATCGTCCCAGGGGCTGTGCTGCTTGGTTGGGGCCAGAGCAAAGCTCCCACGGGGATGGGGCTGTCGGAGGGGAGAACAGCCCTGAGGCTGCAGCAAATGCCAGATGTTCCCCTCAGCGTGTGCAGATGTTTCCATCCCCCCTTTCCCTATCCCAGGCGAGCAGGAAGAGGCTTCCTCTGTGCCAGCTAGATAGTATCAATCCTTTCTCTAGCCTCAGAGAGCTGTGATGGTCAGGAGCTCTGCCAGCATCTATGGGGTTTGTTTGCTGCTGGGTATCATTTCTTTGTGACACCCAGACCTACTCAATTTTCCCCTGGATTTTTGCAATCAGCAGGAGACAAGGGCGCTCCTGGCTCCCCACATCTTTCCCACAGCTCTCCCCATCCCCAAAAGCCTCGGGCATTACTTAGCAAGTGACCAATATTTCACCCCTCCCCACCCAGCAGCTTTTTTCTGCTGGGTGTCGAAGGCACATCAACCCTCCTCATCCTCTATTTGCGCTGCTGAAAGGAGGAATTACTGCAGTATTTGCCTACCACACTCTCTTTCACCAGCAGACGGTTCCTCTCCCTCACAAAGCAGCCCTGGGGGCAGCGATGGCTGCACACTTCTCCCTCCCACTGGCTGAAAACACATCTCAAGGGGGCAAAGCTTTAAAGCTCATCAGAATAACTGAATATTTTATAAATGAAGGTGATGAATGTACTTGGGAGCCGTGCTGGCTCAGGGGCTGTGCTGGCTCTCTGCAGAGCCGCAGCTCTGAGGAGTTTTGGGAGGGTTTGGCTTCCTCTGGGCCATGGCAAACATGTTTGGGCTGTGCAGGTGGAAAGGGAAGCAGGGGGAACGCCTGGATTTCCAAAACACTAGTATCACGGTCTCTGTGCTGGCAAGGAACCAGATGAGGAGTGGAGCAGGGGGGAGGATGCTGCACCAGGGATGCGCGTTGCCTATTGGGGATGGGGGGGGATGAGCTGCTTATTTCCAGCCCAAAAGGCTTGTGACCCAAAGTCAGCAATATTTAGGGCTGGAATTGGACTTCCCTCCTCCACAGCCACCTGCAGCCAGGGCTTGGCCACTCCGCAACACTCCCCAAGGGATTTACACCTGCGGAGCCCGGCGGAAAACACTTCACCTGTTCTACAAACAGATCCCCCTTGGCTCTTTAAAAGGAGTTAAATCCCCTGGATAAATACAAATGTTTTTACTCCCTTTGTGGACGGTGGTGGCAGAAGGAGACAGCAGGTTGAGGTGTGGCCGGAAAACCTTCCGCTCCGTGAGCTGCATCTTGTCATCCAAGGTAAACAGGCAGCTTCATGAAGTTTCAAGAGGGAAAAGGTGAGATATTTGCCTTTATGTTCATTACCCTTTAAAGCAGAAACAATATTTGAAGAGAAACAAAGAATGGGGCAAACTAGCTGATAATCGTAGGCGGTGAACAAACACAGCCCAGATCCTGGATTAACCGAGTGACATAAAGAAAAGTCCAAATGCTGGGAGTTTGGTGGCACAGGGGAGGAGGGCACAGAGCTGTCCCAAATATCACTGCTGGAATAGCATTCCCAGACACCATCCCTATGATGCACCCATCACCAACACAATGCTCCCAGGGAGCATCCGTCCCCCAGCATCCCACTGTGCTCACCACTGATGCTCAGGGTGCAAAGCCCTCAGTCACTATTTCTCCTTTCACCCACACAAATTTGAGAGATCACTGCTGTTATTACACACACACCCCCACCCCCCCACACACACCCCTTCTGCTTATGCCCTTATGGAGCACTAGTTAAAAATGCAGGTTGGGGAGTTTGAGACCCACGGGCTGCAGAGCAGAAGGGACTTTATTTGTTGGTCCCTACAGACTCTACAGACCGGGCTGCAGGAAACCCTGCGAGCTTGAGTTGCCAATACAGCCTAACAGGTAAATAAGACACATTGAGAGATGCCCTCAGAAGATGTTTACACAACAAGCTGTACGGGTTCCAAAGGAGCCATCAGTGTCAATTAGCACATCGGATGCGTTCCCAGGGTAAAACCGACACCCAGCGCAGAGGGAGATGGGGATGTCAGCATGTCACAGCTCTCAGCCAGTGCCACATGCCCGTGGGAGCACTTCCAGCAGCTCCTTCCTCCTCCTGGGGAGCCGTCCCAAAGGTCTGGAGGGGATGGAGGAGCTGGGGTGATGCTCTCAGGCTTCGCTCGCTCTGCTGCTTCCCACTGCAGCTCTCAGTACCCGAATGTCCCAGGGATGTGTCCCAGAGCCTCTCCATCCAGGGAGAAAACATCCCCTTCTCCTGGGAAAACTGGGGCTCAGTGAAGGTTCCACACCCACCTCAGGCTTCCCTAACAAGTGGGATCACTTTTTGTCTCCTCCCCCCCAATATAATCAGCCCCATCTGGACCTGTGTGCCCTGTCCTGGGGACCCTGCTTTGGCAGGGGGTTGGACCCCATGGGCTCTGGAGGGCCCTTCCCACCCCTACAATCCTGTGATTCCATGGCTTCTCCAGGGATTGCTGGAGCTGAACGGTGCCTAGGATGGAGACACATCCAGGACCCTCCCTGGCCTTCAGCACAACCAGCACCGAGTGTCCAGGAGACAGGAAGCGCCTTGCACACCCACCCCGCGGATCTCCACACGTGTTCACTGCACAGGGGGGAGGAAGAGGAGTTAAATATTTACCCTGCAACGCAAACAGAAACACAAACCTGTGGAAAGCATTCTGCCGAGCCTGAAGAGAGCTTTTATCTTTTGATCTTGTCTCTTAAGCTCATTACCCAGGCGAGGCAGCCCCGTCTCCACCCCAGGACACTGACAGCCCCTTGGAACCTCTTGATTTTTCATTGAAGACAGAGAAAACAAACAAAAAACCCCACCCCACCCCTCACACACACACAAGGAAAAGAGAAAGGGCAGAATGGCTGAGGAAAGGGAAGTCCTTTTTCCTCTAGGGTGGGCCAAGGACAGCAGCATCTTGGTGCTGCTTCCCCTCACATCCAGCCCAGCCCCCTTCCTTTCCCCTCTCCCAGGTAGGTGTTTGCTGCTAAGCCCTCTAATTATCTGTATTCTTATTCCAAGTGAGGATCTGGCTGGCTGCATCCCAGTGAGAACTCACCTTTAGGGTTGTAGGTGCATCCCCGCTGGATGAATTCCTCCTGTCTCACCGGAGAGGCTCACCCTGGGGACCAGCAGCTCCTCCAAACGCATCATTGCCTAAGCAAAACTGAGAGGAAACAAACCCTGCTCCATCCCAGTGTCCAGATGACACCAGGCTGCTCCCAGAAACAACCCATCAGATCCAGCTCCAGGTTTTTAAGGCTGGAAAGTCACAAGGAGGGGTTTCAAGCTCTCCAAGTCAGAGAGCTGACATGGTACTGGGGGACAAAGTCTTCATGCCAGGTGTGGGACAAGGATCATGAAGTTGTGCCAGGTTTATTACAGGTGAAAAAGGGGAGGGGAAAAAGAGCCATTAAGGACTCCAGAATCTCCTGACAATGATGGAAAACAATAAAAACCAGAAACACAGCGTGGGAGGCTTTGGACCAAACCCCAGCCCCAAAAACCCACCACCAGAGGTGAGGGATTCCTTCTGCACAGCCTGAGGCACATAGCAGGCTGCTCGTGCACCCCCTGCCCCACAGCACCCTTATCCCACCCCACAGTGATGCCACTTCACTTGTGGGACCCGAGATAACAAGTAATGGTGGATTTATCTCAGCCAGACAAGAGCAGAGCTGCTGGCACCAGGCACGAAGCTGGAAACCAACATCCCCATGCAGAACCAGAGACATTTTCCTGCTCACAGTCAAAAGGTTGAGGTTTTTTCTCCTTTAGAGCCCCTGCTCTGGCCAAGCCCTGGGGGTCTGATCCCCCCAGGACAGCTCAGCATCTCCAGCTCCCAGGATGCTGCTCAGCCCAGCTCCACGGGCAGCGTTCCTCCCCCAGCACCCTGTGGGACCCACAGCAAGGGACCCATTTTTCCCTTTTCATTGGAAAAAGTAAATCCTAAAGCAGCTTCACATTTCCTAGGGCTTTCCCTTCAAACAACACAGGAAATATTGCCAAAACCCGGGCAAACAAGCTGCTTCCCCAGGGCCTTTCATCCAGGTGGGGAGGAATTCTCCCTGCCCGGGGGTTGGCTCCCCAAGCCTCACCAAGACAATCCGGGGAGGCTTTCAAAACTCTTCAGCGGCTCCTAGAGGAACCCGAGCCGCGTGATAGAGATGCCAAGCTCCTGCCAAAACCCCTCCCAGAAGGATGTTCTGCCTCCAGCGTGATGACGAAGGGCTTTATCTGCCTCAGCCGGAGAGGTGCTGGGCTGCTCCGGCAGCACTAGAAGGCACCATTCCCCCAGAGATCAGCCTGCCCGCCTGGACCAGCAAAACCAGACCCCCCCCCTCCTGCTGCTCAGCCCCAGTCAGAGGAAAAGCAGCTAAGGAAAACCACAAGCATGAGGCTAAAAGGACCAAAAAACTCAGAATATTTTATTTCCTTGAGCTCCAGTGATACAACTGTAGCAGCATTTCACAAGTCAGCTCCTGCACTGTCCATACACACTGAAGGAAACACACCAAGTTCCCAGGCAGGCAAAACCACCAACCAAACCACCCCCACAAAGAAAAACTCAAACAATTAAGAACTGCAGACAAAGTTCCTCATCCTCCCCCTCAAACATGTGCGTTGGGTGCAGAGAAAGCAGCAGTGCATGGTTCACATCCCAGGGTAAAGTCAAACTTCAGGCAGGTGGCAGAGCTTTGAGTTCCAAGCTGGGAGGGATGAGGAGCGATGGCTTTGGAGCAGGGGCTGGGCATCCTGAAACTTTGAAGCACGACACCTCTGGGGTTATCAGGACAACTGGGCACGTTCCCAGGTGCAGAGTGGGTACGACTGGTTTTATCAGGTACCTGGGGTAACCTGGGAAGGGCTCTACAGGCATCTGAGTGCCCTGTGCCTGCTCAAGGAGGAGCAAGTTCCTGAGAAATCCTGGTGGAGAATTACCCAGATGCTCAAAACTTGGGATACACTCGACATTTTCCCAGCTGGCAATGGGATGCTCCCTCCCTCCCTAAGTCACAACCACATCACTCTCCTCCCTGATCACTCCACACTCTGTCCCTTGGGCACGTCCATCCTTCGAGCCCCAGCTCCCCCCAGGTTACTCCAGACACAAGATGTTCTCCCAGCACAAAGGGAAATCAGAAAATACTAAAGCTAAGTCATCAGGGGGAAGAGGATGATGCAGTGGGGGCCACTTGCTGAGCATGACTCTGAGCTACTGCAGTCACCCCAAAAGCTGCCACCCCCCCCCCATTGTGCTACAGTTTGCCTCTTTAACAGCAAAAGGGACCCAAAGTTTTCAGCTGAGTGTTTACTCCCATCCCCAGTGGAAATGTTTTGTGCAGCTCTGGTTCCCCTTTAGTGACTCTCCAGTTTCTAAAGTCAATAGGAAAAGGCATCCAAGGCTAACAGACAGCTCCAAGACCTCCAGCATCTCGGGGTGCTGGGGGCTGTCCCCAGCTGCACCCCTGAGACCAGCTGCCTCCAGCTCCCAACTCTTACACTTTTAAGACACAGGGTACATTTGACACAGTGATTCGTTCAGTTTAAGTGACAAAAAGGCATCGAGAAGCTCACTTCATCACTACCAGTGGCACAAGGTTAAGCTGCCCAAGGCACATGCAAACAACCCCCCCAGAGAGGTGCTTTGATTCTCCCTCTCCAAATAACGGAGCAGGATTAGCTCTTAGTGTCATCCTACACAAGGATCCTGGCTGATGGGACACCTCTGGTGACAAGTGCCAGCCCAAAAGGTGCCCTGCACATCACAGCCCCCCCTCTCAGACCTCCCCTCCAGCGCTGAAGCTGCATCTCCCCAAGCTGTCCCACACACAGCAGGAAGGTGCCAGCTCCAGACATCAGCTGCTGCTGCCAGGGCGAGCTCCAGGGAGGACAGAGATCTGCTAATTGGCATCCAGTAAATTAAATGAACACAGCTTGGCCCCTAAAACCCCTCATTAGCTCCTGATCACCCATGAATGGCTTGGGAAATGGTTCAGAAAAGCCATTCCTAGGAGGAGCAGGGCACCCAGCGAGGCCGTTGCCCTTCCTGGGCAGGCACAGCTTTGCTGACCACAGAGCTCAGCATCCCACAGCAGCAGAACCAAACCCCCCGCAGAAGGAACCTCTCCAGGTTGGGGTTTCTTCCCCCCCTCCCCAACAGCAGCAGCTTATTGTCAAGCACAGGCTGGGAGGTGGCTTTGGTGACTCTCCCAAGGCTTCTGCCTTCTGATGCTGGTTTGGTGCTGGCAGGATGTGACCCAGTAGCCAAACTGTAAACAGGAGCTCTGATCCCCCCCACCCTCCCCAAGGAGCATCAGGGTTCTGTGCACCCCAGTTCAACCCTGTGAGCTGGAGACATGCAGGGTCTCTGCTGTAAACAGGGTCAGAGCCTCAGGAAACAGAAGCATGAATAAATTAAGGGAGGATGAAGGCTGTTCAGCTATCACCATAAAACTGTACCTTTAAAAATATGCTTGCAAAAAAATACTATTCTTTAAAATCT
>VZTU01018428.1:6924-17101 GCA_013400835.1 Zapornia atra | reverse complement strand
GTCATAGTATTTAAAAAAACCCAAAACAAATGCCTACATAGAAAAATAAAGGATAAACATTATCCATCTGTTTTTATATTTATATAAAAAGTAAGTTCTGTGACAGGACATTCTTCTTCTTTGCTGTAAAAAAAACAAACCCAGCCTAGGCTGCAGAGCCTAAGCTTGCAGGTGAGGAGTAAACTAAGTTTTCCAACTTATTCTGAGAAAAATATCAGTTAGCCATTTCACTTCTCCAAAATAAACTTATTAAATATATATATTATTATTATAAGTCTTTATAAACTATTTAAGCAAGGAGAACGTGACTGAGGACCACTTTAACCCCTCCTTCCCCACGGGAGGGAGAAGTGGCCATCAGCCTGGAATCCAACCAGAGACCTGGGGTGTTCCTCAGCGGGGAGCCCCTCAGCTCGCTGGCTGGCAGGCACACAGACACACACCCGGAGGGGACACAGGGGACCCTCCCTCTCCTCAGCACGCCCTTCACAAGGATGTTCTCTTGTCCAGCCTGTGCTTTGTGAGGAAGTACTTGAAGAACTCGTACACGGACCAGGCGATGGCTGTGGAAGGCATCTGGTAGATGACCCGTGCCTGCACCCCTCTGAAGTACCCCCAGACACCCCCCAGCTGATAGACAGTCTTGAAGGCGTTCAGCATGCCCGAGAGGTGCCCGCTGATGTTCACCGAGCTCAAGGCCATGTTCTCCTGGGTGTTGAGCAGGGTCTTGCAGACATCCAGAGGGGTGGTGGCAGCGGCAGCCACAGCCCCCGCCACGGCCCCCGAGAGGATGTGGGAGCAGGGGTTGTAGTCCCGGCGGGGGTTGACCTGCTCCTGCATGAACTCGTAGGTGATGAAGTGGATGGCCTGGAAGGGCACGTTCATGGTGAGCTGGGTGGTGTAGCTGCGGTAGAAGGCACCCAGCCCCTCCGTCCTCTGCACTGTCCTCACACACGCCAGCACCGACTTGTAGGGGGAGTTGAACATCTGCATCCGCTGCTTCACCACTGCCCCAGGAGACACACACGGGGATGGAGGCAGGGCAGGCACAGGGAGATAAATAACAGAGACTTCAGAGCTGAGGCACATGGCTCCCTTTTATCACAGCACCCAGCCCAAGCCCTGCTCCGAGCCCCGACCACCCAGCCCCAACCTGCCCTTCAGGCCTGAGCTGATAGGGCACAAAGCAGCAGTTCTGTAGCCACGAGCCCCTTATCTACAGGCTCTTGTCAGAGGGCTGCACGTGTCACGTATCACCTGCTCCCCCCAACCTGCCTGGTGCCCCCAAAAGCCTCACTGCAACACGGGAGGGAAGCAGGGCAGAGCTCCAATCCCTCAGGCTAATGCACTTCCCAAGCTTAACCAAGGAATTTACTCATAGTGAGTAAGGTATTAATTAAGACAGACTGCTAAGGGCCCTCAGATGCAGCCAGGAAGATGCTGGACCACTGACATACTGAGGGGACAAGGGCAGAAAGGTAATCAAATAACTGAACATGCCCTGGGAAGCGTAACTTGTGTAACACCAGTGTCAGCAAAGGGCCAGTTAATTTAATTCATTTAACCAGGATATGATAACAAGGATTTTAAACACAGGAAGACACTTCTCCCTTCAGAAAAGCCTGACTTTGAGCCACCTCAGAAGCATGATGCACAAACTGCATAGCTGTCTCCATTTAAGCTGCACATCACTCTTAGCCCTCTTCATGCCAGGCTCTACCCTGCTCCAGATGGGGACACAACAGTCCCACCAGCCACTGTACCTGCCTGGCAGCATGACTGAGCTCAGCTTTGCTTGGGGATTCTGAGGTTTAAGACAAACCACAACCACTCAGTAAGGATGCAGAAGCGAGCAGCATGTTGCTGGCCCACAGCCTTGCCTTGGCATGAGTGACACCAGCCTTGCTGGGAAGGCACAATACAGCACACAAGGTGCTGTGTGGCTCCTTGGCAAGAGAGGGCAAACAGCCAGGCAGGAGTGATCCCTTTACAGCGCTCCCAGCTCACCACAAGCTGGGCACAGTCTACCAAAGCAAAGGGATTAAGCTGCTGGGGTGGCTCAGGGCATCCTCAGTGCCTTCCCCAGGGAATGGGGTGCAGTGCTCCCCAGCAGCACAGGGCATTACCTTCAGCAGGATTCATCACCGCGTCGTGCAGCAGCGTGGCCACGCTCCCAGCTATACCTGCAAGACAAAAGCATCCTTAAAAACGAATTCAGAGCACAGATCAGGAGGTCAGGGGCTTGCACAGGCATGGCAAGAGGCAGCAACTGATGCCATGGGTGCATCACCAAGCACCCAGGTACCGCTGCAGCCCAAGGGCGCACTCAGCAACACAGCTCCTTCCCCACCACCCAGGGCAGCTTGGCAGAGAGCAGGATGCTCACAGGATCGTAGGCTGTTGCCTAGAACAGCTCACAAGGCTTTGCCCACACAAGACACCAGCAGCTTTGCTCAAGCCCGTGCTGGACTGAGAGTGAGCAATGTTTAGGACTGGCTCAGCGCATCCATAATTAGGCATTTTCAGCCATTTACTCAAGTCTGGTTTTCAACACTAATTGCACAGGTTCTGCAAACACCCAGCCAGCCATTAACAATCCAGCAGTTGGCTCGAGGATGGGCCTCTGGAACCACACCTTCTCCTTTGATGTAGGTCTCCCACCTCAGATTCTCTCTTGCCCAAATGACTTTCGGTCATTTCCCACTGGGGCAGCGCTCCAGCTTCCCTGCTGGTCCTGCAAGCCTGTAGCTACTTGAAAGGTAAACACAGGAAGCACATCCCTGGCTAGAAGCAGCCAGCCAGAAAGGTATTCTGTACCCTCAGCTGAGTTAAATGAAGTGGCAGCCACAGCAGATTCCTACCATCACATCAAGGACGCAGCAGAAGCATCCCCCACACAAACCTAAAGCCAAAGCTTCCCAGGCAGAAGCACAGCCCCTTAACAAAGATCATGAGCACACAGAGGATGCAGAGCACATCACCATGCTGGAGACAGCATGTGGAACAACCCATCCTTCAAACCTCAAGCTTTCAAAGCTGCAAAGAGCACCCTTGTGATGGCAGCACCCAACTCCTCCCGTCCAGCACCTATCGAGTATTTGTGCTGGAATAATTGGAGACTGAAGAGCAGTGCAGACACCCAGGTGAGATTCTGGCCTTGGAGGGTGCACAACATTGTCATCAGGGGAAGGCCAGGCCAGGAAGGGCTTCACTCTGCTGCTGCTGATGGCCAGCCCAGCCATCCCTACCTTCTGGGAGCCCCCCCAAGGGGTCAGCAGTCCCAAGGCAGGGCACAGGTTTGGGGAGCACGGTGACCAGCCTGAAGCACTCAACTAGCAGGCAGGTGCCACACTTGCCTGCCCCAATTTCCCCCCCACCTCCTGAGCACTCCCCAAAGCAAATGCTGAGACCTGCAAGCCAGGGGTTACATCTACACCTTGCATCCTCCCATGTGGGTAGGTACAGGGTCAGTCTGAACACCAGCTGCCTGCAGATCATCGGGAACAGAGGACAGGGAGGGGTGCCAGGCTCAGCGTGTGGAGCAAGCAAAGGACAGGCAGCTCCCCACAAGCTCTTTTTTTGCTGCAGAACCCCAAAATACCATTGGCCAGGTGGCTGTTTCCTCCGTGCTGGATGGTATCACTGAGAGACGACTTCATCTTCTCGTAGCAGGCAAAGTACATGGCGTGGGCAGGGCCAGCCCCCAGCATGGTGACATTGATCCCACGTAAAGGCCTCCAGAAACCCTCTGTAAGGACAATCTTCTTCAGAGCTTCGTACACGCTCCTGTACTGGGCTTTGGGGTCCGGCTGCAAGCTCTGCATCCTTGTCTGCAACAAAGCACACCAAGGGAGAGGCCTCAGTTACCCATCTTTAACACAACAAGCACAAGCCAAAGAGTTAAGAGAGCTACAAGACTCCCAAGATCATTAGAGGGGGCAGTAATTTACTCCCTGGCTGCTATTTATCCACACTTCCCCTTGCCAGACCAGCAGCAGAATTAACTCCACGCTCCCATTGCGACATCAAAACCTGAGGAGGCTGCTCAGACAAGAGCTCAGAGGGAAGTGTAACCTCTGCTCTTGTTTAAGCACGGAAAGGCCAGGGGATGAAGCTCAAGGAGTCATTCAAAAGCCTCAGTGAAGAAACACAGTTAGGTCTTTAATTGCCTCCTGCTTACAACACTCCATGTCTGCCCCGGCTTGTTCCTCCCACGGCTGCTCAGCCGCTCGTGACGCTTGGCATGCAGGACTGGGGAACAGGTTTCCTAGAAGGGCAGGCTGAGAAAGCAGGGTACCTGAAGAAGCCCTCCTGAACAGGTAAAGGCCACCCAAGGCAGCCCACGCTGGCTGTCCCCACCGTTCCTCCCAGCTCCCACAGCCACCCCACCCTTCCTGAGCCGGGGGGGGTTCATCCGCATCTCCATCCAGCCATCCTCAGCGGGCTTTTCTCCTGCACATCTTCAGGGATGGCTGAGCTTTGGGCATCCAATCCACCCCAGGAAGCTCACCACCATCCCTTCACTGACACACAGCAGGGAGGAAGTGCTTTTCAGCTTGTTTCAGGCTTTCTGCAGACAGATGCCATCACACACCAGCGATGTGTGCCAACCTGCAGCGGGCACAGACCCCGGCCACCTCCCACCAGCCATGCAGAGACACTGCCAGGGCTTCAACCTCCACAGGCCTCACAGCAAGACCAAGCAAATCCAGAACATGGAGACACAAAGGGCTCTGCTACCCCTGCTGAGCCACCCACAAGTCCTGCCACTCTGCAAGGCAGCCTCACACCCCATCCCACTGAAACCAGTCTGAAGGGATGCAGCCTTGGTGGCAGCCTCACACCTCAGGACACAGAGAGCTCCTGGGAAAGGGCATAGCCACAGGAGAGCGTTTAGCAACTGCAGCAGGCTCCTTCAAATTAACACTCTCTTACAGAGCAGTGCAACAAAGAGGTCACTGGGGTTTCAGAGGAAGGATGCTTTCCTCCACGCTCCCAGCTGGGACAGCCCATCTCCAGAACAACGTGTCCTCCAGCGATGTGGCAGCACGCAGACAGCAGCAGCTCCATCCTCAGCAGGGGTTCAACAGCCCTCAGAAAAAGCAAGGATTGCCCCTGCCACCTCTGTGCCCCCTCCCCAGGACACAGCACCTTCCAACTTAAGGGCTCACTGGCTTCACCAGGAGGCAAGGTGACAGCTGAGCTTTCACACAAGATTAAGCCAATAAAAACCTTTCCAATTCGGACCTTGGATTCCTCCAAGCCACTCCAGTGACTGGAAGCCCATGAGCACTTTCACTTACATTTTCCAAGACCAAAGAAGAGATCAGAGCTGAAATTCAAGACCTCAACCCAGCACATCACAACCGAACCATGAAGCCACAAGTGAGACCAAGCCAAGTTACTGCACTGCTAGGAAATCCTCTTTAAAATAACTGCACAGGAATTCTGTTTGCAAAGTGACTTAGCTCAGCAGCTACCTGAATTCCAGACTTAAGCATCAGCCAGTGCTCACAGCATCACCCTGCAATGAGAAATCTGACTGCCCTGAGCAAAGCTCCTGTTCCAGAGCACTAAGTGCACTGTAAGAGCCCTGGGAGTAAACCCAAAGGCTCATGAAAACCCTCCTCTAAAGGCAGCAGCAGCCCTCAAGCACCCTGCAATTTAAGCCCAGGTTTTAAATTTAGCTCTCTGCCCTCACCAACCAGATATAAGGGTCCTGCAACCCCTCCAGGGGTCTCTGCACCTTCCTGTCCCATGGATGCTCGTCAGGAGGGGCTGGATTTTGTGGTGCCCTGAAGAAACTCCTGGGAGCTGCTTCACCCTGTACATCCCACCACCATGCTGGCCACATCCAGCCAGTGGGTTTTTGGGGTGGTTTTGTTTGTTTCTTTGTTTTCCTCTGCTAGTTTTCACTTGAAGGCATTGCTTCAGACTCCAGAACTGACCCCAGGAGATCCTGATCTCGCCCCTCTCCACTGGTGGGACGCCCTGGAAGCGGCTGGTGCCACTTAAGCACGCAGCAGCGTCAGCCCCTCAGAAAGGCAATCAGGGAGAAGTGCTCCTGTAAAGCAATAAACTCTCAGCCTGGCATGTGCAGGACCAAAGCACGTGGTGGCAACCAGCCCTGAGTATCTCCACCCTCACCAGCAATCAGCCACTTTCACCTGAGAACAGGTAAATATCCATTTTTATTCTTGCTATTGGCCACCAGAGCCGTTCCAGAAGGGTTCAGGAGCTCACACCATACCCCAGAGCACAGGCTAAGTACAGGTTTTACCCACCCACGCTGCAGTTTGCATCACCACCTCCACAACCAGGTCCTCAGGCACGCACCTTTCACTAGGGCTGCGGGCACAGACAGGACAAACAGCCCAAGGAGCAACCAAAAGCCAGCATCTCCCAGCGTGGCTGCTGCAAGGCAAGCAGCACAGGGCTGGAAACAGGTTCAGCTCTGTTTTGGCCAGGATAACTTTATCACTGTGTGAACAACGATGATTTGCTATGAGCCGTGTCATCCTCTCCTCTTCCCCCCCCCGCCCTCCACCCTGCCAGCTCCTGGCACCTATCTGAAGCCAACAAGCTCGTCTGGGAGCCTCACACCCCTGTTAAACCAGCCAGCAAACACTTCTCCACCTACTTAGATTAATCCTTGTTGCATAAGGCAGAAGTGCACTGCCAACCACAAGCGGCCCGGTCGCCCTGGCTTCAGCTCGGGCCTAAGAACCAGCACCACCAGTCACAGCTTTGGGTTCATCAGGTTACCTGCTGTCTGTGGACCAAGCAGGTCTTCGGGATGCTGTTCAGGGGTCCAGCACCCAGCCCCCTGCCCCGTTCCCAGCAGCACAGGAGTATTGTGGGCTGGCTTCCTACCTAGAATCGTTTTACTCACAGGAGGCAGGCCTCACGTTGCCTACTCCTCGCAAAGGGTCACTGATTTGACACGCTGCTGTACAAACAAGCCCAGAAATAATTTGCCTTTGTTGTTTTGTTGGGTTCCCCCCCCTCCCCTGAACACTGCCTTCTCAAAGTTCAGCGGGCACATTCATGTGACAGCCAGCCCGGTCTCCCCACAGCTTAACAAAAGGCCCTGAGAACACAATATGCTTTTACCAGGCAATGTTCTGCAGCCAGCCAGTCAGATCCTGCTGCCTGAAGCAAGCTTTGCCATGCACAACCCACACCATGCTCGAGCTCTGAACCCCCCTTTTGGTTCCTTGCATCAAGACAGGTGGATGTAAGCCCACCAAACCCAAGGCGAGCATCCTGCATCCCAAAAATCTAACGGAGCGGCTTACTGTAGCTCACATGCCCCCTCCTCCCAACACACGTAGGTGCTTTCAAGACCTTTGCTACAAGCAAGGAAGCTCCAAAATCTGCTTGCACCAGGCAAGTCACCCACAGTTGACTCTCCCAGCTGGAGCCACTGAAACACTCGTTCCATCGCTCCCAACAAGCTCCATCGTGCTCGTCCTCCTTCCCTTCCCACTCCCCTCTCCACAACTGCAGATGTAGGCTGGTTGTTTCTCCTACCCTTCACCCCAAGAGATCCCACCACAGCATGGGACCTCCTGCACCCATCAGGAACGCCACAGAGCTACAGCAAAGCCAACCTGCAGATGTCTTGTTGCACTGGCTTGGTTAGGAGCAGCTTCACAGAGGAGGACTGCAATGGGCTCAGGGCTGGAGCAAGGACCTTCTGCCACCCGCTGCAGGGAAGGGAGGTTTCAAGCCCAGCACATCTCCAGTTTCACACCAAGCTGTCTCACATCAGCTGTTGTTTCCCAGGGAAGGACAACTGCTGGTCACATCCTCAGGCAGCTGCTGTACCTGCCTCAGGAAAGCATCTCCAGCAGCCTTGCAAACAGCTTAAGCAAGAGGAGGCTCCAGGAGAGCCCTCCAGAAACTCCCTTCTGCAGCCAGGATGAGAAGTCCTCCACACGCCGATCTCCAAAGTCAACCAGGAGGCTGAGCAGGCTCACCAGGACAGCTCTCCTTCTCAGTAGCTACAGGACAAGCCTAAGCACTACAAGAAACACCATCAGCACCCACCTAAAACCCTACAGCTCAAGCTGGTGGTTCCCTACAATGTGGGTAAGACAGAGCCCAACGCTGAAGCTGCAAGGGGGGGGATGCTTTACCCCTGAGGACGACAATGAAGACCCCAAGCAAGGCCCAATCGTGACGAGCCCCCAGTGGAAGCTTTAGCTAAACACAGCCTGTGAGAAGAGCAAGAGTGCTGGCAGCACCTCTGGGTATCTTCCATGCCATCACACAGGCGTTACACAGACACTTCCACCCAGGCGCCGGGTTTTAACCAGCTGCCTGCCCCAGCACCCCAACCTCAGCACACTGGGGAATTGTGCAAGTGCCTGAAGCAAGCCATTCCCCAAATTAAAGGGTTTTCAGTTTCTCTTTGAGAGGAAACAGCTCATTGGATCTCAAACATCTTCCCCACATCACAATCCCATCAGGTGCCCGAAATGCCTCTTCCTGCAGCACTCACAGCCCATGCCACCTCTGCCCAGCCCTGGCCCATCCCAGTAACTATTATCCAGCAAGCCAGGTAAAGGAAGAAGCTTTGCTGCTTTCCCACAGGAGAGTGGCACCTTTCCCACAGGAACAATGAAAACCAGCTGCTCTGAACAAGCCCGATTTGGTCACTCCCATTACCAAAAAGCAGCCCTTTTGGGGTCAATCCTCACCCTTCCCCACAGCAGACAGACTGAGCAGGCACATCCCAAAGCCTTCAGCTCGGGATCTCACCCCGACATGGGAAGGGGAGGGGGGGTGACCTTGGCTGTGCTCCACAGGTTTTCCCACAGCCAGCTGGAGCGTTTTATCTGCTCCTGAGCGCTTCCAGGCACTTTGCAGAGGAAGGGAGGGGGGATCATTCCCAGCACAAGGCACTGCCCTGGCACCCTCCTCCTGAAGCAAGCAGGGAATTCACTGCCCGGTGAAGTCATCACTCTTCCCTTCCCCTAAAGCACCTCCCACTGCAAGAAACCGGGCACAACTTTCATTTTCCCCCTCTCTCCCTTCTCCCCTGGCTGAGGAACTGCCCGTGGAACGCTGAAACGTGAAACACGCTGCTCCCACCGTGACTCGGCAGGAAACTCCCAGCTGGTCTGGGGAAGGAGCCGGTGCAGGGGCTGCTCGTGGAGGGGATGGATCCCGCAGCAGCCCAAACCCACGAGCCGGGTTCCGTGGGCACAGATCCAGAGGGGAGAACACAGGGAGAAAACAAAAGGAAATAAAAAAGCAGAGAATGTTTCCTTTGAGGGCTTATTGCAGCACGCTGGCAAAGCCCTCCAGTGCTCCAACGCGAAGGCATTTCCTCTCCTCTTTCTACTCTTTCAGGGAATCCTGCATTGGAAAGAGGAGAAATGAGAGCATCTGCTCACGCCTGTCCCCAGTGGGACCACGGAGGATCGGTCAGCACCGACGTGCTACCGAGGGCTTCTGGCTTTTCCCAACGTGACTCCCTCTGTGCGAAGCCCCAGGCTGGCACGGCAGAGGGAGGAGATGCCTTCGCGATGGTTCCTGCTGTGCTGGTGATGCTGCGGGGTCCCTTTGGCATCACTGAGAGCAGGGTGCTTAGTCTTCAGCAGCACAGCCCCACCAAAACCCAGCCACAGCTGGCAGGCCAGAGGGCAAGTCCCTGCACAAGTCCTGACCCCCCGAAAGCCACCGCTCCCACGGGGGACACGGAGGGCTGTGCCACCAGCCTCCATCCCGGTGCACGGGTGGGTAGGACACGCCATCCCACCAGCTCTCCCAGCCCGGGCTGGGATTGCAACGCCCCGGGAGGCAGAAGCCATCCGGGGGCTCCTGCTCCAGCCCCACGGCCGGAGGGCACGGGTGGCACGGCCCGGCCCGGGGAGCGGCCCGGGGACTTTGCTTGCGGCAGCGGGAAGCGGCCAGGCCCGGCACACACCTTTGCACCCCGCGTTGCGCAAAGCTGGCCAGGGCCCAGGGCACCGCAGGGACGGGCCCAGGGTGGGTGTGTGATGCAGCGTCCACCGGAGACCCCGGAGGTGACACACCGGGGACCCCGCACCCCTCCAGCCCGCTGCAGCATCCTGCACCTCGCCCCCCCCAGGGTCCCCCCCACAGCCCCGCAGACCTCTGCCCCCCTCCCCCATCAGCATTCCCCAGCCCAGGAGCCCCGTGCACC
>VZTU01018425.1:0-26960 GCA_013400835.1 Zapornia atra | reverse complement strand
ATTAAATGAGGCTCTTCCTGGGTAATACTCATTTCCATAGATTTCTTTTGTGAAGTAGACTGCTAAACAAGCACAAAATATAGGAATATATCTGCCTATGTTGCTCCGGGAATGCAGGAGTCTCTTGAGAGCAGAAAGTGAAAAATATAAAAAAGGGAAAGAAAACAGAATAAAAAATTAGATCTGGTGGAAAATTTTCAGACACAAAATCTAGTATGAATTTGTGCCAAGACTGATAGACTGCATGTCCTTGAGACAGGAAAACAAGAAATGTTTGGTTTTCCAAACAGCACAAAACAAACAGAAAGGTTTCTTCAGAATCCTTAATGAGAAAAATTTAACTAGCTTAACTGCTGGAAGAGAATTGAACTATCCAGTAATTATATTGGGGGAAAAAAAAAAAAAAAAAGAATTTTAACTGTGGCAGCCCCTGATAACAAGGAAACACATATTCTGTGAAAAAAAAAAAAGTATTTTAACTGTGGCAGCCCCTGATAACAAGGAAACACATATTCTGTGAAAGAAAAAGTACAGTTTCATTACTTAAGCTGGCAGAACTGGAGTAGGAGGGTGTGAAAAGATCTTCGTCTGAAGTACTAAGCCTAAAACACACCAGGGTAAGCAGAGAAAGGATATAACATGCCTTAAGGACGTTTACACTTATGAAAAAAGCATTCATGAAAGGAGAAAATGAGGACAGGCAATGGGATATAAGATCTTACAGTTAATTTAAGGCTCACTGACATGAGAGAACAGACATAAGAGGGACATTGCCAGCAGAGGGTGGTTTGACTCCAACTCACCACCAGAGATAGAAAATAGCCCAACTTCTCTGAACAACTCACAAATCTTGCAATAACTGATTGGCAAGTCTGTAATTCACTATACAGCATCAAATTCAATACATAGTCTTCTGTGCTAACTGGGGATGGCCTAAAACAGTAAAACAGGTGAATCGTCTATCATCATGCCCAGTCATCACCTAGTCCTTCAACTTTCCTCCAGGCTCAGGAAATCTAACAGCTTTTAGGAAGAAAGTTAAGAATAGTGATTTTGCCAGAGGGGAAAAAGGAGATTGTCTTTTGGAGTGATAATGTGTAGAGATTTAACCCATTAATCTCCTTTTCTTACAAAGTATTTATTTAAAATTTCTTTTTAAAGAATTCAATAGATGCAACCCTACAGTATGAAAGAGCTGTTAATTTATTTAATGGTAGGCTTCTGTGTACAAAGGTGACATTTAAAGGATTTGTGAATTTTCAGAAAAGCTGAGTTCAAATGACAGCATTTCGATGTGTACTTTGCATTAAAGTTACTTCAATATAGCACTTGGAATAATCAAAAG
The DNA here is from genome assembly GCA_013400835.1 of Zapornia atra. Taxonomy (NCBI): domain Eukaryota; kingdom Metazoa; phylum Chordata; class Aves; order Gruiformes; family Rallidae; genus Zapornia; species Zapornia atra. Next base: position 25,615 of record VZTU01018425.1, on the reverse strand, counting down.
GAAAGGCAGCCTTGTTGCTCCAGACCTTCTGCTCTTTCTGCTGGGAAAGCACAGCACAACTTGTCACAGAAATTATGACATCAAAGTATTCCAGAGTAACTGAAATACTTTTGAAAAAATGAAGTAGTTTGGATGTGATTTTTTTTTTTTTCTCAGCAAGGACATTGCCAACAAACTGCCATAACAAAACAAAATTGTGCAATCTGAAATACAGAAATCTTCATCTCCTTTCAATTTCCATAGCTATGCTATAGATATTGAGGTTTGTGTGCAGAGGGGAGAAATGACTACATACTATGCATGAAGTATCTACATTGCAGAGCCCTTCAGGTATATTCAAGCTCTGGTGAAAGCAGTGACGTGCTATACAGCTTGTGGCACACTGGTCGGGCATGCATAAATTACACTAACTTGTTTTCTGAGCCAGTAATATAGGCTTTCAATTTTAAATATTTGCGTTGTGCCTAGGAAAGTGTGGAGTGCTTTCTTTCAGTACTGTTTCCTCAATTGCTCTTGGAGAGATTTCAGTTCAAAAAAGAACACGTAAAAAAGATCTCAGTCTGATCCTAATGGATCCAATATCTTGCGACCTGAATAGACTCTCTAGATTCCTGGAAAAGAAGCACAGAAAGCTTCCATTTCCAGTCTTATTTAGCCCCATGGGTACTGTGGCTGTTGAACCTGGTCAGCATCTGCCCATCTCTGGGGTTTCCCATGGCAGTGATAAGTATGAACGGGTGAGAGTTTTGACTTTTTAAAATTCTTAGTATCAGGTATCATAGAAGATTCAAACATACCATAGCTTTTTCTCATTAGGTCTCCTCAATTTCCCTTTAATGTTTTTAAATTTTCAAAAGGGACTTCATAAAGCAGAAAGACTATACCACAACTTCTAACTAATATGCTGTCAAATTGCAGTGAAAATTACTTTATTTGCATAAAAGCATATAATGTATTTCTGATTTTTTAAACTAGTGAAACAGGAAACTATCGATGATCTAATGATAACAGTACATAACCTAAATATTGCAGTTTTCTGTAGCTATCAAAATACGTAATTTCTACTTCTACTGTTTTTCTTTTAACAAATTTATTTCTTCAAAAGACTACTGAATTTAGGACAAAAGTATATTTTAAAATATTGCATATTTATGTATACACAGTCTTTAAAAACTGCAATATTGTCTTGATCATATTATTTCCTTTTGACATGTATTACTATGTTTAGTTATTAATCAATCTATTTTTTTGGTTACACTTTGTAAAAGTAAAATGAAAGTTAGGTCCTTTAGGCATTCTTGGTTGGGAACATTTCAACTATAATGGAAATTAATATTGTAAGGATAATTTGCTTTGCAGATAGAAGACTATTTTTGAGAGGTTGTTTTTTCTTTGCTTTACTAATGAAGGAACCTTTTCATGTTCTCAATTCAGGTTATGAAATGAGAGCATTTTCATTTCAGCTAATTGGTCATTTGCAACATTGGAATACTGTAACACCAAAGATTCTTATATAGTATTTGTGAAGTTATTGTGATACTGCAATATTTTGATTTCCCAGGGTCACTGCTAACCTAAGAAAAATAGATTGATGTATATCTAAGAAATTGAGCTCTTACGAATTATACGACTCACAGAGATTTTTTGCTTTACATGAAAATGGGAAATACGAAAAGGTATGGTGAAGACAAGGTTCTCTGGAACCTCCCAGATGGTAACTGTTTCTCATTTTTTTCTGTCCAGCAGGAAGGTTGCAAGTTGCACTGGTAACTAGCTACTAATAGTAATTGGAATCTATGACTTTTCTGTTGACATAAGATTTTGATATGTCCAAGCAAACTGAGCCTTCTAATGAATGTTTTAGCATGACTGATCAGCTCTGGTGTCTGTAGTACAAGAAAGACACGTGGACCTGTTAGAGCAGGTCCAGGTGAAACCACAAAAATAATCAGAGAGGTGTAGCTCCTCTCCTATGAACGCAGGTTGGGTTGTTCAGCCTGGAGAAGAGAGACCTCTCTGGAGAAAGGCTTTATACTAGGGCCTAAAGTGGGAGTTCAAAGAGCAATAAAGAGTTCAAGGCCACATCAGATGGGGCTTTGAGCAACCCAGTTGAGTGCAGGGTGTCTCTGCCCATGGCAGAAGGATGGACTAAATGATCTTTAAGGGTGCTTCTAGTTCAAACCATTCTGTGATTCTATGTTCATTTGTACCCTGATAAAAAACCATGTTCAATTAGACGTGTTTAGTATCAGTCTGACACAACAACCAGCTGCAGTATAGTTTAAATGCATGAAGGACAATACAGAAAAGCTATGCCTGAAGTAATACATTTTAATTGTTCTCAAATAATCCATTACTAGATTTAAATGCCATTTTTGTAACATCTATAGAATATTACTGCTATGCATGTTATTGTTATCTGTACTAATAGCACCACATTCCCAAAATCCCAGTGTTTACATCAATTGTATCTCAATGACTATTTTGTGTCGCGTCATACTATATACTTTTTGTTTTGTTCCAGAGGACTTCCAAAACTTAATTATGTGCTGTTTCTTCCCAGTCTTTTTATAGTTATATTTAGGAATAGTTAGTTAGCCTCATCTCCTTTTCATCTACTTATTAATGAATGGTATACTATTCATCCCTTGGGGGTCTGCAAGATACAAAACGATGCTGAGTTCTGATCCGTTTTATACAGTCAGACTCCAGCTTCTTTACAATATGAAATCACTAAATTAGTAATTCCATTTAATGGAGACCTATATGTTGTGAACTGTAAGTGGTGGTGACTGGAGAGATACTCCATTGCTAGAATTTGCAAGGTATCATGATGAATTAGCCTCAAGAAAAAAACCCTGCATCTTATTTCCATGTTATACCAGAACACTACAAAGTAATGAGATACTTAAAAATGAGATTCAAAAGAGAAATAATGCAGGATCCCTAACCAGAGGGGAAAAATGCTTTAAAGTTCGTCAGAGGCAGAGAAGTTTCTTGTCTGTGCTGCTGCTGATGTGAAGAATGCAAAACTGTATAATGTGACAAAGGCAAAGGACAGCACAGTCTGGGTCTAAAATCCAACCTTTTACAGTTTTTCTTATCCATTTACACAAAGCATTTTGGTACTTTCGAACATTTTTATTACACCTGGCTGAATAGCTTTAGACACATGGCTTGAAATAATGGTGCCTCTTATTTAATTTCCTTCATCCTATGCAGTCAGAAACCCTAAATGTCCTCCTGGTAACACCTGTGCTTGACAAACAAAGGACCATCAGTGAAGTTGCAGAAATCTTAGCCCTGGCAGCATACAGCTCATCCTTGAATACCAAATGGATTGGAAAGTATTTTAAAAAATGTTTACTGCTGATGTTCTAACGACAGGTTCTTTGTCACCAATGCATGTCTATCAATGAGCCTCTTAGGTGTGAGGCTGTCCTGAGTTTAGAGTATTTGGCGGAAACTAAGAAAAAACCCAGAAAATAGAAAAGATCCTCTTGTTTCCTGATGTTATTAATTTTTTCCTCATAATCCAAACAAAGTTTTATGATTAATTTAGCCTTGTAAAAGAATTATCCACATAATTTTCAGTCTCGTAATGATAATTTAAAAATTCATATTACATGCTCTTAAAATATTTTTCTTTAGAAGTATATATGTACTTTCAGCTACATATGCAGTTCTTATACATTCTAAATTTCTGGAATGCAATTTTAGTATACTTTTCTCATAACCATGGTTTTCTCTACAACTTGCTTAAGAAATAAGTATTCCCTTTTCTCATGAAAATTCATATGCTATCCTTATAAAGCATGGAAAATGGATCTTTGAGTGACTGAACTTCAGCCAACTATCTCTAAACTTTTAAATAGTAGAAAAGAATAGTACATTTTGATAAAAAGTAGTCTGAACTCCTATAAGTTAAATTAAAATTTAATTTTACAATTTCAAATTAATTTGCTAAAAATCCTACATTCTTGGGTAAGATCTCTATTTTACAAGGATAAAATGTAATCTCAAAATTAGAAATTTGACTTACTGTTTTAATTTAAAATCTCCCAATTTATTTAATGAGTTTCTATGTTAGCAAGGACAGATGAAAGTTTGGGTTTCGATCTAAACTTCAAGGTTAAATATATCTTATGTATGTCATCTGAACCCATCCTTAGTCCAAATGAAAAGTAATTTTGCTCTAAGGGAAAAAGATCACCGAAATTTTAAAACATTTGCAATCAAAATGAAAACAGAATAGAATATTCACACCAGAAAATTAACAGAGCTAATTTAGCACCCAGCATGGGTTTAGCTAGTAAGCTTAAATGCAGAGAAACTGGACAAATGCTGTCTTAAAAATAAACTCGCCTTTCTGCACAGTATCTCCACACTTTTTAGACAAGTAGACTATTTACAAATAATAACAGAAGTAAATTTCACTATTTTACTTTGTGGAACTCAAATTATTATTAGTCACTCATTCTTGATTGTTTGCGAATGTTTGAGTCAAAGTACAGTAAGCCTACATAAAAGGGCTGGTGAACTGAATAAGTTTTCAAGACTATCTTCAAAATCTAATTTTTATGACCTCTAATTTTTAATTTAAATCACTTTAAAGCACTTAGCCAATGCAAACAATCGATGAAACTAAAGCATCTGCACATATAGATGCAAATCTCTCAATTTTTAACAGGTAATTCAAAAACATATAGGAAAGAAAACAATTTTGAAATTGCAGTACAGGCTGAGCATCAAAATGATCAGCAAATTATTATTGGCCATAACCTTTGTATGATTTCTGAAATGAAAAATAAGACTTGTTGGAAAGTATTTGTAAAATACAGTTTTATCAAATGTATTTTTGACATTGCTAGTCAAGTTTCTGCCCAAAGTGAAGTTTCATGTCTACATTAAACACCTGAAAATAGAGGCTTTATAAAAGATAGTGTTATCTGAGCTTCCACTCTGGTACTGCAAGCAGCCTTAATATGATACATTTAATGGATTTTAAGTGAAACCTGTACTGTACCACATGGTATTATGTCACCAGTCTCCTGTTCCTGGAACTACGTTGGAATAACTCGATCATGAAAAATCAGAATACTGTGTCCTGCAATAAAGCTTGCTTACCTGGTCCCTTCCCACCTCAAGAAAAATGCAAGCACACTTTTCTTCTCACATACCATGCACATGACTCGTATCAAAATTCAATCATGCTCAATTAACACTCAAAATTTTCCAATAATTATGCTGAAGGCAGCACCAGCACACACAAAGTGATAAGGGAGTCAGAGACTAAGCTGTGCATAAATTCACTAATAAGAGAAAAGGTCACAGGCTGATATTACTGAAATTTGATTAGATTTCAGATCCATGTGTTAGAAATCAATGTTTTTTTGGCATCGGCATTTCTGTTCTTGGAGTCAGCCCCTCTCTGGGGCCCTGCATCTAATCAGAGGCTGTACCAGTGTTACATCCTCTCTTGGGCACAAAGACAGCAAGAAAGGAGAGAGGCTTTACAGGTCAGACCAGACAGGCTTTGCCATCCCTGCCGAAGAGCAGAAGCAGGGGCAGGAGCTGACAGGGAAAAGCTGCAGCTGAAGCTGTGAAGTGAAGGAACTGTCATGTTGGTCAATGCCCACAGGGAAGGTAAAGCCAGTGCTGGGGATTTTACAGCTCTTTGATAGCTTCCAGTAGCAATCTAGCAAACCAGGATGAGTCCACAAAGGGCTCTTCACATAAACAAGGCTGCAGGATGGTTAAAAATATGGGAGCTACAACCTGAATTTAATCCCACATCTAAAAAAATCCATAAAAGGCCTCCAAAACAGGCTTTAGATAAATGGTGTTGCTATAACTTCCATACTGTCAGATAACAGGAAATAATGAAAGCTTCCTAACTTTCTGCTGATCCGTATGTTGTTCTGGGTGTGAGTGGTAGTCTGTCAACTCCTGCTGCCCCACTTTTGTTTGCCTCTGCACGTTCAACCAATTAAACAGATTGTCAGATGTATGGCTCTGAAGTAACAGCTTTTCACAGAAGAAAAAAGCAAACGATCTGATGAAAAAATGTAAATATGAAAAAAATTAGTTTCCAATTGAAACTACTTCTGACTTGTACCATCAAAAGAATGTGTTGTATTAATAAAAAAACCTGATGAGGCAGAAGAGAGGATTAGGCCTATAAAAGTCAGAAAAAAATCACCAACAGAGAACAAAAAAGAAAGATAAAGCTTTTCCTCACAGTCAAAGCATTACCTGCTTCACCAAGACCTCCCTACATTGTGGAGTGATCATAAATAACTAATCCAAATGTAAGGCCCAAAGCAGAGAGATTTGGAAGTCAGAGATGAACTACAGTTCCCATTTTTGGAGATGGAAAGAGCAGCTATCGCAGATGGGATACAATAAATAGAGTATGTATTTATTATTGTATGCAAAAAAGAAATAAAGACAACTGCAAAAGGCAGTAGAGAAAAGCAGTCTTTTTTGTGGTTAGAATTTAAAGGTGAAGCAGGTTCTGGTGAGTTTCTTCTCCCTGGGGTTGGATTCCTTGCAGAGAGAACTGGTTTCTACTCAAACATTGCAGAAGTGGACCAAACTCTCAAATTCATACAGCCTTTGGAACCTCATGTGCAAGTAAAATGAGAGGCTCCACTGTAGAAAGAAGTAGCTGCGATGTTTGTTCAACTTGGACAAGCATGATAAAGAGAACTGTTTTCTGAACAAATTTTAAGGGTGTTCAGAGCCAGGACTTGAAGCAGCACCTCAATTCTTAAACTTCAGTGCAGCTGGAGCACAAATACAAATCTTCTTTGATGGTGATTTGTCATGTATTTGGCTGACAAAACTAAAGCTAAAAATTTTAGTGCAGGCACACCTCAGAGGAATTCAAGCAGCAGGCTGCTGAATTTCCTGGCAGGCTGGAGAAGGTATGGAAAGGTTTATTTCCCACAATATAGTTCCTTGCAACCTATGTAATCATCCCAGAACAGAAAAAGATATTTTCATATAAAACACGGACATTTCCCCATATCTGTTATAAGTAAACCGGTCAAAGGTGAAAGAGCAACTACAGTTCTTCTTTGCAATTTACATACTATTTTGACTCTTTTTTATTTTAAGGTGGCTTTCAAACTCTAAGCTGATGGACTGACTTTTAAAAACCATCTTCAAACTGGGAAGTTACATTGTTAGATCTATTTCTCCATGGACATAGAAAAAAAATGTCAATGTTATTCTTCCAGTTGCAGACTCTGATGAGTAGAGAGTTCATGGATGGTTATAGATATTCAATGAAAACCCAAAAGTTAGAATAAGTGGCTGAGCCTTGTCCCAGGGCAGCCTGCACTGAGTCTTCTGAAGCTTTAAGTGTCAGTCAAACCCACCATAGTAAAAGTCCAAACGAAAATGCTTTTCACTCTTCCAGGATGTTTCCTGCTTGTGATGGAAAACACTGCTGGTTCAGACATGTAACCAGCTTGCATTCACCTAAACTAGGCAGAACTATATCCACTGTAACACATGTTGTCACCACCTTTACACTATGTGTTTTTTTAATATATCTGAGTATAGGGAGTCCGTGCCAGATCCTCACGTTTAAGTAAAATGTGACCTTTGCAAATGGCTTTGCTTGCTAGGCGATGGTAACGTAAGTTTGTAAGTAATGTTTGTAATGTTTATAATGTAAGTAATGTAAGCAATGTTTCTGTTTTCTCCTCTGGTCTCCGCCTGTCCAGGTACTCACAGGACACTCCTAAAGCTATAGGGATTCCTTGAAAATGCTTCCAGGTTTATTCTCTAAATTGCTGCAGAAGACAGGGTACTTCTACCTCAGGTTGCTAAGCTGATGGCAATTCAGATGTACTTTATTTCAAGGTAAACATCACAGAGCTGATTAAAGCTTGTTATGTAGCTCCTTTTGGCCGCTAGAAAGGTATAATCAGGGTGAACATAAGAATTTGAACACTGGTAGCTTTCTTCTTTACAAATACTCTTAACATCAAAGCTATTAGCAAGCACTTGCTGTAATCATTTCCTTCGTGTTTGCTTCCTGATAGCTTTCATGTTTCTAACTTTCACCAATGCTACCTTTATCAATCACTGGATGTTTTTTAAAAGTTTACTGCTTAAAACACAGAGGCAAAAAAATAACAAACACATGTATACTATTTTAATCACTAATTAATTTTGTGATTTTTTTTTCCCCAGACTCTGATTGACTTTTCTCACTCCAGCCTTATATGCTACTTATATGCTACTTCCTCATGTTATAGTGTTCTTTGGTAGATAGCACAAATGTTTGGCATAAGAAATGTTATAGATCAGGATTAACTGTAACCATTTTCAGTCCTGAACAAGCCTTCTGCTGTTTATGAACCAGGTGGGGATTATAGCCAGAGAATACTACCTGGAATCTGGTAGCATTCTGAAATCAGGCAGCATTCCAACTCTGTCTTAAGTACTATCCTAAGAATAGCTGGAAACCTTATACCTATATCTGTGAAAATGGAAATAGATGTAATATATGTACATAAAATTAACCGTTAAGCAAAATTAAAATATATTCTAGAATAAAAGAAAAAAATATTCTGCTATTAAACACTTATAGGCCAAGTGTAAATTTAGCCCATTATTTTTACCCACACTATCTATTTAGTGCTAGACTTTGAGGATATTTGCATATTTCCTTTCAAAGTATGCAATCTAATGCAAAATCCTAGAATACCATGAAATAGTCTACATAATTCAGCATCACTCTAAAATAGCATATATTGCAGTTTTAGGTGTGACAACTAAAGTAAGTAGAATGAAATCTTTACAGGCATGGCTTTATAAGACAGCTGTCATGCACTTAGCTGTATAAAAAAAACCAAAACAAAGCAGTTTTAATGAACATTGATTAAGGCAGAACCATGTTTATGTTAATGCAGACCAGCAGCTATTACAAAGATTGGGAGTAAAGGTTGAGAGTGCACTGAGCATAACCCACTAGGTTCAGTTCTAAAGATTGCCTTTAAAGTACATTCATACTTTAGGTTTATTGAACTTGTACTCTGGTTATATTGACTCTGCATCTGTCCTCTTTTCCTTTTTTTCCCTCTCTGACACTCCCTAGGACTCTGCGCTGGTGCTGTGGAATCACAATGTGGCACAGTAACAGATGGTGATGCTACTCCAGTTTAATCTCAATTTATACATATGGAGCTCTTAAGGAAGAATACCTTATTATTTACAATCCAGCACTTTTCATATGCTAAGAGTAACAGCAGTTAACTTTTCTTCTGACCAAATTATTTGTTTGAGGACAGAGATGGTCTCTGCAGAAAGCAGATGGCTATGCAAATAAAAGATTTGATACTGCTAAATAAGTTTGGGTTGTTTGTGTGAGGTTTGCTTTTTTTTTTTTTGCTGTTTGTTATTTTAAGCTTCAGCGGCCTCTGTCTTTCCTATTCAGAAAGTTTGTCCTGTTCTTTACAGGCAGCAGCTCGGTCCATGACTTCCAAACACAGTTCCAATTTGGATTTACATCATCCAGTGGCTATACAAGCCTCCATAACGAAGTTTAGTCCAGCACTAGGAGATCGTGTTAGTTTCTGTGATCTCAGACAGACATATTGTTGTTCACCACAATGAAACATTGTTTCTCACAGGAGAAACCATTTCCCACAAATCTGTCATCAGACTGTCATTTGCAGCGATTACAACTGGAATTGGAACAAGCTGCCTCCACTGCGTCCCTAAAAAGGATCTAAATATCATCTGTTACTTCTATAATTTCTATTCACCTGGTTTGAGAATATCAGGATGATACTGACTTTAAATTTTTCTTTCAGCATTATTAAAAAAAAAATCCCTTTTTTGCTTGTTTTCTACACAGAGTCTTAGTTTGCAGACAGAGGATGTTACGGACAGATGTTGATGGTAACAGCAAATACATTTAATTCCACTTTCCCTAGGTGTGGTAAATCTTGGTTTGACCCAGGCACAATGTTACAGACAACAAATTCTGCTCTTGAGATTTGTTTAGATCACATAATTCATACCTTTTAAACGTCATAGTTTTTATATTAAATTCAACAATACATCATAGTACTGTATAGAAAAACTTGTTAGAAACATTGAATACAATACTACACTCCTTTTGTTACACACATTATTTTGCTTCCCCATAAGAAAGGAATATTTCATTGAGTTTCTTAGTATTTCTGCTTTTGTGTAGTCTCCATATAGAAAAAAAACACATGCAATTGCACCTGTAGTAAGCTATATATTCCTATACATTCAAGTATATTTTGCTTCTTTTTAATAATCCTTACGTAAATGAACAATATGCTTCTATAACTTTTATATTTTAAATAGCTTCATTTAACATCCCTAAGAAACTATTAATTGGCTGAGAAAGAATAAAATTGTGGTATTTTTACAGGTGCCTTAACATACAGCAGCCTGAAAATACTGATTTAGAAGGGACTATAAAACTACAAAGAATTAAAAATTTACAGCTGTTTCTACTCATGTTTGTTTCCTGTCCTTAGACTTTATTTCCCAATAGCAATACATTTTCATGACACATATGTAGTCTGAAGCATTAATCCCTTATGTTATTTTCATCAGCTCCATATGTATTGATGAATGAGCAAGTAGTCGTGTTTTTTTTAATCCATTCTCTCTAAGAATTAAATTCCAATAACAACTTTCAAGAAACCTTGATAGATTGACACTGCAGACAATGTCTGGATGCTAAAAACACACATTAAATATCCTTTTGTATAAAAAAGTAACAATAACAGCTTTGACAGAAAGCAAACTGCAATGTTCAATTTCCATGAGAATTATGAGAATTAAAGTCAGAAATCTGGATGAGAGAGGTTTGTTCCTTAATAGCCAATACCTAGTGGCTTGAGGAGTGAGAAAGGCAGATTCAATCCACTGTTCTTCTAAGGCAAAGGAAGACCTTAAACATAGACACATACTGTGGTATCCTCCTGTATAAGTCAACAGGTCTAACCCTCTTTTTTCAAATAAATATTGATTCTTCAAGAGCAGACTTGAGCAAGAGACTGAACAAGAAACCTGAATTTTTTTCATTCTGTGCCACTATCTTTTACCATCTGCTCTTTCTGCTCTCCCTTTCCCATTTCCTGTTGTCCCAAAAGGGTCTATCCTGGATCTGACAGCTTCTCCTTGAAATAAGTATGTTTCTGGAGAAAGTGATCATTACAGTAAAGTAGTCACCTGGGAGAAGGAAGGCATCATCTGTAGTGTTAATTGAACTGTAATGAATTATTGTCGAGTAACTCAGCAAATTAAAAGTGACATATGTTACTGAAAAAAACATTTGACCAGCTTTGCTCACAGATCTAAGAATTAATGTAGGATTTTTTTTTTAAATTTTCTGTACATTTATCATGCTAAAGACGCACACTGTATTAAACATCTGGATCTAAAAATGTCTCTGTTTGCAACTTCAAAGGCTAGTTAACTTGTTCTAAAAAATCTTTTCTGAGCAGAACTTGAATGTATTATTAAAACAATCTTTTACACTCAAAGAGAACAGCTCCTCTGAGAATATCATTCCTATATAAGCAAACATCCCTTCACAGTTCAAAGTCAGTTTCTAGCCACTTACAAGCAGAGAATCACTTCCCTTAGAAAGCTCTGTGAGGGCACTTCTCACCCTGGGTCATTACAATTCACAAATCACTGGCTTGCACAAACTCAGTGTAATGCACACTATAGGCTTGAAGCAGCTGTCAGCATTTGAGGAGGAGTGCATGGAAGGACAAAACATTGAGACTTGGCACCAGCTTCATGAATGCTGGATCAGCTGCCTTCTCCAACACCACTCAGCAGGTGTTCCTTCTCACTGCCAGCTATTCCATCATTTAGGTAAAGGGACAGGATAGTCCATAACTGTCTATAACAGGATTTTTCTTTTTTCTTTTTTCTTTTTTTTCCATATATAACACCTTTCATGGGAAACAAATGCCTTTGCCAAACTCAGTTCTCTGCAGGGAGAGTGACTTCATAATTTTTCAATTTTCTGCTAGAGGCATCCTATTATACTGTTTTGTTTCAAAATTCCTGTGGTAAAACCTATTTATTTAACTTATATTGTATACAGAACTGTCTGGCTCTTTTTCTTGTCAAAGTCAATCATCAAATTCTTACACTCTGAAATATCAACAGCTCTACTGTGTACTAAGCCCTTCCTCCTATAACAAAGTCCTTAAAGCCCATCTTATCTCTGCTAAGTTTTCTTGTAACTCACTTCCTTCTTTCTAGTTCATAATTGCACTGTACCACGGACCTCTGTGTGAAGAGATAAGGGATATGAATAAACATCAAACACTAGGAAAGCTAATGAGCATTCCCAGATCTCTAAAAAAATATAATTAAAAAAAAAAAAATTAAAACCCACAAGAAAACAAAACCCCACAACCCTGCCAGTTTTTATTTATTTTCAGCTGTTTCCTAATAGATTTTCATAGAGATTATTTTCCTGTGGCATCAGAGAAATTATGCATTTTCTGAATTGTAAGATGATTTCATTTGGATGGCTTTAAAGAGTAACACAGTCTTTCACTTTGGATCTTAACTTTTTTTCTTCTTTAGCAACCAGTTACCAGAGTGACTGAAACACTTGAACAGACAACTCTATTTATTATTCTTGAAATTTAAAGATATCGATACATATTTTTGCAACATCAGCTAGAAAACTTCAGCAGAAGGATCAAGAATGTCCAAAGATGGACTTACCTTCATGCTTATTCAGAAAGTAGGAAACTAAATGTTTTCAACTCAATGCTTTTCCCTACTGCTAAGATTTAACAAATCAATGAGCAGTGAAAACGAAAATAATAAATCTTTTGGCTCTTTTGCATGCCTGTTTTGTAAGCTCTAATTATTCTAGTACTAGAGTTAAATCTCTAATAATACATATATGCCCTAATGAATCAGCTAAGCTCTTAGGAATTGGCTTTTAGGGAAGCAGAATGCTGTAAATCTCTGACACGCACCGTATGTATAATAAAAATAAACAATAAAATGCTTCTGTTTAGTGCTACTAACAGTAGCAGCCCTGAAAGGGGTGCAGATGAAATACCGTCATGGTCTCCACTCAGTAATCATCAGAAGCAGCCAGCTGTGGAAGGGAGTGCATGAGCAGCAATTAGGGAAGGTAGCAGCAGGCAGTGCTCCCACCAGGTATCAGTAGATGTGCAGAGTATTGTGCTTACCTGAGGCATAATGCCTCCCAGAGCGCTGGCAGGAGCACTGCGAATCATGGCCTTAAAGGCTCAGTTGAGCCTTACTGATTTCCAGGGGCACAAAATTGAAAAGGGACCTTAAAAAAAAAAGGGTTTCAAACTTATCTTTTGGTGTTGACTTGCTTAAAACCAAATGTTTTTTAAAAAAACCCTAGGGAGAGCCAGGCTTCAAAGTCAGACAAGATACTTTCCAAAAAAGTGTGATGAACAAAAAACCAGCTTCTTTGTCTAGATCTCTCTATGTGCACTAGAGAAGCTGCTGATCTGTTAAATGACGTCTGGTCACCTCAAGTCTTACATAATAAGAAAAAGTCATTTCTGTAAACCAAAGACTACACAAAGATTTAAAGGGAATTGAAGCAAACAGATGGAAAAAGGGTTGGCAGAAGTTGATATGCAAAATAGAATCTTACCGTCATGATAGACTATCTTCCCCAAAAAGTTCTGGTCAATTTGGGGTTTGGTCCAGTTAGGCAAAAAAAGACTGTCTTCAACACATATTATGAATAATCTGTCTATTGCTGTCTATTAAACTATAAATGATCACTGGTCCTAAGATTCTGTTTTCTAATGTGTAACACACATGAGATATTTAACAGATGCTGAAGTTACCATTTTCTAACTCTCATGAATAATTTTGTTATCTTTAGAAGTTCAGGTTAGGTTCTTTATAACCTGAAATAAAAACCTCAATGCATTCAATTAAAGTCTTTGCAAAACCCCAGAATATTTCCATTTGAAACTGTTCCCTATCATTTAGAAATTCCAAACACACTTTGACAGAAACGATTATTGTTTTCACAGTAGGAAACATGGTTTAAAAACATGCAGAAGACAATGTACTGAATGCCACTACTGAAATGCAACTCATAGCTATTGAATAGATATTTCTATAGGTTAGTAAACTATTCCATGAACTGCAGTCTTCAATTAAACAAAGCATGTGGCACTCACAGCAAGAAACTGTTGCCTACCTACTACCTTGTAATGCAAAATTACTGCACAGGAATGGCCACATTCCTCACACAGGATAAATCCACATAATTTTGGTTCTTTTTTTCTGGGTTTGTCTGTATGCAAGTAGCTAAAAACTAAAATTAAAAATAGAAAGCCTACATCTAAATGAAGTTGTGTACACATGATAAGGCAAACAAAATTATTTGGAAGTAAATATTGATGATATAATTTGCATATGACACAAATATTGGCGGTATGATAAATGAGGAGTGCAAAATGATCGAGTGTAAACAAATCCTTTCCAAAGAACATTTTAATTTAACAAGATGCAAACTGAGACCCAAAGGAAAGACAAGTGCCAGACCTAAATCCAGAATGATGGTTAAGGGAGGGGACTCCCAATAGGAAAGGAAAACCTCTGAAGATTAGGGGGTTTCTGAGAAGAAGTAAATGTGCCAACCTAATGATAATTAGTGGTGGGAAAGTCTAACATAACCTTTGGTAAGATAAATGGAAATCTCAAATAACAGTGTGAGAATGACCATGAGGATGATTTAACTGACATCCAAAGTAGAGTGCCATCATAAAAGCAGTGCAGAGCTTTTGCATTATTGTGGACATTGTTGTTGGGGTATTTTTATCTACTGTGATTTGTCATCATGTAACAAATTAGGCTTGCTGTAATCGGGTAACAGACATTTTATTACTTCTTTTTTGTGGGCACCAACCAAGTCAATTTCCATGTCGTGAGCTAAGGCTTTCTGCTAGTGACCTTGCTGCTGTGGCATGAGCTCCAGTATCTTCCTCTAAAGCCGTCTTAGATTTGTTATTAGACCATGTATCTAATCACAGAAAAAGGGTGTCTTAATTATCTCCTCAGTCTCTCAGGACCAGAGATGAAATGGTGAAGTTTTGCCAAAACTAGAGAGCCATAGCATTTTGCAGTCTCACGCTGATTCAAGCCATCTAGTCACGACTTTTCCCGTGCAGTCTGTCATTAAAAAGAAAAGAAAAAAGAAAAGAAAATAAAATCTTTGCTGCCAATTCTTTGTTGAGGCCAGTGTGTTTAGTGACCTAGCAGTTTTGGCTAACTTTTGCCTTAAGTATCTTGATTTGTGTGCAGAGGGAACACATGTGACATTGGCTTTTTGGGGGGTAGAGCTAATTTTCAGACGAAACTGAGAGGTGACACATCCAGGATAGCTGACACAAACAAACCAAAGGTATATTCCATACCATGACAACATGATCTGGATATAAAGGGGGACCTGGCTGGGGAAGAGGGGTCACTGCTTGGGATTGAATTGGGCATCGAGTTCTGAGCATTAAGCAAATTGCTTTGCTTTGCTTATCAACATGTTTCTATACTCTTTTATTTGTATAGCTGTTGTTATTTTCCTCTTCCTTTGCTGTCCCTGTAAACTGTCCTTATCCCAGCCCACAAGTTTTACCTTTTTCTACCGATTCTCCTCCTCATCCCAGTGTGAGGGGAGGGATGAGTCAATGGCTGCATGGTGCTCAGCTGCTGGCCTGGGCTGAACCTCTACATCTCTTAAACCTTCTTGGGCTCCTGCCTTGCCACAGGGGCAGTGCAAACCCCAGGGCCACCTCTGTACACTATGAGCAAAATGGGAATGAGTAGTTGAACTGGGATTGAAACTTGATACTTTTGCATTGAAGAAAATTGCTCTTTCACAGGGGGCAAAAGATGTGTGTATCTTAAAGACATCCTCAAATGTGTGTGTGATGTATTTGCATATATGTTTGGCAGTCAAAGCTTTTTTGGCAGGCATTTGGGAAAGACGTTATTTAATCTTACTGTGAGATTGTCACAGAATTTTTTTTTGGTTTAGAGTTTCTCTTAAGGGCCATCAGTTTTTGGCAACTCCTTATGTCTTACTGGGAGACCTGAGACTATGAGGGTATATCTGTACAGAGTTGCAGTGACTTCTGATCATTTCATTCTCAGTATTTCACAAATGAAAAACCCAGCACCCAGCAAGAGTGCACCTCTTCAGAACTATTTCCATATTATAAATTCAGACAGCAAAACTCTTTAAATTGAAGTGTGTTTTTCTCAATTTAAAAATAAAATTTCAGGAGCACTCCATTTCCTGGAGACAAGAGAATGTTTACCTCTCAGCAGTATTTCATCAAGTAAACAACCAGAAACTGCTAACATTTTCCTCATCCTCCCAGAATTAGATGCACTTGATTTTTATTATTCACATCATGCTATTTACAAACCCAAGAACTATGTAGAATTCTCTGTGTACTGCACCCAGACAGTTTAAAATGTGTATTTTACCAGGCATTCAGTGCTTTCCCTGCACTTTAGAATTACTTCTGTTCCCTCCAAATCTCTCTACACAAAGCAAATAATGTTTTTTGAAATTTTTTCTTCATAAGTAGAGTATCTTGTGCTCATTTACTATTAAAACACCAATAAGATTAGGCATATGTAGCAGAAGACAGAGGACAAACACTAATAAAGGAGCAAAAAGTATGATAAACTGTTGCTTAATAGGAAAACTGTTCTTCGTGTTCATATAAGAGGTGACATGATCTAGTAGGCATCTCTATTTGATTGGAATGAACTTTAACTGAAGAGCAATATTCTGGAAGATAAATCATTTACAGGGGCCAGTGACAGAAGAAGTTTAAGATCATTCAGCTACCTTAAAATTAAAATGTATATTTTATACTATTTATGAATAGTGCCAAATCAGCTGTGCATTTATCTCTTCTTCCATCAATACAGTATTTTCAGAAAGATCTTTAAATAGAATTCAGAAACTAATCACAATCTATTTTTTATTACTCATCCCAAAAATATTAAATTGCCAATTGTATGTTTCCATCTTAGCCTTTTTTTTAGAAGGCACAGACATTCAATTAATTTAAATATTTTTTATCAGTGGAAAAGCTAAATAACAATAGCAACAGCTCATGTTGGAACAGCATTGAAAAATATATCTTCCCTGGGTTTCAACTACCATCCTACTGTATGAATCTCTTTCCAATACTGAAGATAGATTAACCACCATATTTTAACAGTTAATATCACTGTCTTTCATTATGCAACTCTTAAATACATGGATAATCCTTGTAATCTCAGTCAGGAGTCTGTGGAAACATTACAATGTATTGCTGTAAATCAGTCAGGGTGGGTCTGGGGGAACCTGTAACAAATCCCATCATAGAATCACAGACTGGGTTGGGTTGGGAGTGACCTCAAAAATCATCTAGCTCCAACTCCCTGCCCATGGGCAGGGATACCCTCCATTAGACCAGGTTGCCCAAAGTCCCATCCAGCCTTGAACACTGCCAGTGGAGGGGAGCAGCCACAGCTTCCCTGGGCAGCCTGTGCGAGGGCCTCACAACCACACAGTAAAGAATTTCTTCCTCACATCTAATCTAAACCTACCCTCCCTCAGCTTGAGGCTATTACCTATTACCTCTTGTCATATCACTATACTCCCTCTCAATTTTCCCTGTGATCCCCTTTCAGTTACTGACAGGCTGCCATAATGTGTCCTTGGGGCCTTCTCTTCACAAGGCTGAACAATGTGAGCTCTTTTATCCTCATAGGAGAGGTGCTCCAGCCCTCTGATCATCTTTGTGGCCCTCCTTTGGACTCCAATAACTCAGTATCCTTCTAATATTAGGGACCCCAGAACTGGACACAATACTCCAGGTGGGGTCTCACCAGAGCAGAGTAGAAGGGCAGAATCCCCTCCCTTGACCTGCTGTTCATGCTGATTTTGATGCAGCCCCAGGATACAGTTGGCTTTTTGGGCTACAAGCAGACATTGCCAGGTCATGTTGAACTTTACAGCAACCAACTCCGCAAATCCTTCTCAGGGCTGCTTTCAATCTATCCTCTGCTTAGCCTATAGCTGTGGTACAGACTGCCCTGAACTGCAAGCAGGTCTTGAACTTGATTTTGTTGAAGATCAAGCAGTTTGCACGGTCCCACCTTTCAAGACTGTCAAGGATCCCTCTGGATGGCATCCCTTCCCTCCAGCATGTTGACTGCACCACAGAGCTTGATGCAGTCAACAGACTTGCTGAGGGTGTACTTGATCCCACTGTCTATATTGCTGACATAGATACTATCATCAGAATACAGATTTTCTTGTTAAAATAACATTCTTTCATCTGCTTTACATTTTTCTTTTACTTCCTCTGTAAATTTTATTTAACTGAACTCAAAGGTAACAGATCAACCAAAATGAATAAATTGTTTTCCTTGATGTAGTTGTATGCAGGCTTTTTGATAGCATATTAGTAATTTGTCTTTTTTCACCTTGAGAAAAGTCAACATCAGGCATATATGTGTGGTCAAAATGCCTAAGCTGTATGTCATTATACTTAAGGCAATGCTGAACATCAAATCACAGCAATTGAAATTTCTGATTTCAGCCTTTTTCAAACACATAAAAATTGTTCAAAAGATGCTTGCCCTTATTCTTTTCCCAGTTTGAAATGGCTCTGATAGAAAATGCATTGAAAGCACAAATCTTAGACATTTCAAGGAGGTGTACACACCTTTTTTTACATTTAATTTCAGCCCACGTTAAAAAGTTTAAAACCACAATTATAATGATTTCTGGCTATGCACTGTTATATTCCCTCATGAAAAGTAGGTCAGTACAACTTTTTACTTATATTTCCTCAGAACTAGCACACATACTAAGATTACCTGAAAACAGTAATTGTATTTAAGAAGTTTAGCCAATATACTTTTTCAATTCACGGGAGAGACTTATCTCTCTTTTGAGAGGCAGATCTCAGAAAAGCCATTAGTTCGTTTATTCTGGATTGCTTTTGAAGTAGACAGTAGTCCCTAGCTTTATCTCTAGCTGTATCTGTATCTGCATTTCCCACATTCAGACTTTGTGGAAGGGATAAGTACATTAAGCCACAGGTTCACGGGATACTCTTCAGCAAGTGAAAATCTCTTACAATTTTTTTTTTTTTAATTTCAACAATAAACAACTTGAAGGTAAAAAATTTCTGCAGGAAGATTGTTTGAAGCAAATACTTCCACAAAACAAGAGGTCCCCAGCAAAAATGACAGTTATTAGGCAAGACAAAGAATCTACTTCAAATGAGCTGTTTTACTATACTGCAACCTAATATGACAATAAGGAAACAACACAGTATCTCTTGGTAGTTTCCCTGTGGATTAATAGTTTAATTTCCGGAAAGGATTTCAAAACATCGATGGGGAGCCCTCCGCAAACCTGTCAGCTGCAGTCCTTACAGAATACAGCAAGCAGGCTTCACACTGCAATGGGAATAATCCTCAGCTCAGAACAGGAGACAGCTCTCTTCCAGCAGATCCTACATGGTAGTTTGTAGGATGTTTGCTGCTAGAATGGTAAAACTGTACTCTTAAAAATTACGGCATATCTGACATAGATGTCATATATATTCAAATCTAATAGTTTTTATATGTTGTTATTTCACAATTGTTTAAAGCAGTGATTCTAAACCTGTAAGATGCACTAGCAAAGAAATTCAGGGCATTATCTATGTCAACTCTGTAGTGGAAGAGGTTTTTTGGAGGTAATAGCCACGTAGCTTCTGAGGCCAGAAGCAAGTGGTGAGCAAGAACAACTCCTGCAGAGTACAGAAACCAGTGTGCAGTCATGGCATACAAATAAAATTCTGTGTCTTAGGGATTCAATTTATTTTTAATTATGATCAATATACGATTACAGCTATTCCATTGGGCTATAATGCTGCATACTGTCATCTCTGTATATGAAAACAGAATGAGGTTGGAAGAGGAAAAAAATGTTTCTCAGGTTTTATATGACAAATCATTGTCCAGTTAAGTACTCCACTTTTTTTCTTACCTACTTTGTCTTTCACTTGCTGCTCTTCCATTGAGGTACAAGCATTTCCCTGGAGTTAAGGTAGAGCAGATGAACATGGTTTTCCATGCAGCTTGCACTAATATCAGCCTTAGGCATGTTGTAAATAATTAGTGAATAGATGATCTGATACTATAAAAACCATTTTGATTAATGTGTCTTGTTTCTAGAGTGTCATTCATAAAGTTTTATGAGAACAAGAATTTCAATACATGGCGAAATGACAGGAATGCTTTTTTAAAAAATGTTTACAGAGGAAGCCGTGGAATTTCAGAGACTGAACTTCTGAAAATATCAATCAGGTCTTTATAATACCATCTCTACAATGCACAAAAAAAAATTATTCAGAGTCAGTAAACACTATGTTTTCTTCTCTTGACCCAAATATAATGACCCAATCTGATGGTATTCTAATGATCTCAAAAGCTACACTCATCTCAAGCTCTATTAAATTTTAAAAAACGTTCTCAGTAACGTATAGCAAAATACTTCTTAATTCACCGCTCAGGGCTTCTCAGTACTTCATGAAATGGAAGGATGAGTTCTGAAGATTTCTTGGGGAAGGAGAGGAGAGAGAGGGAGGCTAAATCTAACATGCCAGGGATTGCCACCTACAAACTCGAGGGATGAGCAAAGGACATAACAAGTGTAAGCAGTATGAATCCCACAAAACTTGTGTAAATATTGTTCTAAACTTTATTGTTGTTTTCAAAATATTACTAGTCTTTTAAGTAAAAACCAAACCAACCCAACCAAACAGAAAACAACCCCATGACTTGCATCTATGCCATGGACAGCCACATCAGCACAGACGAAAGGCCTTACTCTTACCTTATCACCTGTCTGCAAGTGACTCCGAACAGCTCTTTAGGGAAGAGTACATGATATGAGCAAGCCTTGAGTGCTACTTTCCCCAAAATGTTCTTCGGGCCTCCAGCTGCTTGTGTCATAGGGACTGTGGAGGCAAAGGTGGCAGAATATGCTGGGTGAATTTAACAGGCAGCTGAAGGTAGCAGGGAGGAGGACATGATGGGGAATGGTGCTGGTAAGACCATGCCATCGCAGGAGTTGCTTGGGCAAAATCTACTTCGATGTGCTGAAGGCTGTAAGGCAGAGGTCAAATTTTTTGCTGTGTCTTGGAATGTTTAACTTGTTTTAGTAAAAGATGTGGATAAATAAAGAGGCAGAAGTTTAATCCATTTTCAGTCAAATGTCCTGCATAATCCTGAAAAAACCTCCTGGTGCAATGTGCAGCCTCACATCTCTATTGTGGTATCGTGACTGAACAACTCCAAGTCCAAACAGCCACAGGAGCTACTTTAACATACCTTTTAGATTTTAAAGAGCATTCAGAGGTTGATGTTCTGATCCATACTGCACATTACACACATTCACTGAATGGCATGCAACTGCAACTTCTCTTCCTCCAAATGCAATACTATGAAGTAAATCATAAAGAGTTTACATCTGATGTTATGTACACTGATATTTTGACCAGCATAACTCTGAAAAAATATTAAATGTCTTAAGAAGAATACTGCTGTTTACCTCAGGTTGATGTTCATGGTAAAAGAGGCCCATAACATAAAAAAATATTGAGGCACTGGTACTTCAAATGGAAAGTTGTAACCGTATTTCATGGAATCATGTTAAAAAAATACCCATTCAGTGTTGCTATTGACTAGCGACATGAACCTGGATAATTAGAAGCATATCTTTCCTCTTCCTCAGTATAGATAGAAAAGAGCTTAATCGCTGTATTTTTTGTAAATCAAGGTATACACATTTTTCTATTAACAATCTTTTTTTTTTTAGTGGGACACATTTTTTGTAAGTCCTGTCCTCAGGAGTGGATAAATTATGAGAATATATTTGTTCTGAATGGTTATAAAAGCTTTAGAAAAACTCCCTTGAAAATAAATACCTCACAAGGACCACATACATTAAATACTTTTCAAATTTAACAATACATTAATTATTAAAGAACTCTGGAATTTCCATGGAAACTGCATACTTAATAAGATCACATTATTCCCAGTTGCATGTACTAACATGAGCGGCTGTTGATGTCTAATGCAATAACCAGTAAGAACTGGTCACCTAAATCAGGATTTCCTGGAAGAAAGTAGAACAAAACACATAGCATATCTTCTTAACCCCTTCACATTACTGGCTTCTGCTCTCTGAAGACTGAGCACCCTTAGCAACCACATATTCAGATTTTATCCCTTTTATTGGTTACTCCATTCCAACCGCTATTAGCATGGAGGTCTCAAGGGAACAACTACTCAGCAGAAAGACATGAGACTTTTGAAACTACACCCTCTCTGTTGCAAAGGAAGTTTTATTCTGTAATGAACAATTTAAAACATTAGTAATGCAATTATCATTAAGTAACTTGAGAAAGGAAGGATCATAATACTTTTCTGAACAGCCGTTACAAAAAACATTTAGAAAGTAATCGAAAATCAGGGATCTGGAAGTAAGGTATCAGGAATTAAAATTAACTGTGCTCTTAAGCTACATTCATTGAAGAAACTGGCTTTTAAACTAAATTTGGCAAAGTTTAAAATATAGAGCCGCAGTTTTCCATTAAATTACTTCTTTGAGTTATATTTCTTTGACTTATATTTCTTTGATACTTTGTCACCTGTAGGCTCTTAACAAGAGCCAGAAAACACTGCATTGTTCTTAGTTTCCCAGGCTTTGGCACACTTCAAACTTGTTTATTAGAATAATCTCAGTAGAAGATCAGACTTGTTTAACATGACATGATTGTCTCTTGACGTCACTTTATGCATCCCCATGTTGTTCCCTAGAACTATTTATTTTGTTTTTTCTATGTTAGATAAAGAAAAATAAGGAAAGAAATGAGAAAAAGAAAACAACCCTCAGGAAAAATAGTCTGTGTCTTTGTCTACTGAATACATTGAAACAAGCTCAAATCCAAAAAACTCTGATATCCAAATTCTTCAAAATGTCTAAGAATTGGTGAAGTCATAAGGAAAGAAAATGTTCATGTTTAATTCTTTTTCTCCAAAGAAAAAAAGAAAATTACTCCACCTACATTGAAGAATCACAAAAATTACTTCAGAAATCTTTAAATAATAAAGAAGAGGGTCAAAATAACTCTAAGCCACTCCTAAGAGTTTATCTGAAGGGTATTGAAGCTGATAAAAAGATGTAACTTTTATTTGCTGCACTTAATACAGAGAATGTAGATAGACACAGGAAGTTAGGCGCACTCTTGGAGACAAAACCCCCCAAATTTATGGTTTCATCTAGATAGTCAATATCATCTGGGCACCCTTTTAAAAGATATTTCTGAGATTGCAGTTTAAACCACAGTGCCTGTTGGAGATAGGACTTGTTTAAAAGGCAGAATGAAACCCCTTACGTCTTAGGAAGAAATGAGGTAACTGCTGTGATAAGAAAAATATCACCAAACAAAAACATTTCTCCTATAAAAAACCTCAGTGAATTCCCAATAGGAAAGAGAGAGCAATCAATGCAAGGTCAGTTTAAGCCATAAAGAAATAAATTACTATCACACCAAAATGGAAGGCATGGAAGAAAACTCTTCTTGGCAGCACTGAGAAATAACATGCCACACATATTTTCACAAGGTGGAGATGCAAGATTCTTCATTTTGCCTCATATCAAATCTTGAGTTTAGGAGCCAGAAAATCACTACTGTCATTGGGATTACATAAGCACTAAGATAAATAGACAAATTTACAGATTGCAGTGTAGCAAGTTCTAATGAATTAGTAAATACTATCTGCTTAATTAATCAGTCTTCTGTGTTAAATGCTGCCCCCATCCCCCCCTGCCTCCCCCCAAAGGTTAAAAAATATAGTGCCTGTAGCAACAGTTACCAAAACATAACACTACACACACACAAACCTGTGGTATTTTTTAAATCCCCTGCTACTTTACATATAGTTTATTGTTTCTGGTGAATATAGTGCCATAATAAAATGTGGCTAAAAATCTTCAATTTTCCATATTTTAGATAATGAGCTACTGTACTTGTTCCTTTGCACTTTATCGTGAGGAAGAAGAAAGGAGTCTTGAAGCAGCTGAAACAAAAATGACTTATTTTCTTTACAATTAGAATTATTTATTTCAGAAAGTTCCCAGTTTTGACTTGTCCTAGCCTGCCACATCAGCGCATTTCATTCAGTTGCCAGCTGTGTTCTCAGTGCTGGGAAGAAATAGGTTCACATGAATGTGGAGCCAGTCCAAAGTCCTGACTATAGATAATGCTCCTAATTAGCCGTTCCCAGGGGAGAGATGTGCGAAGAGGCATCAGTTTAACACTGTTAAAATTATTTCCGAAGAGTTCCCAGCATCTTTACTAAAGGAATCAATCAAACTTGGCTTCAGAAGAAAATGTAATTGCTTTCAAGGATTAAAATTTTAATCAGGAGTATTCAATTAGCAGTTAATGTTGAGATCCACAGTTTAGATTTTTATGCAAATGCACCATTCTTATATTCACTCTTGAAGATAAAGGCAGTTCATAGAAAATGCAGTTCTGTCTCTCAGCTCATCAAGCCAGCGATAATTTACTTTGAAGAATATTTTACACTTGCTACATTTGGAAGTGTGGAAATACGTTCACTTTTGCCCCTTCTACTGTAATTAATCTTTGCATTAGTTATGTGAGGCAGCTCATATCATTTTTCTTCATGTGCACCTGGTGGTTTCAAAGAGATCCAACCAACATCAGATATAAAATATATATTAACTGTATATCCAGAATTGGGATTTGCAAGAGCTTGTTCACACCTCTTTAAGAGCAACAGCTCTCAAACAGAAGTTCCAGAACTAAAAACAGCATGGTTGCTAAGAACTGGGTCTTAAGAACTACTGATAAAGATATTAGAACAACCTTTTTAAACTCTTCCTCTAAAAAATCATATGTCATGAGAGGAGAAGTCAGTATATATTACATGTAAGTAGATGTAGAGATATAATGTTGGTTATTCCAAAATTATGTCACTTTCTTTGATCAAAATCCAGCTTTAATTCTATGAAATAGAATTTTGAATTTATGATTAAAGATAAATTTCTATTTTTAAAAAATAGAAAATATTACATGCATATTTGTTTTCTTGGTATTTGACAATATATCAAAATCTGTTAATTAGAAACTCCCCAGAAAGCATGGAAATGTACTAGACTGTTTCCTAGCTTCCGTAAAGCTCTTTGATTTTCTGATATATATAATACAATATGCTATTTTATCCTGGCAGTGTAGTCAGTACATATCAGAAAATAAATATAGTTAAATAATTTAATTTCTCCTTCAAAAGTGCAGACAGCGACTGTTATAAATGGCACAATCTATTCTTATGTGGAATCTAAACAGACAGATTTGTCCAAAGGCCTGAAGAAGTGAGAATAATGTCACTGGAAGTGAAAAACTTTAGATTTGACACTTCCTAGCTGTCTAAATTGTATTGCAGTGTATTTATGTCTTAATGTTCCTATTTTTAA
>VZTU01018423.1:39032-54072 GCA_013400835.1 Zapornia atra | reverse complement strand
GCGGCGTGGCGGCACCGGGCTGCCGCAGCTCCGCGGCTGGTGCTTCTGCCGAGCCCCCAGAATAAGGGGAAACCCCCCCAAACCCTCTGCAAGGTGGGTGGCGAGCGCTTTGCACATCGCCCCGGCCCCTCTGCCTTGGGCGGGGGAGGCGCTGAGGAGCGCGGTGAGCGCCGTGCGGGCTTGGCGGGGCTCTGTAACCCTCCCGCTGCCCTTGGGGATCGGGCTGAGCTCCTCAGAGTTTGGATTGCCTGGCTGGGCAGTGCTTGGGGCTGAGCTGCCCTGCCCGGGCAGTGTCTGGAGCTCACAGCTTTCCGCCAGGCTGATCTCCCTCTCCCTGCTCGCCTTGGCTCTGAGGGGAGCTCGGCTGCAGCTCGCAAAGGCCTGTGTGCTGGGAACAAAGGCTGTCGCTGTCCTCAGCTCCTCTGAGGGGGCT
Organism: Zapornia atra; assembly: GCA_013400835.1. NCBI lineage: Eukaryota > Metazoa > Chordata > Aves > Gruiformes > Rallidae > Zapornia > Zapornia atra. The sequence goes on along the minus strand of VZTU01018423.1, from coordinate 53,639 downwards.
GCAATTCCCGTTCTGTTGCGGTTGTAACTTAATGGGAAAGGATTTATTGAGCAGGAAACTCTTGCTTTTCTATTTACAATTCCCAGTGAGGGTGAGGGATCCTCCCCCTCTGCTCTGCCCTGGTCAGGCCCCACCTGGAGTGTTGTGTCCAGTGCTGGGCTCCCTGGGATCAAACAGACAGGGATCTCCTGGAGAGAGTCCAGAGAAGGGCTGTGGAGATGCTGAAGGGCCTGGAGCATCTCCCCTGTGAGGACAGGCTGAGTGAGCTGGGGCTGTTCAGCCTGGAGAGAAGGAGACTCAGGGGGGACCTAATTAGTGTTTATCAATATCTCAGGCATGGGATGCAGGGGGAATTGGCCAGCCCCTTTTCAGTGTCTGTGGGGACAGGACAAGGGGCAATGGCTGCAAATTGGAGCACAGGGAGTTCCACACCAACCTGGGGAAGAACTTTTCCCCAGTGAGGGTGAGGGAGCCCTGGGACAGGCTGCCCAGGGGGTGTGGAGTCTCCTTCTCTGGAGAGATTCCAGCCCCGTCTGGACACCGACCTGTGCAATATGAGCTGGGGAGCTGCTTTGGCAGGGGGTTGGACCCCAGGAGCTCTCCAGGTCCCTCCCAACCCCTCTGATTCTGTGATTCTGTGATTCTATGATCTGTGCTTACAGTGCTGCTTCCTACAAGGTGTTAATACTCTCCCTGGGAGGCAGCTCTGGCAGCTTCAATTTGTTCTGGCGTTTGACATGGGAAGGCTTTGAAGTGTTGCTTTTGAAACTGGCTAAGGCAAGGGGGGAGAGCCGTTATCTCAGCTGCTTGAAGAGAAGAACCAAAGGCAGCGTGCTGGGGCCATGCTCCAACACGTCCCTCTGCATGGTGCAGCTTGCTGTGCTGCACCCTGTGCTCAGGCTGGGGTGCATCGTGTGGATAGGCTTCATCTCCAGGCATAGCAGTAAATTGCTTGGCCAGGCTTGAGCCCTTGGCTTTTGCCTGGAGAAGGGTAGATCTTGGCAACAAGGAGTGCAAGCACCAACCTCTCATCATTCCAGTGAGGAGTTCAGGCATGTTGTTGGTTGATATGGTATGGAGGCTGGGGTTTAAGGCACGGTGGGTGCTGATGAATTTAAGGCAAGCTGTGTTTGCTGGCATAAAGTGTCTACAGTCTGGAGCTGTCTCCAGCTATTTCTTCTCCTTTGTTTTGGGATGTGTCTTGTGGGTTGGAGCTGGCATGCTTGGGAGGGGGATGTGTGTGGATGTCCATGCTCCCAAGGCAGCTTCTGGCCTGGAGAGGGTGGGCAGAGCTGCTCATCCAGCCTCTTCTGGAGCTGAGCTGCAAGGGGATCTCATCTGTCCCAGCACTGCCCCAGAGAGCAGTGAGGTGCCCCCATCCCTTCACACAGCCTGTTGGTGCTTTACTTCTGTGGTGACTTCTGAAGCCTGTGCTGCAGGGGGCATGGGTGCCTTGTGCCCCTTAATTAGAGTGTACACTAAGCTCTAAATGCCTCTGCTTAGACATTTAATTGTCCTTGCACTAACCAGACTTTCAAGGTCCAGGTGTGGGATTTCTCTTCCCTTACAGGCTCTTTTGGGGAAGCTATAGTGGGAATCTCCTCAGCCTGCAGCAGAGGAGACACTTGGAAGGAGCGTGCAGCAGCATTCTGTTTCCTGGAGGAAGAAGCAGTGTTTAGGTAGCTGCTTATGTGGTTTAGACCTTGGCTGGGGTTGAAGAGGTGGCACTATGCTGAGCCTGTCACTCTGTACTTCAGCCAAGGGTATGCTTGCCAGAGTACAGGATCTCTTCTTGCTGGTGTTTGTTCCCTGAAATTACTGAAGGGTTCATTAACCCAGTCATTTGTGCCAGCCCCTCCTGAACTGAGTAAAGGACAGTCCTGTCTGAAAGTGAAGCCTTGTGTCAGTGCTGACCTTAGAAGAGCCTTTACAGGGTCACTGCTTCCCAGGAGCCAGGGGAAGGAGAAACCTCTTTTGTAAGAGACTTCAGGAGAAAGCTGGGGATGCTGGATGGCTTCTGGGGACTATTGGCAGGGTGGTTTGTATCTCCAGAGCCTGTGTCTGCCTGGCTGAGGGGCAGAGATGATCAATCACGTGCATATCTGGGTGTGCAAAGCTAGTGAAGGGAAGTGGGGAGCTCAGTGTGAGGGTGTTCTCTGTGCTGGAGTTGTGGAAGGCAGTTTGTTTACTAACACCTGAAATTGATAGGTGTGATTACTCTGCCTGGGGAAGATGCCTGGAGAGAGAGCATGCTCCCTGCTGCCCCAAAGTGCTGGTGGAGTGTCCATGGGTCTGTTCAGCTGCTGGATGGGGAAGTCCTCCTGAAAGGTCAAAACCTTTTGAGGACACAGCTTCTCAGAGGGCTGAGGCTTCCAGCTGAGAGGGAAGGCAGCTGGGAGCTTCTAAGCCCAGAAACCTCAGTGAACCTGGCTGAACATGAACCCATGTGGTTTGATTTCTTGGTGGCACCCAGCACATGAGCTGAGTCATGCCTTGTGGCAAAGGTGGGGTTTGAGGATTGCTTTTGGGTTGCTGCTCAGTTGCAGGCATTGTTTCAGGGTGAGTACCTCTGCAATAGTTGTAGCTCTCTCTTTCTAGCAGCCATGTGGGATTCATTTAGCCTATTTGTCTCTGGGGTGTTTCTGCAGCTTGGTGGCTGTGAAATGTTGTGATTAATTCTTCAGTATTGTTCAGAGAGCTTATGGTGAAGTTGTTAGCTAGTTAACAGTGACTGCTGTAATTATTCTGGTGTGAGTGTAAACAGTAAGGCTGTGATGTGCCACTGTCTGCTGGAGCAACACTTAAATATGTGTCTGAGACGTGGGTATCCTTCCCCTTTTCCCTCTTCCCATGCTGTACTCTGCAGAGCAGCCAGCTGTGTATCTTGGAACCAGAAGCCATAGAAACATAGACTCATAGACTGGGCTGGGTTGGAAGGGACCCCAAGGGTCACAGAGCTCCAACCCCCCTGCCACAGGCAGGGACACCAACCTCCAGGCCTGGAGCTACACAAGGTTGCCCAGGGCCCCATCCAACCTGGCCTTGAACACCCCCAGGGATGGGGCACCCACCCCCTCTCTGGGCAGCCTGTTCCAGCCCCTCACCACTCTCTCTGTAAAGAACTTCCCCCTAATATCTAATCTAACCCTTCCTTCCTTTAGCTTTAATCCATCCCCCTTGTCCTGCCATTATCTGCCCTTTCACAAGCTGACTCCCCTCCTTTTTCTGTGCTCCCTTCAGGGACTGGCAGGCTGCAATGAGGTCCCCCCACAGCCTTCTCTTCTCCAGGCTGACCCAGCCCAGCTCCCTCAGCCTCTGTTTGTAGGGCAGCTGCTCCAGCCCTCTGAGCATCCTCGTGGCTCCTCTGACCCCTCTCCAACAGCCCCACATCTCTCTTGTATTGGGGGCCCCAGCTCTGGACACAGGACTCCAGCTGGGGCCTCAGGAGGGCAGAGCAGAGAGGGACAATCCCCTCCCTGTCCCTGCTGCCACCAGCAGGCACCTGAAGGCAGCTGCTCCCCTGAGGTCAGTGGAGCCAAATTCACTTCTTTTCTTGCTACCTTCTGCAGTTTCATGTCTCTGACAGCTTCAATACACACCAGCCTCAGTGAGGACGAGTACATCCCATCCTTTCCAGCAAAGCCTGGGGTTTTGGTGGCAATCCCTGCTGCAGAGCAGAGAGGAGGCAGGGTGGTCTGTATTAAGCCACCAAGAGCAGAGAGCTGTGTGCTGAGGTGAGAGGAAGAGTGCCCTGAAAACTGCAGTTGCTGTGCAGTGTCCCATGAATGCTTCTGGGCTGTGCTGGTTTGTTTAGTGGTTTTTTTTCCTCAGCCAAGTGGCTCCATAACTGCCTATGGTCCCTGTTCTCCTTGGGGGAAGAGTGTGCAGGGCAAGACTCCTGACTCTGCACATAACATTTTCTTCAGTTTCAGAGTAAAAACAATGTCTCTGGTGTTCCCCCTTTGCCTGGATTTCTGGGATGGCTGTTGAACTCTTAAGCATGCTACACAGATCAAGTCCTGCACACCCACAAGGCTTTCAACTGGAGAAGAATGACTTGGTATGTAGGATGGTAAATGAACATGAAGAAGGCTCCTTTGGGTGTTTCCTCTGGCTCCAGATTCCTGTGGCCACCTGGAGCTCCAATTCACAGCTAGACCCAAACTTTGAGTGCTTAACATGGGAGTTCAACTAGGAGCAGACCTGAGGAGCTCAGCTGGGCTGGGAAAAGAAGGAATAAAGAAGTGCTGTGGAAGCCCTAGCTGAATAACACCTTCTGAGTATAGATTAATAATGGCTTTGTGACTACTGCTGGAGGTGTGAATCAGTTGTACCAAGGGGTGTGAGATCCTCATACTCCAGTGACCTGGACTTTGACAGCTCTATCCTGTGTTGGAGCAGTGCTCTGCAGGCAGATGCTGCTGTTGTCCTGGTGGCTTGTGTTGTTTCCCAGCTGTCCTTCTGGGGTGCAGATCATTCACAATCCCATCTTGCAGTCTTATGAGGGGCAGCAAAGCTTGGACCAGTCCCCCAGTAGCTGCTCTTGGTTTTGCCTTGCCTGTCCATGGTGTATGTATTAACTCACAGACTGTTTTGCTGTTGATCCCTTGTAGTTGTAAGAGACTTACTGGAATATCTGTCTCTTCTTCCCCCCTTCCCACTCCCAGCAGTAGTTCAGGTCTCTATTCTCTAGGATAGAAGTGAGTCCTACCACCACCAGGATAGGATTATGGTGAGGGTAGGGTTTCTTTATGTACAAGTAGCATGGGCACAGCCTCTTGAACCCCACTGTTGCAGGCTGTCACATCTACAGTAGATAAAGCAGAAGGAATTGGGCAGCAGCAGGGAAAAAAAAGTGCCAACACAGCTTTGCAGAGTACTGTGTGCATGCACACCTACCTGAAGCTGGCTCTCATTACAAGCTCTCATGCTGTTCTGCTGCTGCATCCAGATCTGTCAAGTTATTCTCAAGTAGTGCCTGCCTTTGTGCTTCCTCCCCATGGTGCTGGCAACACACAGGCATCACTGGGGCCTTTTTCCTGCCTCTGAACCTCCTCCTGTGCTGGATGCAGCTGGTGTTCTTAGTCTGCTCTGATGTGGGCTCTTGGAGAGAAACTGCAATGCTCAAAGGGACCTCTGCTTAGAAGAGGATTTATAGCTGTTGCTTCATGCTGGGTGTCTGCTGCTGGACCCCCCCCTTCCCCTCAGACAACCCCAGCACATGGGGTCTTCCCCACTTGTGGACAAGAAGCTGGAAGAAGTGAGCTACCTCCTTATTAGGAGCCTGGGATGGATGTGATCTGGGAAATCAAGCCATGTTCCTGCTGGGCACTTCACTTTAGAGCTCACACATCTCTTCAGCATGTTCCCATCCTCTTACCAGGCTTCTGCTTTTTCCTTTCTCATCCAGTATTGATGTGAGCAGTGCTTGTAATTTGCCTTGAAGCAATATAAAAACGCATGGTTTATTCATAGCAATTGCTGGGAGGCCATTCCTTAAAGCCAGCTAGATTGGTTTAAGGCAGACTGCAGAATGGAACTGGTATTTTTTGGTTAATTTCCAGAGTTTCCTGTTGCTGAGGAGCCAAGAAGTGGCTGTGCTCTGCTTGAAACCCACTGTATGCCTGCCACCCAGAGTTATTCTCCCAGATGGAAAAGGGCAGGGTAAGGCTATGCCCCACCTGTGGGAATCAGTTCTTCTGTGACACATCCTCCCAGCCACCAAAAGAATGAACCAAACCACTATGGCTTTCCCCACGTTCTCCCAAACATCTGTCTGCTTGCCTCACTGCTTCTTTGCTAAGAGCATAAACCTCCCAGCAGGTACCAGTGTGGAGGCACAGACATAACTGCCTGAAATGCCACAGCTATGGAAAAGAAGCCTCCAGATCCAAGTCAAAGAGCTACAGATGCTCTGGGGCTGTTTGTTTCTTAGCTATAGTGATGTGTTTGATTCAACTCCAGAGTAGCTGGGCTGCCTTTGGTTCTGTGCCTGCCCAGCTTCCCTAAGGGAAGCCCCCTCCCTTCATTCCCAGCAAGGTCCTCACTGCTCTCAAGGCTGAGGCTGCCCACCCTTGCTGCTCATGGTGGGGGCACTAGCCTCCTGCTAATGGCCTGGCTGCAATGCCCAAGTGTTCTTGCTGTGAGCTGGATAGAAACACCTGGATTCATTGAGGGTGTGTTGTGGTTACTGCAGAGTGCTGAGAGTTTCATTCCACTGAGATCTTGTGGAGGAAAAGGAAATCTTCCAGAGTCTTTAATATTCCATGCTCTTTAGGGATGAATAAATGTTTCCTTGGCCTGAAACATTCTCCTGCTGTGCAATCCATTCCAGTCCCTTTGTCTCAGACAGCCTCCTTCCTTCCCTTTCTCTTCCCATGCCACAGGTTTTATTAAGCTAGGAATGTGCAGATGCTTCCCCATCAGGCTGTGTTTCAGTGTCTTTGGGAGCTCTGCAGATTGTCCTTGCAAGCTGTCAGTAGAGCTGCATGCCAGAGCAGAGGAAGATGGCTGAGAGCTGTTCATCTCTTGGGGAACTGGATATTCCTAGCTGATGGCTTTCTGCAACAGTGTCTGGCAGCTCTGTCTACCTGTTTCCAGCTAAAGGAAGGCTGTGGGATTGGGGAGTCAGTGGAGAAGGGTAGTTCATCACTGTGCTTCAATACATCTGTTCTGGCTGTAGAGACCCCCTGTCCCATCACACAGGTGGGACTCAAGCTGCTGGGTCACTTCAGAAGCAGAGCTTGGTATTCTCTGGGGCTCATCTGTGGCAGATGGCTGTCTCTGACCAAGCACAAACCACAGTGTCCTCCTGGACTCCAGTGTCTTGCAGTGGTGAAGCCTTCAAAAATGTATTGCAAGTTTTCATGGGGATGGATGGGTGGGTAGAGGGGGCAGACCTCAGGGTGAGGGGCTCCTCCTGCCACAACAAGGTGACTTAATGCTGCTTCTTTCACCCTCAGTCTCTGTCCTGCCACCCTCCTGTGCCATTCCCTTCACCTAAACATGATTCTTGATCCCTTTGAAGAGCCTCCCTACCCTCAAGATAAAAGGTGTTGGTGGGACTGTTGCATGTGGGTGAGGAGTGGGCAAATGCAGCCTGACTTGAGTGCTGGCTAAGAAAGAGTATAGCACAGAAAAGAAAACCCTCAGAGGAGATTTAATAGCTGGGGAGAATAATTGTCAAGTATTTCAGAATATTAACCAATGGCTGAATGAGTCTAATTAGCTTAATGAAGCTGGGTGGTTGGGTTCTTTTTTTAATCAAACAGATGGTCAAAACATGATGCACAAAAAATGAGATCTGCATACAATGAATGTGTCTAATTAGCAAATAAAAGACAGAGAAAGGGTTTGTTTTTCAACTTCAGAAGTGAGAGATTCTTCTGAGTGAGAGAGAGCCTTAAACTTCATGGGCTTCTTGGAAGTCTGAGCTCATTACAAGCATTGTTTTTAATGACTTGGGTGTTTGAGGTGGGACTCATCCTGGGGCTGGCTGCACCTCTGGGGAGGTGAGCAGGTGGGTGCCCTGCCAGCCCCAGCAAGGACCGGTCTGTGGCTGCTTGTTGTGGGCTCTAATTCCCCAAGGGCAGATTTGGTAGCAGTAATGCTGCTTAACCCCCTGCTCCAAAGCCTTTTACCTAAGTGTTTGCATGTGATAACCTCTGTTTTGCAGAAGGGGAAAGTGAGGAAGCAGTAGCCCAAGGTTTAAGCAGGCTGTAAGTACAGTGCCAACCATATGGTGCTGGTCAAGGTGCCCTCAGATGCCTGTGGAGTGTTTCCCTGATGGCCTGTGCTTGTGTGGCCTGTGCCTGGGGTTCCTGCAGCCACCCATCTGTCATGCTGCTCACCCCAGTCAATGAGACCCATTCCTGCCACTGCTTTGCCTGGGCTGGCTGTGGTGCTGGCTCCCATCCCTACTGCTGCCCCTTTACAACGTGGGTGCTCACCAGTTCTCCTGTGCCTCAGAAACCTGGTGCAAATCAATGCCTTCCCTCTCCTGACAGCAGAACCCTCTCCATGTGAACCTCAAGCACTTCTGTAGGTGTATAACATAGATCTGTAGTATCTCTGAGCCTTGCCAAGGCTGGGAGCATTTGCTCCAGTCTAATGTTAGAAGCTGAACAAGCCATTTTTGATATGAAGCCTGTAATAATAACACCTTGTAGCTAAAGAGTATGTTTTTCCCCATTGGTGAATTACTCAGCTCTGTTCTTTTCAGGCAGTGTTTAACAAAAGCAGAGACTTTCCCAGACTATATTTATTTAAACAGAGCTCAAAGATCATTTCTGCTTCGTTTCAGTGCTGTGACTATGCTGCTCCACAGTCCCATCTCTGGGGCAATTAGATTGCATGCAGGCCAGGCAGGGCACTGTCCCCTGCCCAGATGTACCAATGGTGTGCTTAACCCTGAAGAGGCTCATGGACATAGGGACCCACAGGTTCCACTGGCTTTTTAGGATGCTGTGGCACCTGGGACAGCCTCTGGAGCTGAGCAGGTGCTTGGGCTGAGCCATGTGGCCCATTGGAGTGGCAGCTCCACTAAGGATTTCCATTTCCATTTCTACCTGCTTCCTTTTTGCTGCTAATACAGGAGCATTTCAAGTGGGATGGCTTGGTTACCAAGAACTAGCTACAAACTGAAGGCTTGGCTTTGAAGGCTCCTCACTTCTGTCTCAGGAGGTATCTGTGAGCAGATGGTGATAGGCTCTGGTTTTGCTTATTCTTGCAGATTATTTGCCAGATAATTTTTCTGACTAATGCTTTGGCCTGTAGACTGTTTAAAATCCTGGAGTCAGGTTTCTGGTGAAAACTCTTGTGTTTGCAAATTTTAAACTGTGTTCCTGTGCCTGCTTGCTGATGTCACTGTGAGTGGGAGACTCTTCTCAGGGTGGCACATGCCTTCTGCTCCAAAGGAGAGGGGCAGCTCCTAAAGCAGAACCTCTTTCCCAAGGGCAAAATGGGAAGTAGCACCTTCATGCCCAGTTTGGGGTTTGTTTTCTTTTAAAGCACAGTGTGACTGAAATCCTAACCTCAGCATCAGTGCTGTCACACTGACCTCTCCTGAGGCTGCGTGGCTGTTTTGTGTGGCATGGGAAGGAGGCAGTTCTGCTGACAGAGAGCCTGTGTTTTGTGCTGGTGAGGGGCTGGAACAGGCTGTCCAGAGAGGGGGTGGGTGCCCCATCCCTGGGGGTGTTCAAGGCCAGGTTGGATGGGGTCCTGGGCAACCTTGTGTAGCTCCAGGCCTGGAGGTTGGTGTCCCTGCCTGTGGCAGGGGGTTGGAGCTCTGTGACCCTTGGGGTCCCTTCCAACCCAGACCATTCTATGAGTCTATGATGAGCATGGGAGATGGTCTGCAGCCTGCCAGTACCTGGAGGGAGCTTATAAACAGGAGGGGATTCAACTTTTTAAAAGGATAGACAATGGCAGGACAAGGGGGATGGATTAAAGCTAAAGGAAGGAAGGGTTAGATTAGATCTTAGGGGGAAGTTTTTTACAGAGAGAGTGGTGAGGGGCTGGAACAGGCTGCCCAGAGAGGGGGTGGGTGCCCCGTCCCTGGGGGTGTTCCAGGCCAGGTTGGATGGGGCCCTGGGCAACCTTGTGTAGCTCCAGGCCTGGAGGTTGGTGTCCCTGCCTGTGGCAGGGGGGTTGGAGCTCTGTGATCCTTTGGGTCCCTTCCAATACAGCCCAGCCTGTGATTCTATGATCCTGTGTAACTTCACCTGTGCAGAGCAGCAGTTGGGTGATTTGACTGTGTGTAGCTGAGCAGGACACTAATAGCAGCACTGATGGGGTACTGCAGCCCCTGGCACAGCTCACTCTCTGCTCAAAGGCTGCTGGGATTATTTTTTAAAATTATTTTCCCCCCTCATCTCTTGCTATGTCTCCCTTTTAATAAAAAACCAACCAAACAACCCCCAAACTTCTTTTGGATGTCTCTGGAGAGCTGGCTATGATAACTGCTTGACTGATTTATTCTAGTATTTTTACATTTACTGGATTTACATAACAGCCAAACAATCTGTTTCAGGAGTTTAATATAAACCCAACTCTAGTGAGTCACATCCATGTTAGCAATAATGCAAAGAGAGGCAGCTGGGGGAGTGGGGAGGTGACTTTTTCTGGGTTTCTGCATGGGAATATCTGGTTGCCTGAAATATCTCTGACACTTCAGCGTGGAGTGACGCTGCCAGTTCTTCTCTGCCATCAGGAATTTGTTCTGAAACTTTGGAAGAGCAGTGGGTACATCACATCAGTGCTCCCCAGCGAGCTTGGTGGCCTTTCCAGAGCTGCTCAGGCAGTGCTTTGTGTCCCTGGCACTCCACCAGTATGTCCTGGGGTGTGCAGGTTTGAAAGAGGGAATGTAGCTATCAAGAGTGGCAAGATAAAGCCTGGTGTGATGTGCTGCTTGCCTTTTCACTTAAAAACCATGTAGCCTTTGTGGGCCAGCTCCCACAAAGATGAGTCTAGCAGTGAGATGCTGATGTGTACCAGCACATCCTCTTGGGTTCTGGGGTTTGGGGGCTGTGGGGTTTCAGCTCAGTGGGGTGAGGCGAGATTTTGTGGTGGATGAGAAACTGAACATGAGGCAGCAGTGGCTCTGGCAGCTGGCAAGGCCAATGGGATCCTGGGCTCCATCAGCAGAGGGGTGGCAGCAGGGACAGGGAGGGGATTGTCCCTCTCTGCTCTGCCCTCCTGAGGCCCCAGCTGGAGTCCTGTGTCCAGAGCTGGGGCCCCCAATACAAGAGAGATGTGGGGCTGTTGGAGAGGGGTCAGAGGAGCCACGAGGATGCTCAGAGGGCTGGAGCAGCTGCCCTACACAGAGAGGCTGAGGGAGCTGGGCTGGGTCAGCCTGGAGAAGAGAAGGCTGTGGGGGGACCTCATTGCAGCCTGCCAGTCCCTGAAGGGAGCTGATAAGCAGGAGGGGATTCAGCTTTTTAAAAGGGCAGATAATGGCAGGACAAGGGGGATGGATTAAAGCTAAAAGAAGGAAGGGTTAGATTAGAGATTAGGGGGAAGCTCTGGTGTGGGCAGCCTGGCCCTTCCTGCTTCAGGGGCTCTGTCACCTCTGCAGTGGTGGGGCTCTAATGTGGGCAAGCAAAAGGGGTCTCCAGCTTGAGTTGTCATTTATGAAAATCCCCATCAAGAGGCAGCAGGAATGGACTGGCTGGCTCTGCCTTGCTGCCTCTGGTAGGGGTTGGCTGTTCAGCTAAGCAAGTCCTCCTCTTGCTGCAGCTTGCTTATTTGAATTCTTGTCTTTAGAATGGAAAATAAATGCTGGCTGATGAGATCCATTACAGCACTAATTTTAGAGCAAGCCGAACACTAGGAAATTGTTTTCAATCTTCAGTCTCATTTCTCCTTTTATTCCCCCCCTCCATTTGTGCAAACTGCATTCTTCTAAATGCCCACTAATGTCCTGCTCACTCTTATCTTCAGGCATTCTTCTGCCAGCCTTCTCTTCTGATACTTCTTCGTTCAGCCACTTGACACTGCTGCTATAAAAGCTCTCTCTGGGGCCATGGGCAGCCGTGTTGGCACTGTGCAGGCAACTGGTGAGAGGTGCCAGCAGAGCCTCCTGCAAGGCTGGGGGGGAGCAGGGATGGCAGCATCAGGGTTGAATTTCTTATCCGGAGGTGCCCAGGGCTTTCTAAGTCTTTCCAGCCCCACCCTAGCCTGCTTTCTCAATGAGCAAGAGGGAAAATATGAATTTCTCTCTGGTCTGCTGAAGAGTTTAGAAAGCAGTCCCAAAGTTTCAGTGTTTGTCCTTGAGCAACATCTCAGGTTTTCAGGATGGAGCAGGCAGTGACTTGGGAATGGCTCAGTGCTGGAAGAACAGTGGTGTACAAGGTCTAGATTTTTAAAGCATGACTGTTTCTCATCAGCTGGAAGTTTGCACTGGCTTGAGGATGCTTAACTGGTTGTCTCTTTTGAAACCTTCAGGGTGGCCACAGATAGCAGTGCTTCCTTTAGCACTGCTCCATGCTCGCAGTGTGTAGCAGAGTCTGATTGAGCTCCAGATTAGCACTGGTGGCAGAAATCCAATGGTTTCCCTCCATGCAATTCTTAGAGGCTCTCTGGAATAAGGTGTTTCATGGGTTTGGCAACCAGACATCCCAGCAGCTGCTGTGGCCATTAGCAGAGAGATTGCTGAGAGACTTGCAGCCTGCCCTGGGGAAAGCTTTGAAGAATCTCCCATCTCCTGCCTCTGGCTCCCTCACACTCTGCTGAGAGCCCAGTCTGCTGGCAGTGGGCATACCCCTCAAAAAGAGCTGTCTCTTTCCCCTGGCTCCTTGTGCTGAAGACGAGGGAGATTTTTCACTGCTCCCAGCAGTTACCCTTTCCTGCTTCCCAAGGTGTGCTCAGAGCCTTGCAGCAGCTAGAGGTGTCAACCCACAGGAATTCAGCAGGCAAATGTCTTCATAGGCAGCCTTAGTGAACGTGGCTGAGCTAAACCCTTTACTGAACTAAATGCAGTAACAGCTAATCCCCTGGAAACAGTCACCTGGGCCCTGTGTGGTGAGAGAGGCTTTGCTGCTCTGATTAACAGCACTGGCAAGACATTAACTCACTTTTCTTTGGAAATGAAAAGCACCTCTCCAGGAGAGTTTAAGGGATTAGGTCCCAGCTGGAATATTAAGGTAGGTTTGGGGGTTTGTTTTTTTTTGGCACCTTTCTTTCAAGAATGTGTGTTAAAAGCCCAGCCAGGCTGGATGGGATGGGGGATTATGGCTGGGCATCCCTGCGCGAGGGAAGAGACTGCGTGTGGCACAGAGGGACAGAGGTGACACAGAGGGACAGAGGTGACACAGAGGGACAGCGTGGGGCCAGTGTCACCAGAGCAGCTTCCCAAGAAGGGCAGCAGCATGCAGGTTTTGGCCCCAGCTGCCTACACTGGGGTGTTTTGCAGGGCACCCCAGCTCCATAATGCAAATGAACCTCTCTGACTGTCGGGCCGTCACCTAAAGGGGTGAAGCTCATTTAAGCCTTGTTATGAGCCAAATGACATTGACCTTTTCCAGCCCTTTTCTTTACTAGGTGCTGAAGGCTGTGGAGAGCAGTCAAGCTGTTCTGACAACTCTGCTTTCCTTCCTTTTTTTTTGGGGAGAAAATTTGCACAGATTTCTTTATTATCTCTTATTTTTTTTTTGCCCCAACACAACACTTGGTTTCAAAAGCCTGCAATTCCATTGACATTAAAAGCAAAGCTCTTGCACTTCAGTGGAGGCTGCTTCAGGCTGTAGTTTTGAGGCTAGGCTTTTATCTTGTTGCTGGTTTCCATGAGGCTGCAAACCCAAGCTCTTCCCTGGCAGGAGTGTAGCCTGAGTGCATCCCTTGGGATACTTATAAGGCTGGTGGCCTGCAGCCTGTCTGTAGGGATTAAAACAGGTGTATAAAACACACCTCTAAACTAATCTAAGATGGAGAAAAGATTAAAAACTTGCATTAAGAGCAGGTTTTAGTGCTCAAAATACTTCCAAAACCCTGTTACCTTTCAACCTGTCTTTCTCCAACTGAGTTTTCTATTTTAAGTAAATAGCACAGAGTTAGCTCAGAAGGGAAAAGATCCAAGTGTCACCATTCAAAGCCTCCTTTACTGGTTAGGTGTTTGTGGGACACACTCAGGAAATGAGCCAACACTTGAAAGTATATGTATTATTTATTATTGTATCTGATTAACTACCACTTGAGACCTTTTGGTTGGTGTTATGGCTCCCTATACTACTCAAGGTTATATATGCCAATGTGTATGCTGGCATTTGCCCCAGTTAAACACTGCAGGAAGGGCAAGTGTTGCAGGTGATGTATGGCAGTTGAGAGTTTGGGCAGTGGGAGGTGATGGTGTGGCACTTGGTGCAAGCACTGGTGGAACTGAGGAGATCTACAAGTGGATGGGACTGGTGAGACACTTGGTGCTGGCTCAGTCCTCCCAGGTCTGGGATGAGGAGTTGCTGGCCCCCATTGTGGGGAGAAGCAGCAAGGTGTGGGGTTGGGGTGTCCAGCTTTGATGTGCTAAGGGATGAGAGGCAGGAGGAGAGCTTGGCTCCCAAGCATCAGGCTGCCAGTAGGGATTTGGGCTCCCTGCTTCTACAGCTCCTCTGGACTGGAATAGAGAAGTGCAGAGTAATTGCTTGAAAAAAGGAGGTGACTCTTCCCTGTCCCAGCCATGCCACTGGCTCTGATGCCACGGGCTCACAGGGGATGCTGTGTGCCTAACTGCTGGCTCCACCTCCTCCCTGGACCTGTTGTTGGCTGTTGCTGTGTGTAAGACCCTACACCACTGGGTCTGTGCTGTGACTGGCAAACCCCTTTGATTCCTGTAACACCAACCCAAGGCCCTGAGTGAGCAGGTCCCATGGAGCAGCTCTTCCCTGAGCAAAATGTGCTCTTAAGCATTTGCTTAGCTTCAACCAGCCCTAAGCAAATGAGGCATGTGTTGAGGTAGTTAATTACTTCTAATTAACTGCACATCTGGAAGAATAAGATGATAACATCACAGTGAATGGGGTGGTGGCATTCCCTCTGACTTCACCAAAGTAACCAGGCTGCTGGGCTGCAAGGGGGAAGGCAGCATGCTCAGCTGCAAGGGGGAAGGCAGCACACTGG
>VZTU01018423.1:10923-38941 GCA_013400835.1 Zapornia atra | reverse complement strand
GCTGCAAGGGGGAAGGCAGGATGCTCAGCTGCAGGGGGGAAGGCAGCATGCTCGGCTGCAGGGGGGAAGGCAGGATGCTCAGCTGCAAGGGGGAAGGCAGGATGCTCAGCTGCAGGGGGGAAGGCAGGATGCTCAGCTGCAAGGGGGAAGGCAGGATGCTCAGCTGCAGGGGGGAAGGCAGCATGCTCAGCTGCAAGGGGGAAGGCAGGATGCTCAGCTGCAGGGGGGAAGGCAGGATGCTCAGCTGCAGGGGGGAAGGCAGGATGCTCAGCTGCAAGGGGGAAGGCAGGATGCTCAGCTGCAGGGGGAAGGCAGCATGCTCAGCTGCAAGGGGGAAGGCAGGATGCTCTTTGCTTTGCTGTCGCTGGTGTAACTGGAGGAGGGCCCTCTTCCCCAGCATCAGCCCCGCAGGGCTCTGCTCATTTAACCCTTCTGCAAAGAAGCCTGCACAGGGGGGCAATCCAAAAAGCTCCCTCATCAAATGACTCCTGTGGGAGAGGAGTGAGGGGGCCTGGAGAGGAATGGGAGAGTCAGGAGGGAGCTGCAGGGAAGGGCTCTTTCTGGAGTGAATCATTCCTGGCGCAGAGGCGGCAGCGGCGCCGCGCCTTCTAATTTGGGGATTTTGGGGAATGCATGATTGACACCCAATGAGGGGTGCAGGATGTTGTTTCTCAGCAAGCTGTCATTCCCCTGCTTCATTTACCTGTCAGCACTCCTGCAGAGGCTCCTCTCTTTGGATGCCATTAACCCATTGCCCACACCACCTCCCTGCAGCCAGAACACAACCCCAGAATGGTTCCCTGCAGCCACAGGGGCTGGATGGGGCTGCAAGGGGGAAGGCAGGCTGCTGGTCTGCAAGGGGGAAGGCAGGCTGCTGGTCTGCAAGGGGGAAGGCAGGCTGCTGGTCTGCAAGGGGGAAGGCAGGCTGCTCTTTGCTGTTGCTGGTCCATCCAGCCCCTGTGGCTGCACAGAACCATTTTGGGGTTGTGCTCTGGCTTGTTTATCTTGGCTGTACCTCTGGGCACTGGTAAGCAGGAGCCTTCCAGCTGTGAGTCCCTCTGGGGCTTGCCATTGATGGGCCAGGCACAGCCCAGCCCTGAGCTGGCCAATACCCCAGGCTCACTCCTACACACACAACATGGTTTTAGCTACTGTGCAGAAGGGCATCCCCAGCTCTTCTCATTCCTGACACAGCTGTCATCTCCCTGGGAAAGGACTGGCTCTTGCTGTGTGTGGGTTCAGTGCCTGGCTGGGTCCCTGCTGGGTCAGGGGAAGTGATGCTGGCACCAGCGCTCCTTTCCCTCCCATACTGGTCTTGTTCAGGAGAGGAGGGACCGACAGCCCAACCCATATAAAAAGGGCCATTAAGAGTTTTGTTTTGCTGCAGTATAAATTTCAGCCAAATTCTTCCTCTTGGCCCTGTCCCCATAATTAAGAGTGTGTATGTTAAAGTGCTGTGAGCCTAAGCAGAGGCTCACTGCAAAGTAAACCGAGCGCAGGACTTAGGCAAGTCTTTTGTTACTGCTGCACAGGGCTTATGCTAATAACAACAGCAGAGATTGAACCCAATCCCTGATGAGCTTTCTAAGAGTCTGATTAATCTGTTTAACAGTGGAGCTGGGGTTTTGTTTTGATCTTTTTCATAAGAGTGAAATTGTTGCCCCTCTCAGAGCTGGTGTAAGCACAGCAGCATCGCCTTCCTAATTGGCTTCAGGTTTCTCTGGATCTATTATGTTAAGGGTTTGCAAGAGCACCCATCACCATGGCATCAGAATGCTTCCTGTGCCAGAAACCCTCCATAAAAACATACACAGACCTGTGCACACACTTTGATCTGCTGGAAAGTGTGAAGATCTTCTCCTGGAAGGTTTTTGCATGATTGTATCCCCCAAATAGTTAGCTTTGGCAATAGCTCTTTGCTGCTCATGCTGGTATCATGGCTCTGGTCCACATGGCATTGAAGAGAGAGTGGCATCTTTCTGCCAAGTTTTGGACCAGACCCTGTACAAGCAGGATTTTGCTTTTCTGTTCTTTATGGTTCAAACTCTGGGGGTAGGGAGCAAATTTATGGTTCAAACTCTAGTGGGAGCAGGGTCCTGTCATGCTTGTGCTGTCCAAAGGCAGATCCTGACTCAAAAACTTCTCTAAAGGTCAAAAAATAGTGGTGGAGCAGGGAAGGGGTGACAAATTTTTAGCCAGTCAGAAAAGCATCTCCCCTGGGCAGGTCACAAATGCTCTGCTTGGCTTTGACTCTCTGAGAAATACAGCAGCAGCATGGGGAAGCAAGGTATTTAAAGTGAAGATGCAGATGTAGAAGGCATCAGGATTTAAAGGCTGTGTGGCAGAAAGCACAGTGCAGCACAGAGCTGGAGGAACAAGGACATGCTCTTGGAGAAATGATCCACTCTTAATAGCAAGAGCATCTTCCTCTCTTGATTCCACCTCTTCTTGAATGCACTTACTGATTGCTTTTTGGGTATGAATGCTTGTAAAAATGGAGTTTCCCTAAGCAGATGGGCAGTGTTGATGAGTTCATGACTTCAGAGAGCTCTGGTGGTTTGAAAACAGAGTGAGGATGAAGTTGCCTTGGCCACCATCAGCTGTCTGCTGCTGGCAGAGGGACAGCGTGGTGGGGGCTGCACACTGCTCCATCCTTGGGGAGCTTTGTTGTTACTGGCTTGGCTAAGATGCTTATGGTGGGGTGGGAAAGAGACTTCCCTGGGGTGAACAATCCCTGGGAAGTGCTAACCCCTTTGGGATTTGCTATATCAGAGCAGAGAGTGAATGAGAGGAGCAGGATGAAACCCTTAGTCTGAAACCATGGGCTTTTAATGGCTGGGTCTTTGTGAAGTGTTCTGTTCTGGGTGTTTTCCTCCTGCTGCTTTGTTCCCCACAGTCCCAGTTGAATTCCTCTGCCAGGAAAGAGCTGCATTGGTGTGGTGCAGGTCACTGCAGGGCAGGCCTGCCTTGCCCACAGGTCGGATGCCAACAGCTGAGAGTGTTCCTGGGGTGAGACCGTCCTTACGCCTCTGCAGCAGACTCCCAGAGAAAGGGATTAAGGATCACAGTAAGCTCCTTTCTGCTGGCCTTTCTCTTTCCCCAAGGTACAGCCATTTGTCTGCTGAGAGGATCTTCCTTTGGGTTCCCTTTTCACCAGTGCCAGAGGCCTAAGTTCAAAGAGCCATGGCAAGCGTGTACCCATCTGTAATCCTCCAGCAGCCAGTGGGTGCCTTGTGTGGTGGCCAGCAGAGCTGCAGGTGGCTAGTGAAGTCTTGCTGCCTCACTGATGCTAAAGAATGGTTTGGATAGAGGGGGACACATGGAGCACTTATCCCAGCAGGGAGCAGATGGATCTCATGATGCTGTAACTGCAGCACAAGAGCTGGTAATTGCTGTTTATTTTGCAAGAGGCCTTTAGTGTGGGAGAAGGGGGCATGTTTGCAGCAGGGTGAAGTGGATTTGTGGATGTGAAGTGGAGCTGCTGTGTGCTCTTCTTGAAGGCTGTTGGGTGTTCTTCCCTCCAGGAGACTCCATGCATGTGATACAGTCACCATGGAGAGCAATAGATGATGATGCAGTGGTGGGAGCTGAGCTGGCTGCTTACATTTGTGTGCATGTGTGTCTCTGAAGATGTCTGTAAGTGCCTGTGCCATCCTGGCAGCAGCTGAGCTGTTGGTCCTGAGGACCTTCACCCTTCAGAGGTGTGTGTTGGCCCACCTGCAGCTTTAGTGGTGTTTGCTGTAGTGATGCTGCAGCTTTTTCTTTGCTAATCTTGTATCTGCATCCACATGCAGCAGCTGTGAGTCTCTGGAGACTTTTCAGCCTCTTCATCCTTCCTCATCAGTGCTGGCAGCTGCTGCTGCTTCCTGGGTAATTTTGACTGAGTTACAACATCCAGGTTCCACTGAGTCTAAGCATCTCCATCCTCAGGCCAACCTGTTGTCTGTGCTGTTTTTCCTTCTGCCCAAGAGGGGTCATTTTCCATGATAGTTGATTATTTCAGAGTGAAGTTGAAGTTTTTGGAGGGAAGAGTAGCATAGAAAGATGGCCAGGGGGCACGGGCAGATGTGGTCTCATGTTTCAGCCCAGGGAGATCGCTGCCACGCTCTGGCACAGCAGTTGTGGAGTCAAAGCTGACTGTCCTATGGCACTAAATCCCAGGAGCTCACCTCAGTTTGTGAGAGGTTGAGTTTGGCCACTGGATTTAGTGTCAAGTCTTCCTCTGGGCCAAAGAAAATAGTGAAGGGAAAGCAGCCTCAGCTCTGTGGAGGAAAGGGGGTGGGTGCTGGCACCTGTAAACACCTTTAGTCCAGCACAGGCCAACTGCAGTTCACTCCCTGGGGAGAAATCTCTATTTTTTATATTAGTTTCTGTAAAGGCAGATGCTCACAGGGCTGGCCTGTGAGGCTAAAACCCAGGCTGCCTTCTCCTGTGGGCCTGCTGAAGGATTCAGAAAACCTAAAACCTGTGGCAATGCAGTACCACCCCCCTGGCTGTAGTGTGGTGACAGGGATACAGCTTCAGAACAACTCCAGTTAGTTCAGTGGAGTTATTCCACTGATGAGTGCTTTGTTGGGGTTTTTTTTTTGGATGCTGAGCTAATTGACCAGGGAGAAATGAGCAGCCCTGGAGAACGGCTCTGCACTGGGCAGGGAAAGATTTCTGGGGATGCCCTGGGTGTTTGCAGGGTGCATCATTGCTTCTTTGCTTGTGGCTGCCCTGATGCAGCACAGTGGTGTGAGGGCTGTCACACCTGCTGACTGATGCCATCACCTGGACTTCAGGAAGAGGACAGAGGTTCAACCTTGTCAGGGAAGACAGCAGGCCTGCTCGCGGCCTAGCTCTCTTCTCCCAAGATTTAGTTACTGCAAACGTGGCAAGCTAAACAACTGCTAGTTGGTTACACACACTGTTCACACCCCACTGATTGGTTGGTGATTATAACGAGCTCTGATAAACATATAGCTAAATAGCTTTAGTTTCCCTTTGATGCCTAAAAGCATCCACGCACCTGCTGTTTGACCATCTTATTCTGGCTGGTTCTTCACATGCTCCCTTACTCCCAAGCAGCTTCCCATAACTGCTGCTTGGTTTAGGGCAGCCTATACCCCTGTCATCAAGGCCTCTGTGTTTTGAGAGTGTGATTATTAAGATCCTCTCAGCATGAGGAACTTTTCCTGTCTCATGAGAACAGGAGGATATTGTCAGGGCCTATGTTTTCGGTGAAGAGAGCTAGGCCGCGAGCAGGCCTGCTGTCTTCCCCGCCACAGACTAGTGATGCAGTTTGCCTCCCCTGCTTCAGCACAGGGTTTCCTAGCAGTGCTCTATCTTAGCATGACAAATCAGCACCAGTTACACTGGCATCAGAACTGGGAGCCCCTTCCTGACCTTGGAGTGCTGCTGCATGAACATAGAAGATGGCTGAGTGTTTTAGGGAGTGAAATGATTTGGGTTTGGTCATGGATTGAATTGAGATCTCTAGAGCCAGTGTGCTTACTCATCAGATGACTCACACTTTAGTCACTTTAAGGCTAAATATGTCTCTTTTTGGGTGTTCCCAGAATGGGATGGGGAGGGAGAACCTTAAAATTTCCACCTCCCCCTTTAAAGTATCTAAAAAAAGAATGATTGTGGGAAGGATGATGGTACAGTCAAATCAAGGCCTTTGGAAAGAACGTGCTGAGCTGATGTGTCAGGCTGAACAGGAGAGAGCTCTGTCTGGCAAGCACGGTGCACACCAGGTCCTTGGCCTGAATTTTACAGCACAGGGACACTTGAATTTTGCTCTTTGAGAGTGGTCTCATGGAGCACAGGGAGTTCTGCACCAACATGGGGAAGAACTTTTCCCCAGTGAGGGTGAGGGAGCCCTGGGACAGGCTACCCAGGGGGTGTGGAGTCTCCTTCTCTGGAGAGATTCCAGCCCCATCTGGACACCGACCTGTGCAATATGAGCTGGGGAGCTGCTTTGGCAGGGGGTTGGACCCCAGGAGCTCTCCAGGCCCCTTCCATCCCCTGTGATTCTGTGATTAAGCTGCACAGATTGGATTTCTTCCCTCTCTTTCCTCTCAGGCTGTGTTTGCCTTTCCCTTGCCTTGAAAAGCTTTGGTGCCACATTCAGGTTTTATTTGCAGGTGGCATTGTCTGCAGTAGAGCCCAGGGAAGAGAGGCACCTAAAAATCCTCTGGAGGTGGATGGCTTCTAACTGCTCTTGGGTTTTCAAGATGTTTTTCTTTGGCTTTGTCTGCTGTGTGCAGGAGAGGGGTGCTACAGCCCTAGCTGGAGCCTGGGAAGGAGGCTTTGATTCTGCAAAGATATGGCCCTGTGCATGTGGCCGTTGAGACTGGCTGTGTCTCTTCTGGCCAATGTCTTCAGCTGGGGCAGCTCCTCCTGTAGCTCAGGGTGCCTCACAGGGGCATGCAAAGCAAGAACAAGTACTGTGTTGCTGTCAAAACTGCACCTCTCTCATCAGGGAGCTGCTCCTTGCCAGTGGGTTTACTCCCCATCCTCCTCGTGCAGCTGCTGACTCCATGGCTGGGAACCTTTCCCTGGTGCCTTTCCCTGCCCTGCAGCAGTGTCAGAGCTGTTGGAGGTGCTTACATCATCCTTCATGCTTCAGAGAAGGGCTGGCTGGTTGACTTTGACATGCAGGGCTTGTCCTGAGCCATGGAGAATGAAGGAACTGCTTTGGTGTCCTAGGGCAGCGTGGCACCCCAGCCATGGCCGCTGCTGAGCCCAGGCTTGCTGAGCACAGCCAGAATCACTGCTGTGCCTCAGGGTGCCTTTTCCACCCTTGTTATTCCAAGTCACTCAGCCCCTGGAAACTTTTTTTGGTGGTACTTCAGTGCTGCAAAGCCTTGTTCAGGCTTGGCCAGACACTGAGATTATCCTCATGCTAGGTTAACAGGCCTTTCCAACCTGAAGATCCTATGAGTGGCCAAGTTTCTGGAATAGCATCACAGTGACTACTACCAGCTTTCTCCCCAGAAGCTTTTGCCTCCCTAGATAATCTCCAGTCACTGACCCTTGGGCTTTGAAGGTGCATTTTGGCTTAAAGAGCTAAAGCTTAAAGCTTCAAAGGAATTGGGAAGCCTCCCACCCATTCAGTTCCCAAGCAGCATGGGTTACCTGTGCACAGACAAGGGTAATCGTAGGGGTGGTTGACCTGGTTCAGATTCCTGTGGGATCTCTGCCACTGCTCTCCAGGAGCCTGTGCCCTCTGTACAGAGTGTCTCTCTGCTGCTGCCTTTGATTTTGTGCAGGTTAACTGAGGCCATGTTTTTAAGTCCTGGGGTTTCTAAAGATGTGAGGATTATCAGAAGATAGGGGTTATCCATGTGGAAATACAGCAAAGACTCTGAGCTCTGAAGCTGAAGTCCATTTGTGCTTTCTAAAAGTGTTCACTGTTTTTTGTCTTGCCCTGTGTGGTTCTTCTGTGCCATCACAGGATCACAGGGTTGGAAAAGACCTTTAAGATCATCAAGTCCAACCATTCCCATCCTAAGCTGGACCATTTCCTTCAGTACCTCATCTCCCCTTGTTTTAAACACACCCAGGGATGGTGACTCAGCCCCCTCCCTGGGCAGCCTGTGCCACAGCCCAACAACTCTTTCAGGGAAGAACTTTGCCCTCCCATCTGCTCTGCCCCTGCCCTGGGGCAGCTTGAGCCCATTGCCCCTTGTCCCATCTCCTGTCCCCTGGCTGAAGAGACCCTCGCCCACCTCTCTGCACCCTCCTGGCAGGGCAGGGGAGGTGGGGAGAAGATCTCCCCTCAGCCTCCTCTTCTCCAGGCTGAACACCCCCAGTTCCCTCAGCTGCTCCTCATAGGATTTGCCCTCCAGCCCCTTCCCCAGCCTGGTTGCCCTTCTCTGGCCTCACTCCAGGACCTCCATGTCCTTCTGATGCTGAGGAGCCCAGAACTGGACCCAGCACTTGAGCTGCAGCCTCCCCAGTGCAGGGGTGCAATCCCCAGACCTACTGGCCACACTGATACAAGCCAGGATGCCACTGGCCTTCCTTTGCTTTTCATCTTGGGGTATGTGGATTTGCAGAGCTTGATGAAGACCTTGGGGCCTTAACACGTGTTGGGATCATTTCCCTGGTCCCTCTTTGCAGAGATGCCCTTGAATAGAAACCCCCTCCACACTTGCACTGCTGGGAAGAAGCACACCTCCTGTGTCCTGTGCTGCTCATTTTTATGGTAGATTGGAAACCCTGAAACAGCTGGAAATGAATGTTTTTAAAATGCCACAGAAACTTTTCACTGCAGGTAGCTTACAGAGCTGAGCAACTCAGCATATCCCCTGAAATACCTCTGCAGCTCCAAGCTTTTTCCTTATCTGGGAGGAAGATAAACCTCCAAGATTGACATGTGTAAATCATAGGATCATAGACTGGGATGGGTTGGAAGGGACCCCAAGGGTCACAGAGCTCCAACCCCCCTGCCACAGGCAGGGCCACCAACCTCCAGGCCTGGAGCTACACAAGGTTGCCCAGGGCCCCATCCAACCTGGCCTTGAACACCCCCAGGGATGGGGCACCCACCCCCTCTCTGGGCAGCCTGTTCCAGCCCCTCCCCACTCTCTCTGTAAAGATCTTCCCCCCAATATCTCACCTCACCCTTCCCTCCTCCAGCTTCACTCCCTCCCCCATCACTTTACCTTTCCATGGTGCAGACACTTGAAAAGTCATTGTTGCAGAGAAGCCCCTAAACATGAAAGACTCCTTCTCTCTGAGATGGGGAGCTTGCTCCTGAATAAACCCAGCCTGGCTTCTGCCTTGCTTGTTACTGGTTTACAAATAACTTAAGCCTTTCAAACTTGCTGGAATTGGCCATTCTGAGTCCCTTTGTTTAAGCACCCCCTCTCCGGCTGTTGAAATGCCACCTCCAGCAAGCTGTGCTCTCTGCCACTGCTACCCCCTCTCCTGGGATAAACACTGCCTCTCAGCTCAGCAAGTGACAGCAACCATGACATTTCTGCCTCCTCTTCCTCCTCCTCCTCCTCCCTGCTCAGCTTCAGCCCCAGGAGGCTGCTCCCTCAGCTGCACAAATGCTGCACTGCCCCTACACCAGGAGCCTTCCTGTTGTGTGAGTTGATTCTGCCTGTGCTCAAGCTGTTGTACTCTTACAGCTGGTGGGCAGGGGGCTGCTTGTCCACTGTGTGAGGGGGTTTGGCCTTCCCATGCAAATTGCCCTTGGGCTCTTTGCTGCACTCCTGGTGGGTTTGGAAGAGGAGGTTGTGGTGTGTAGGTCTGGGTCAGCACCAGCCCAGATGGGAACAGGCAGAGGAACAGCTTTGGAGATGGGGGTCTCCTGAGTTTTTGCTCTTCAAGCTGTTTGGCTCAGAGCTCACCCAGGCTGTGTGTGTGCATTACCAAGCCTTCACACTGCTGTCCCTACAGTGCTGCAAGGTAAGGCAAGCCAAAACCATCTGGTGTGGCAGGGGACATGCTGGGCCATCCTCTGCATGGTCACACAGCACGACTGATCTCAGTGCTCTCTGCCCATGCCAGCCTTCTCCATCCTCCTGTCCTCTGTTCCTGTGGTGACAGGGGCTGGCATCAGGCTGGCACAGTGGCCAGGGTCCTTCCCTGCAAGGCTTTTGTGTCCCTTGTCACAAGGGCGAATGGGATTTGTTATAATCTGAGCTCAGGTCATCTGCAGGGGCAGGGTGAACGTGTGGAGTTGGGTGTTGGGATGCACTGGGTTTGTGGTCACTACTGGGATGTTGCAGAGACAGTCAGCAGAAGCACTTAGCATCACTGCAGCAAAACCTGTGGGATGTGGAGGCTGAATGCCTCTCATGCTTTCCTGGCTGTGATTTGCAAAATAGCCCCCCCACTGATGTTCATGTGCTGATAAACAGCTTTAAAAGACTAACCCAGAAGCAAACAGAGTCCAGCATCAGGGTCTGATGCCCACACACCCTGCCAACCCTCCCTCTGCTATAAAACATGGCCAACAAACCTGGCTGCTTTCAGCCAGGGCTTGACTAAAGAGCAGCACAGCTCAGCTTTCATAGAATCATAGAATCATAGAATCATAGAATGGTCTGGGTTGGAAGGGACCCCAAGGATCACAGAGCTCCAACCTCCCTGCCACAGGCAGGGCCACCAACCTCCAGGTCTGGATCTACACAAGGTTGCCCAGGGCCCCATCCAACCTGGCCTTGAACACCCCCAGGGATGGGGCATCCACTGCTTCTCTGGGCAGCCTGTTCCAGCCCCTCACCACTCTCTCTGGAAAGAACTTCCCCCTAATATCTAATCTAACCCTTCCTTCCTTTAGCTTTAATCCATCCCCCTTGTCCTGCCATTATCTGCCCTTTTAAAAAGTTGAATCCCCTCCTGCTTATCAGGTCCCTTCAGGGACTGGCAGGCTGCAATGAGGTCCCCCCACAGCCTTCTCTTCTCCAGGCTGACCCAGCCCAGCTCCCTCAGCCTCTCTCTGTAGGGCAGCTGCTCCAGCCCTCTGAGCATCCTCGTGGCTCCTCTGACCCCTCTCCAACAGCCCCACATCTCTCTTGTACTGAGGCCCCAGCTCTGGACACAGGACTCCAGCTGGGGCAAGTGGTCCCCACTGAAGCCATGGCTAAAAGGTGCCAACACAGCTGCACCCAGGCACATCTGGCTTCTCTCCCTGGGAAGAGAGATTGAGCAGCACAAGCAAGAGTGATGGGTTCTTGGGGTGCTCAGTGCCTGTCACTCAGGGGCTGGGCTGGCCCCAAAATCCCTCTTGAAGCTGCCCAGGGCTCCTGTTTGAGTGGGATCATCTGGAGTGTTTAACATGAGTACAGCTCTTGCTGGGACAGCTTTGGCACTCCTCAGTGTTTCCTTGCTACAGGAATTGCCTGAAGTAGAAACTTCTTTTTCCTTCAGAGTCATTTTTGGCTGATTATTGCTTATATATGCAATTAGTGTAATTGCATCTGATTATGCAAATGTCTTTAATCATCGAATTAGAACGTGGAGGGATAAAATATAATGGGGTTGGGAAAGCTTTTGTAAAGACTTCCTGTGCTCAGTGGGCTGTGCACAAGGTGGTGGTTATCTCTGGAGCTGGAGGCTTTAGTTCAGCATCCTGGCTGGTTTCAAACCATGCTTCAAATGGGCTAACTGCTCTTAAAATTGGCAGCTTTGTTGGTGTGAAGGTGTGGAACTTCATCTTCCCCATGATAATCTCAGGAGCTCACTGCTGAGCTCAGCCCTGCTGCCTCATGCCTGTGTCTACACCTTACACCCAGGGATGTAGGAGCATCAGCCCTGCACTGGGAGCCATACCCTGGATCCTGTCTGCAGCAGGGTTCTCTCACTGGGAAGAGAGATTGAGCAGGATAAGCATGGAGTGATGGGTTTTTGGGGGGCTCAGGGGCTGGGCTGACCCCAAAATCCCTCTTGAAACTGCCCTGGTGAAGCACATCCAGATGGAGGAGGAGGAGGAGGGAGACAGGGTGCATTTTCCAGACCCTGGAGTGGAGCTGCTTGTTGTCATTCCAGAACTCTGGCAGAAGCAGGGTGCAAACAGGGTGATGGGTCACCTGGCATGCAGGGCTTGTCATGCAGAGAACCAGAGGTTCCCAGATTTCCCAGTTAAGCCTCCACTGAAATTCACTGGATGCCATCCAGGGTGCTGTGACTAAGCTCTCCCCCACTCTCCCCAGCCACTGGGCAGAGGGGTGAGCTGATGCATCCTCCAGCACTGCATCCTCAGAGATGATGAAAGGACCACAGCCATGTGCTGCACAGGATCATTTCCTGCTCTGGACTGTGCTGGGAAGGCTGGAATCTGTTTTAAATTGAGACTGCAATTAGCATCCAGGAAGCAGTGATTTGATTCAGCAGTTTGAGCTCTGTGGTGGGTTTTCCTGTTGCCCACAGGCTGGTAGTGCTGAGCATCCTTGATTTGCAGCTCCATACAGCTTTTACCCATGGTGGGCAGCAAGGGCAAGGTGTGCTTGCACACAGGGCAGGGCCAGGGTGACCCTGGCACCAGACTCACTTCTAAATCCTGCTGTTGACTGCATTGCAGTGGAAGTCACCAGCCTTCCTTGGCTTCCAGGCCTTTCTGTGCCCCTAAGGCCTGCAGGCCAACTGAGAGACCCATGGAGAGCCTTAAATGCCTGGGGATTTGTTATGCACATTGAGTTTGGCTCATACCAGAAGCTCTTGTACCCTATAAACAAGAATTCAAGAGGTTGAAACGTTTGACCCTTCACCCTCAGCTTGTAAGAAGCTGTACTTCCCCCTGGAGTGCAAGCTCTGACTGTTGGCCCACCCCAGAAGGAGAAGTTCTCTTCAGCTGTGTCACTTGCTGCATGTCTGATAACATCTTGTCTTTATCACTTTCTTATCATAGAATCATAGACTGGGCTGGGTTGGAAGGGATCCCAAGGGTCACAGAGCTCCAACCCCCCTGCCACAGGCAGGGCCACCAACCTCCAGGCCTGGAGCTACACAAGGTTGCCCAGGGCCCCATCCAACCTGGCCTTGGACTCCCCCAGGGATGGCGCACCCACCCCCTCTCTGGGCAGCCTGTTCCAGCCCCTCCCCACTCTCTCTGTACTATAAAGAATATAAATAATTACAGGAGCAATAGGAGGAGGTGGCAAAGCTTGGGTTGGCCTCTCCTCTTAAGGGCTTGCAGCTTGTTCACAGCCTCACAGTGTTTTGCCTTCACTTTGGAAGAAGCCAGAGCTTGGGTGTCTTGGTGATGTGTCTGAGCTGAACATTATTCTTCACTTTACCTGTTTTTGGCTTTCTTTTTAGGTGTTTCATGGCTAGATCCCTCTGTGCCCTGTGCTGTCTGTGAGTTGCCAGCCTTGCAGCCAGCTGAGCCCACACGAGCTGCACACAGTGATGGGGGACTCTCCCAGAAATGCCCTGGATGGAGGCACAGACACATGCTGCAAGGACACACAGACTGAGCTGGCAGAGAGGGTAGCAGCCATAGATGTGGCTGTTGGCCCAGACCAGAATGGGGAAGACAACACTGAAGAAAATGACACAGTTTTTGCTGACAATATAAAAGACACCCAGAGAAATGGGGTCAGCAGTCAAATCAATGTACTTCTGCCTTCCCAGCCAGCAGAAGATGCTCAGTGGAGGCACGTTCCCAAGAGACCTCTCACCAGGCCTGGCTTATCAAGTAGGAAGTTGTCTCTTCAGGAAAGGTCATCAGGAGGATATTTGGCTTCTGGCAACACTCCAGGTTGTGGTCCTTATGCCACAGGGCCATCCCCACGGATAGTGAGGAGACCAACCATAGAGTCCCACCGCGTCTCCATATCGGATTCGGAGGTAGGCAGGCTCTCCTCTCTGAGGGTGGTGGGGAGGGGAGGGGGGTCTGGCTTAGCTGCCAAGAGGACTCTTTAAAAACAGTGCTTTCAAAAAGGTTTAATACAGGGGAAGGGAATAGCTTGGAATGGCTGAACACCTTTACATCCATCCTCCAGACCTCTGCTGGGTGCAGCCATGGTCCTGGCACTGGCTCCTTCAGCCCTCACCTACCTGGGATAGTGCTGCTGAGGGGCTGGCAGCCCTGCTGTGTAGCAGTACCATGCAGAAGGCCTGTCAAACTGTTAGAGGAAGGGTTGTAGCCAATGTCCTGCCCCTGCTGTGTGTGCCCTTTGGGAGCTTTATCAGTCAGAGCAGCTTTACTGCTGGTATTTTATGGATTTAAGCTTCTGGAGATTATGTATCTCCTATTGTATTTTGCCTTTCCTGGAGGCATGATTTAATTTTATCAAGAGCTTAAATGCACTGGTGTTCCCTGCTCATCAGGATTTTCCTTTGTCTTGAAAGCATCTGTAACAGCAGTGGCAGTGGAGGGCAGTGACCCCCCTCTCCTTCACAGGGTGGCTGCAGTCATTCCTGCTCTCCCAGTACCAGCTCCTGGCTCAGACCTGTCCCAGACATGTAACATGCTGTTAATGGCCAGATAGACTGATGGCAGCTGCTGGTTGCTCTTCCCTGTGGTGTGCCAGGTGGGGAAACCTGTCCCCTTGTGCTGTCCCAGGGAAGGACAAGGAGGAAGGCAGCTTTCCTTTCCAGCCCTTCTGTCCTGCTGGGGTGTGTGCCCTGATGTGCTGTCACTGGCAGCAGAGGGGGGCAGCTCAGCCCACACTGCCTGGTGTTGCCCCAGATGAGAAAGGGCCATGGGGATTCAGCTCAGGCTTCAACAAGGCTTGCCCTGGAAGCTGGGAATGGGGGGGGATGCAAATGGCTTGTTCTTGAAGCCAAAATGGCTAGTAAAATGCTGCTGCCTGGGGAGGGATTTTAAATAGGGAGTGGGCTGTGTGGAGTGCTGGAGAGGGAGTGGACTCTCTGTGGGGATGGAGCTGCTTGGGGAAAAGTCCCAGACTCACACCTGAATTACCTCCCAAGCCCAGGCTCTGTGTTTCCTGTGATTTTGGGGGTGTTTTTTATCTGCTGGTTGTGGAGGAAACCCCCCCTCAGCTTTTCTTACCTTGATGTTTCTCTCCAGGATGCTCAGCCACTGTGCCTGGGCACTGAAGTGGGACAGGGACAGCCAGGGGCTCAGGAGCAGCACCCATCTGACTCTTCCTCACCCTGTTGCTGGGGAATATATTGCTGAAAGTGGCTCTGGGACAATAAGTTGCCCTTGGGCTCTGTGGTGCTCCCAGTCATGACCCCTCAATCCCACTGTGGTCTCACCCTGTGTCAGAAGGAACCAAAGTCACTTCAGTTTACACTTTTGCTGGTGTGGGTCCAAGTAGCCTGGAGCATAATATCTGTGTGGTTTAGTGTTTCCCTCCTGAAAGGTGGGTGCTCCTCTGAGAGGATGGGTGCTATGTGCAAGCAAATTGGGGATTTGCAAGCCTGCCAGTCCCTGGAGGGAGCTTATAAGCAGGAGTTTAAAAGGTTAGATAATGGCAGGACAAGGGGGATGGATTAAAGCTAAAGGAAGGAAGGGTTAGATTAGATATTAGGGGGAAGTTCTTTACAGAGAGAGTGGTGAGGGGCTGGAACAGGCTGCCCAGAGAGGGGGTGGGTGCCCCGTCCCTGGGGGTGTTCAAGGCCAGGTTGGATGGGGCCCTGGGCAACCTTGTGTAGCTCCAGGCCTGGAGGTTGGTGTCCCTGCCTGTGGCAGGGGGTTGGAGCTCTGTGATCCTTGGGGTCCCTTCCAACCCAGACCACTCTATGATTTTCTTGTGGGAAGTTCTGCAGGCCACGTTGGGCTGTGAGAGGGGTCGTGGTGTCCCCAGCCCATCAGAGGGTATGTGCAGAACACACACTGCAGAGGCTGCAGCTGCTCTGATGGCAGCTGTGTGAGGGAGAGGAGCCAGTCCTGGGGAGAGGAGCCAGTCCTGGGCAGAGGAGCCAGTCCTGAGGAGAGGACGTGACTTGTGTGCCAGCTCTCCCATCCTGCAGCACTTGAGCTGTGCCAGGAGTGGGGCTGCTCTGAAACCTGGTTCAGAGGAGCTGCAGCTGAGTGTGACCAGCACATCCCCATCTGCAAACGAATTCCAGCTACTCCCTCTGCTTCCACAGCAGCTGCATCCTGGGCAGCAGCAGTTGCTGCCTTGGGGTGGAGAGGGCTTGCTGTGAAATGCAGAGCCCCTCCTTTCCCTGCTCCTGCAGCAATTCTCTAAGCAGCACCAGGGTTTTAATGGTCACTATGGTGTAGCTGTTTAGAGTCCTGCTCTGGTGCTGCCCAGTTGCTTAACAAAGCTGGGCTTGCTGGAAACCAGCATTCATATTCATGGCAGAGCTGTGCAGCAGCAGGGGGAAGGGAGCCAGGAGAGAGCTGGGTGTGCTTACAGGGGGGTGCTTACCCTCACAGCTGTGTTTTTGGGAGCTGGCTTCGTGTTCTCAGCTTAGAGGGACAGTTTCTGTCTATGATTCCTTACAGGAATCACAGAATCACAGGGGTTGGAAAGGACCTGGAGAGCTCCCGGGGTCCAACCCCCTGCCAAAGCAGGGTCCCTAGGACAGGTGACACAGGTTGGCATCCAGATGGGTCTTGAATCTCTCCAGAGAAGGAGACTCCACACCCCCTGAGCAGCCTGTCCCAGGGCTCCCTCACCCTCACTGGGGAAAAGTTCTTCCCCAGGTTGGTGTGGAACTCCCTGTGCTCCAGTTTACAGCCATTGCCCCTTGTCCTGTCCCCACAGACACTGAGAAGGGGCTGGCCAATTCCCCCTGCAGCCCATCCTTCAGATACTGATAAGCATTAATAAGCCCCAATACAAGCAAGTTGTGGGGCTGTTGGAGAGGGTTCAGAGGAGGCCACAAAGATGATCAGAGGGCTGGAGTCTTACTTGGAGAATGGCTAGAAGAATAAAAGATGTTTTTTCCAGGCTTTCTCCACAGCTCTTCCCTCACAGTTAATTGCTTTATACCTTTTCTTCCTCCAGTCTCTCCTGGCTGAATGGTTTCTCTTTCACACCTTCCCTTCCCTCCCCTGCAGCCACCCACTCCCTGGCATCCTGGTTCCTCTAGCTCCTGTGTCCCCTGAGATCAGCAGGAGGTCTTGCAGCTCCTCAGTGCCTGGGTGGCTCTTGTGGTGGTGGGCTGGGGCCATGTGTGCCTCAGCAGAGTGGAGAGGAGGCAGGGCAGAGCCCTCTCACTTCTCCATGCTGCTGCTGGCCCAGCATGCAAGGAGGAGCCCGAGCTGCCAAAGGGAATCTCCCTAGGCTTGCTGTCCATGGCATATCCCAGGGACACAGAAAAGGCTTTGCTGCTTTGCCCTTCCTTCCCTTGGCTTCCCACATGTCCTGTAAGCCTCTGGCTGTGGTTTTTCATAGAATCATGTCAGCCCAGAATGCCCTGAGCTGGCAATGACCCATGAGGATCATGGAGTCCAACTCCTGGCTCCACACAGCCCAGCCAAGCCAGAGCAGGGCACTGAGGGCATCATCCAGATGCTTCCTGCCCTCAGCCCAGCTCAGGGCTGTGACCCCTTCCCTGGGGAGCCTGTGCCAGTGCCTGACCCCCCTCTCAGCACAGAACCTCTTCCTAACAGCCAACCTAAAGCTCCCCTGCTGCAGCTTCACACTGTTCACTTGGGTTCTGTCCCTGGTCCCCAAAGAGAGGAGATCAGCACCTGCCCCTTCACTCCCCCTCCTCAGGAAGCCACAGACCCCATGAGGTCTCCCCTCAGCCTCCTCTTCTCCAGGCTGAACCAACCCAGGGTTCAACCTCTCCTTGGAAGCCTTCCTTCCCCTCCAGACCCTTCCCCATCCTTGTTGCCCTCCTCTGGACACTCTCCTGGAGTTTTGTGTCCCTCCTGTACCCATGAAAAGGGAACCAAAGCTGTGGGGGGTTTGCTGCTGCTGTGGAAGTGCTGAGTTAGTACAATGCTAAAGGAAGGGTGAGTTTCATGTCAGAAATGGGTCTTCTGCTCCACTTCCCTGTGGTCAGTGCCTGGGGCCACCATGGCTCCTTGTACTGTTCCTGCTCTGTGGAGAACCACCACTACACCCTTGTCACAGCTCACTGGGGTCTGCACCCACCTTCCCACCCTCAGGGTGTGGGTGCTGGATAGCTTGCAGAGGTCAGACCTGCCTTAGGGGGGATTGATTTTGGCAGATCCTGTATCAGGTTGAAGGAATCCCATCACTGTTTGCATAGCAAGGGAGCTGGGCTCCTTGTGCTCCCCTGGAAGAGCAGCTTCTGATCTGGGTGAGGGTCACTGCCAGGCAGATGGTGGGAAGGGCACAGGACTCTGGGGCTGGTGTGGGTGTCTGGGTGCCCTGAGAGCCCTGTGGAGCTGGGGATGGGTGTCCTTCTGCTTGGTTTGGAGCATGGTCCAATGGAAATGGACCAATGTTAACAGGACAGAGGCTGCTGTCAGGCTCCTGGGCTGAACCTGGAGCAGTGCAGGGCAGAGGGGGGTCTCTGCTGTTAATCCAGCACAACCAGAGTCAGCATTCAGCCCATAATTGCTTTGTCCTGGGCTGTCAGAAAAGCACAGGGCTTATAGTGTAACACACCCCAGTTGAAATAACATTGGGTCTTTGATTATTCAACACTTTGCCTCTTCTTGACACTGCCTCAAGCTCAGCCCTTTCCTCTCCCCAGCACCCTAATTCTGCTCTCCTTTTGCTCTGCAGGACTGTGTGCAACTCAACCAGTACAAGCTGCAGAGTGAAATAGGCAAGGTAGGTATGGAGCTCCTCATTGTCACACACACACACACACACAGAGGTTTGGGTGGGCAGATTGTGCCACCCCCAGGGATTTACTGGCCAGGACTCTGGGCAGTTTGGGCTTGGTTTGGGTGTTGGGTTGGTTTGTTTGTTTGTTTTGCCTTTATTAGTTTGAGCCAAGTTTTGTTCAAGGTCAAAGTGGAGCTGCTTCCTCTGAAATATGAATTTATTTCCCTTCCCTCTGAAGGTGGTTGAGCTGGCTCCCTCCCAGGGTGCCTGTTTGCCAAATGGAACACTAAGAGCCTTTGATGCAATAAAACAAGGGAAGAAGAACCTCAGAAAGATCAAGGGTGGGTGTTTAGTCCCCAGCAGGACTAGTTTAAGGCTTTACATCCATGAATGAAATGCTAGTTTAATTCTAGTCCAGGTTTAAAAGGGGGTAGACTGATTCAGAAGGCATTCCCCCAGAGTTATTTAGAGGGCTGGGCTGGTGAGAGCAGTTCAGACACAGGCACATCTGGGTGTTTGCCCCCAGAAGGGCCCACAAGGGATGGAGCTGTGCCTGCCACTGCAGGCAGGAGGGACTGTGTCCTGGCTGCAGAGACCTGCAGCAAAAGCTCCACTGGCCTGAACTCCTCTCCAAAGGAGAGGCTCCAAGCCTCCTCCTTGTGTGTGCAGTGGGCTGTGTGCTTCCTGGCAGTTGGGCTGTGAGGTTGGGTGGAGATCATAGAACCATAGAATGGTCTGAGATGGAAGGGACCCCAAGGGTCACAGAGCTCCAACCCCCCTGCCACAGGCAGGGCCACCAACCTCCAGGCCTGGAGCTACACAAGGTTGCCCAGGGCCCCAGCCAACCTGGCCTGGAACACCCCCAGGGATGGGGCATAAGATACCACTGCTGGTGGTACAGCTGAAACTGCTTCAGGCCCACTTGGGGCTGTTGTCATTGGCTTAAGTATGATTTCAGGGAGAGTGTGAGGCCTTCTCTCTGGGGGGGTTTGGCCCTGCCTCTTCCTTCCCTGTGGGTCAGAGGGAGCAGATAGATGCCCTGAGGTTGGCAGAGAGTTAGCTGGACCTCCTGTGCTTCTCTATCAGCTGGTTAGTTTGTCAGTCTCCTCTCAGACCTGGACCTTCATTTCACCTCTCAGTGAATTCAAGATAGATGTTTTGAAGGCTGCAGTGTTCCCCCTGCTCACTCATTCACCAGGGATCTGTGAGGGCTGCTGCCTGCCCTGCTCTCTTCTCACATGCATGACGTGTAGTGTTCACACAGAACTGCAAAAATAGCCCAGTGGTTTGGCTGGAGTTTGGCTTCAGGCTGTCTGGAGCTGTGGGTGCAGCAGCAATCCCAGCCTGCACCTGACTGGGCAAGGAAGGCAGGCAGCTGGTCCTCACTGGAGCCTGCTTGCAGTGAGAGCTGGAGGGGGTCTTACACAGCAGTGTGGGAAGGGTGCCCAGCCAGAATTTCCAAACCTGCACAAAAAACCCACTTGAAAATGCTTCCCTGCTTCCCACCCACCTTTCAGACACACACAGTGGCTTTCACTCCAGATATTTTCCCTCCTCAAATGCCCTGTGGCTCCAACAGAGCCTCACTGTGGGGTCACAGCCCCTCCAGGCTTTGCTTGGGGCTAAGCCATAGCCTGGGGGCCTCAAAGTTCTTGTTTCCCCCCCCCCAGCTCCCCTGTTCAAGGTCAGCCTTGAGCAGTAAAGGATCCAAAGTGAAGCTGCTGACCTGACTGTGCAATCTGTGTTTATTTTTAGGGTTCCTATGGTGTGGTGAAACTGGCCTACAATGAGAACGATGAGAAGTATTATGTAAGTGTCTCTCCTCAGCTCCTCACTGCCACCACAGCTCCTTGTTCCCTTTGGCACCCCTGAAAGCTTGGGGGGTGTCCCCCCACCCCTTCTTTGCCTTGCTGCTTTCAGCTCAGACCTTTCTGATTGGGGTGGCATGCAAGGAGTCAAACCTCCCCCCTGGGCATGGGGCACTGTGGTGCTGCCTGGGTGCCTGCCTGAGGTGCTGAGCAGTTGGGAGATGGGTGGGCTGCCTTATATAACAGGCAGGGATCAGGCTGCAGAAGCATACCACTGATTTGTCTTGACATTTTTCTAGCTCTGAAGCAGGTCACCTGAAATTAGAGGCATGTGGGTGGTGGTATTCAGCACCTGCTGTGGATTGGAAGCTCTGGAATGTGTTTTGTAAGGAGCTGGGGGTGTTTGTCAGAGAGATGCTGAACAGCATGGCCCAGCTGGGCAGTGCCTGGCTCTGCTGCACCTCATCCCCTTGCAGGATGCCTCCTTGTACACCCAGCAGGGCCTTGCCATCAGGCTGGGGTGCAGGGCAGAAGGCAAACCTTGGCTTCTAAACCTTGTGTGGAGCTGCAGCCAGAGGTGGGAAGGCTTCTGATTAAAGAAAGGTTGTGTTTTGGTGCTGGGAATCCTGGTGCTGCCCAGAGCAGGCAGGGCAGTTGGCACAGCCTGGCAGAGGAGAGGCAGGTTTGGGTTTAGCATTGCCTGCTGTGTTCTTGTCCATGTTTTGGATGTGGAATTAACACCATGGATGTGGAATAGCACCATGGATGTGGAATTAGCACCATGGATGTGGAATTAGCACCATGGATGTGGAATTAACTCCATGGATGTGGAATTAACACCATGGATGTGGAATTAACACCATGGATGTGGAATTAACTCCATGGATGTGGAATAGCACCATGGATGTGGAATTAACACCATGGATGTGGAATAGCACCATGGATGTGGAATAGCACCATGGATGTGGAATTAACACCATGGATGTGGAATAGCACCATGGATGTGGAATTAACACCATGGATGTGGAATTAACACCATGGATGTGGAATAGCACCATGGATGTGGAATTAACACCATGGATGTGGAATAACACCATGGATGTAGATTTAACTGGTCAAATCAAAGCCAAAAGTGAAAGCCTGTGTCCAGGTTAGCCTGGTGTGTGTGAGTTAATCCCCACTTAATCTCTGTTTCTTCCTCTAATCTAAGCAAACACTTTAAAGCTACTGCAGGCAGAGAGTGGCTCCCATGCCTGGGCACTGCTGTTTCACCCTTGGCACCCAAAGGGTGTGCAGACCTCCTTACTGCCAGCCTGGCAGGGACAAGCTCTTTGGTTCACCCCAACCCTGAGGCTTGAGGCAGGGTCTGAACCAGGTCTCAGCAGTGACACTGGGCACTGTGCAGCTCATGGTGGGAGGTGGGACCAGAGTGAGAGCATCAGCAGTGCCTGCCTGTGTTTTGCTGCAGTGAATGTCAGCATGTGGGAGAGGAAAAGGAGAGGAGGGAGCAGATGGCTGCCCTGCTGCTGACAGGCTGCCCTGCTGAAGTCTGTTTCATGTGCTCACTGCCCTTTTTGCTGGGGCAGTGGGAGCTTTTCCCCTTCCTCTGCTGCAGTCACAGGCAGACAGGCTGTCACCCCACATCCTTCCAGCTGCCCATGCTTGTGTTTTCCAGGAGGGCAAGCCATGATGGAGACACCTCCACTTTGCCAAGGTGCTGAAACAGCCCAGGAGCTGGCAGGCAGCCTGTTAATGCTTCAGGGGAATAGCAGCAAATTGCCTAACTGCCTCATGGTTGCTTAGCTCCCCATGCTTCCCAGTGTGCCTGACCCTTGTGCTGAGAGAACTGAGGTGCTGCCCTGCTTACCTCCCCCCACCCAAGGCCACGTTCCAGTGATGCACCCCAACACCCCTGGAGGGACACCTAACACAGCTGCCTGCTACCAGCAGTTAGTAGAAGCAGTTGCAGTTCTGGAGAGTTTATTTCCCCCCAGGTTTAGCTCTGGAAGGTTGTTTTATTCCTCAGGGGTAAAAAGCTCTACCAGGTGATGGGAGGGAATGAGCCCTTGGTGAGCAGCCCCTAACAGCCCATTCACACAGGTGGTGTTTTAACAGGAGTTCAGGGGCTTGCTGCCTGCTTTATGCTCTTGAAACTGGGGTGCTTAAAGGAGCAACACTTTAAAGAAAGGGGAGAATTCTTCCTTGGGGGTGTAAGTCAGAGCGTGACTCCTGATTCTCTCTGAGGCCCAGGGCCTGTGGCTAGCTGGCTTCCTAAGGGTGGGGTACCAGGAGCTAACCCCTGTCACAGCAAAGGGACAGATGTCTGTCCCTTTGAAGAGGTTTGGATCTGGTGTAGAACTAGGAGAAGATCCTGATAACCACGTTTGGGAAGAAGGTAGCTGGGCTGTAGTTGCTCTGTGGGGCTCTTGGTCAGGGAAGGCCTCAGGCCTGCTAGCGGCCTAGCTCTCTTCTCCGATGCCTCCTGTTGAAGATGAGTGAGTGTTCCAGGAGCTTTCTCCTGGCTTCCACACTGTCTCCCACAACATCCTGATAGAAAAGCTGAGAGAACATGGGATAGATGAGTGGACAGTGAGGTGGGTTGAGAACTGGCTGTGGGACCGGGCTCAGAGGGTGCTGAGCAGTGGAGCAGAATCTGACTGGAGGCCTGTGACTAGAGGTGTCCCCAGGGCTGGTGTTGGGTCCAGTCCTGTTTAATATCTTCACTGATCTTGCTGAGGGAGCAGCACCCACCCTCAGCAAGTGCCAGTGATCCAGAGCTGGGAGGGGTGGGTGACAGGCAGGACNATCAGGACAGGCTGGGGGGGACCTGCTGGAGAGGAGCTCTGTGGAGAAGGACCTGGGGGTGCTGGGGGGTGACAGGGTGGCCATGAGCTAGCAGTGTGCCCTGGGGCTGAGAGAGACAATGGGATTCTGGGGGCATCAGGAGGAGTGTGGGCAGCAGGTCACAGGAGGGGATCCTCCCCCTCTGCTCTGCCCTGGGCAGGCCCCACCTGGAGTGTTGTGTCCAGTGCTGGGCTCCCTGGGATCAAACAGCCAGGGATCTCCTGGAGAGAGTCCAGAGAAGGGCTATGGAGATGCTGAAGGGCCTGGAGCATCTCCCCTGTGAGGACAGGCTGAGTGAGCTGGGGCTGTTCAGCCTGGAGAGAAGGAGACTCAGGGGGGACCTAATTAGTGTTTATCAATATCTCAGGCATGGGATGCAGGGGGAATCGGCCAGCCCCTTTTCAGTGTCTGTGGGGACAGGACAAGGGGCAATGGCTGCAAACTGGAGCACAGGGAGTTCCACACCAACCTGGGGAAGAACTTTTCCCCAGTGAGGGTGAGGTAGCAAATCAAAAGCAAAGGCAGATGTGTCCAGGTGGAGATCTAGTTTGGAGTCACTGTGCTGAGGGAAGTTGATTCTGTGATGCCTCAGGTCATGTCTCCTTCCTATTTTCAATCTCTAAATCAGCTCACAGAGAAAAGTGGTTATGATGGACATTTGTGATGCTACTTCTGGACAAAAGCAATAGCATTGTAGGTTGTCAGTGGGTTTCTCTCTCTCCTTTTTTTTCCTGTTTTCCTTTTTAATCTTGTTTCTTAGGAAACAAGATTTGTGTGATTATGCTCTGTGCTTCTGCTTGCACCTAACAACCTTTCCATGGAGAGCTGTTTTCTACCAACTCTCAGTGATGGGGAGAAGTTTCTTCCAAGGGTGTGAAAGGAGATGGCTGGATAAAGTGCTGCTGCTGAAGGAGAGGTGGCCAGCATCAAGCCTTGAACCTTATGAGCCCCTGGAGGATCCACTTTGGTTGCCACCCAGGTGGGAAGGGCAGGCATAGCTCCCATGTTTTCTTGTCCTCTTGCTCACATAACAGCTACTGAACTGCTGCCAGCACAGTGAGGACCAGGGAGATGATCTCTGGTTTGCTTTAACACCCTGTGCTGGTCAGCAGTGGGGCTGTGAGGAGCTGGGCAGGAGCTGCTGGGAGATGGCTGGAGGCTGGTGAGCCCAGCTGCTCTGGGAAGGCATCCCCACTGCAGTGCCTCCAGCCCAGGACACGGTGGTGTGGATGAGGCACAGCCTGCCATGTGATTCTGCTGCTGATGTGACCTGTGGTGCCTGGGACAGAAGGGGACAGGAGCAGGATTTTAGGGGCCTGGCAGCTAAGCCTGCCTGGGTCAAGGTTTTGGCTCCTCTTTCCTGGCAGAGCTTCCCTCTGAGCTGCTCTCTGTGCCTGAGGGATGCTGTTAAGGCAGGACAGGTGAGGAAGGGATGGAAATGCCCTCTGGTGTGCTCAGGGTTTCTGCAGGGTGCTGCCATGAGCTAGCAGAGGCTCAAGGTGGATTGTAGCAACCTTTGAGCACCTTCCCCCTCCCTTGGAGCTGTAAGCACAGGTCTTCTGACACTGCAGTGCAAGTCTCTCTGGCCACAAATAAACAGACACCCTGAGTGCTGTGAGAACATCACAAGGGCCAGGAGAGAAGTTCCCTTGGCTCAATCCCCCATCACCAACTCATGGCCACTTTGCTGGTGTCCTTGCCAGCAGCAGGGTGTGGGTTCCAGGGCTCCTTGTGAAAGCTGCTGCACCCCAGGCATCCCTCCTCTCTGGCACACTGGGCTCTGCTTTCCCCCCAGCATCCTCACAGAGGGGCTTCCCTGTGGCTTCAAGCTGTAGGGTTGCTTGGAGGGGAACAGGAGGCTTAGACAGTAGGTGTACATCAGAGGAGTGTGCACAGTTCCCACTGCCTCTCCAGGGAAAACAGCTCCTGTCCACCTGTGGACAGTCAGAAGGAAGGTGTGTGCAAGGGCAGGTGTGGAGGAAGTGTCCTCTGGGCTCCCTCCTTTCCTGAGGAAGCTGAAGCCATGCTTGGCAGTGCCAAGGGAAAACCCCTCTGCTTGGCTGTGAGCTGGTTCTTTATCAGAAAGGCATTATCTGGGTAATTAGCTCTGCCTGGGAGTACAAATGGCTCTGGCTCTTTCAGGCACTCCAGCCTGGAAGGAGAGGTTTGCTGAAGCATCCCTGTGTTGCTCCCAACACATGCAGTGAGGGAGCCTTGTCCTGCCAGCTCTCACTGCAATTAAAGCTTCACAGCCCTGTGCTCTCTGCTCCTGTGGGAATTAGGCAGCTCAGACCTGGTGCATGATGAAGTTTGCTCTTCATCCCCCCCTTGGAAAGCACAGTGGGACAGATCCTCTCTCCTGATCCAGCCCTCTTGAGCAGTAGCAGGTGCTGGTGCTTTTAGCATGTCCTGGTGCTTCTTCCACAGCAGGAGAGGCAGTCTGCAGTCAGCTCACCTACAATCCAGTAGCCCCTGCTCATGCTCCTTGCAGCATCCTTCAGGGAAGCTGGGTGACAGTGGGAGCTGTTGTCCCCTCCATTTCTGTCCCCAAGAGCAATTCTTGTCCTGGCTGTACCTTCCCACTGCCTCCAGCCTGTCCCCAGAGCCTGCCTGGGAAGGGCTGCCCTGATCCAGGCACAGCTGGGGGTGGTGGTTCAGTTGCTCAGCCCCAAGCAGTGCTGCAGCTTGGGGAACTTGCAGCAGCAAATTGTGTCTTCTATGTTTTTCTCTTTTCAAAGATTCTTGCCAGAAGGCAGAGAGGACTCAGGGTGGGATGGGAGGAGCCTTCTCCTCCTGGGCTGTGGCACTGACTGAAAGAAAACCAGGTGGATGAGTTCCTTTGGCTTGGTCCTGGCCATCCTTGAGAGGTGGTTGCACATCTTGGATCATCTTTCAGCCAGCCATGAATCATGTGTCTGTCTGTATTGGGCTGTGCAAAGGACAGGATAAGCACTTCTGTCTCTCAGCACTGTGGTTTCCAACAGTTGGCTCCAGACCTGTCAGGCAGGATGGGGAACTACACAGTGTCTGTCTCTCCTCAGTGACACACGTGTAAAGCCAGAGGGTTTCACTGGGGCACTGCCAAAAGGAGCAAGCCTTCCAGGGAGCTGTGAACCCAGCTCCAGTGGGAGCACTGGGGGAGGTGGGGAGCCTGGAGGGGTGCAGTGGCATTGCTGCCAGGAGTAACAGCTTGGGAAGGAGCTCACTGAAAGGGTTTTCACAGAATCACAGGGGTTGGAAGGGGCCTTCAGAGCTCATGGGGTCCAACCCCCTGCCAAAGCAGGGTCCCTAGGACAGGGGCTGGAATCTCCCCAGAGAAGGAGACTCCACACCCCCTGGGCAGCCTGTCCCAGGGCTCCCTCACCCTCACTGGGGAAAAGTTCTTCCCCAGGTTGGTGTGGAACTCCCTGTGCTCCAGTTTGCAGCCATTGCCCCTTGTCCTGTCCCCACAGACACTGAAAAGGGGCTGGCCAATTCCCCCTGCATCCCCTGCCTGAGATATTGATAAACACTAATTAGGTCCCCCCTGAGTCTCCTTCTCTCCAGGCTGAACAGCCCCAGCTCACTCAGCCTGTCCTCACAGGGGAGATGCTCCAGGCCCTTCAGCATCTCCACAGCCCTTCTCTGGACTCTCTCCAGGAGATCCCTGTCTGTTTGATCCCAGGGAGCCCAGCACTGGACACAACACTCCAGGTGGGGCCTGCCCAGGGCAGAGCAGAGGGGGAGGATCCCCTCCTGTGACCTGATGCCCCCAGGATCCCCTTGGCTGGTTCCTGGTGTACCTGCTGAGAGCAGGCAGCATGCAGAGCCTGCCTCCAGGGCACTACCAGCAAAGTGCTTGGCATTCCACTGTGTCCTGGGGGACTCCTTGGTTAATCATATTCCACAGGGGCCACTCCAGTGTGTGACAGATCTGGATGCTTAATAGGAGTAACTACCTGCTGTAAGGGAAGGAGTGAGTGCCTGTCCCAGCCCTGGGGGCACAGACTGTTGCCCTGAGTTGGTTTCTCATTCA
The DNA here is from genome assembly GCA_013400835.1 of Zapornia atra. Lineage (NCBI taxonomy): Eukaryota > Metazoa > Chordata > Aves > Gruiformes > Rallidae > Zapornia > Zapornia atra. The sequence continues at coordinate 12,158 of VZTU01018423.1, read as the reverse complement.
ATATTTATCTGCTGGGCCACTTGTGGCTGTTGGAGTGGCCCTCAGAAAGGTCATCAGCACACAGAGCACAGAGGCTCTTTATTAAATCCAGGTTGCTATTTGCCATTATGCTAATGCCAGCTGGATGGCAGGGCAAAAAAAGACTCCCCTGACCCCTTCACATGGGTTTGCAGCATCCAGGGTATGATCAGGATGGGAAGAGGGGGGTAAGCCATCCAAAATCCTGCTCCCCTCCCCATGCTTCTGCACAGAGCACAGGAGCCACCAGTTCTGATGGGGTGGGGGCAAATGCCTGTGGGGTCTTGCTTGTGGTCCTGGGCATGGTGCTGGATCACACTACAGGTCCCCTGGCAGCAGGGAAGAGGTTTTTGGGGCAGAACCTCTGGGAATCCAAAAGGCAGTGCAGAGCTGCTGCAAGGGCTGTGTCCTCACCCTGCTCCAGGTCTGGGATGTAGGTTGCAGGGGTGTTAGTGGTTATGGTAGTGATGCTCCAGCTCTATTTCCTTCCTAGCCACTGGCAAAGCAGAGGTGTGGAGCAGCCTGGAAGCAGCTCTGCCTTGCAGCATGGCCATAGCATCACCCAAACCAGCAGGTGCACAGGGGTTGGCTAAAGGAACATGCCTCTTCCCTGAACCTCTGGCCCCAAATGCAGAAACCCAGCTCCTTTTTTCCTTTGTCCAACTTCAGATAAATCAAAGCCACTTATTTTCTCATGAGTATAAAGGTGACACAAGTGGTGAGCAGTGCCCTCAGGAGAGCCTGGCTCAGTGTGTGTAGGGGTGTCTGCTGTGGCCACCACTAACCAGGAGACTTCTCCAGCTGGAGGAACAGGCCTGGAGCCCAGCATGCTCCCAGCTCACCAGCACTTGGGCTCTTGTTTAGGTTTAACACTGGTGTTTCTTTCTCTTCTTCCCTCAGGCTATGAAAGTCCTCTCCAAAAAGAAGCTCTTGAAGCAGTATGGTTTTCCACGTGGGTATCTCACCTTTAGAGATCTGCTTGTTCTCCTCAGCCAGGGGAGTTTCCCTGGAGAAACACAGGGACTTGGGCTGGTTCAAAAGCTGCCCAAGTAATTGGGGGCTGGTTCAAGCCCAGCAGGCAGAGCCACAGCCAAATCCAGTGCTCTTGGCAATTAGGTTGCTGGCTTTGATGGTCTGAGTCTCTTTGAAGTCCTGACTCTTCTGTGTTCACCACCTGCAAAGCCTAATTAAGTGCTGGAAGTTAGGCAGACCCTCCA
>VZTU01018421.1:0-59604 GCA_013400835.1 Zapornia atra | reverse complement strand
TGTCAGCCATCCCTCCCAGTTTATTGGTTCAAAACCAATAAGGATTATCTTTGTCAAACGGTGGGCTCCTATATTGAAATTCCATTCCTGTATTTAATTTTCAAGGCCTTTATTGATGGCTATTATAAATTCTTCATTTATAATTATTGCATGGAAGAAAAAGTTACATGCCTGTATCCTAAACCTACTTTTATTCTTTAATAAAAAAAAATTATCTTGCTAAATACCTATTCATATGTTCAATTGAAAATTATAATATTGAATGCTTGTTTTGAAAAACCTTTTCATTAAAGCAACCAATGCAATACAATTTGTTCTGCTGCTTACAGACTTCTTTCTGTATGTGCCTCACCAACCCATTTAAAGTAGGGAGAATATATGGTATGGCAGGAAAGATAAAGGCCAGATTCTGATTTTAAAGAATCTCATCCAAATCTGTCTAACGAAATGACTGGTTCAGATTGACTTTCTTTTTAAGATAACATTATGGACCCCATGTATTGGGTTGTTTATAAAATCTATTCCTATTAGGGAACAGTTCATTAGTCTGAGATAGCTAAAAATCAAATTAAGTGTGTTTAACTGACCTTGCCAGTCTTCAAGATTACAGACTGGTTTGTGTTTCTTCTGACATACAGATGTCCAGACTTTGAGTAGAAATCATTCTTATTTCCATGCAATTTTCCACTAGAGAGGAAATTCACTCAATTGAGAAGGATGAATTAATACAGCGGTCAGAGAATATCACAACTTAGGGAAGCACTATCATTGTTAATTCCACTCATACCCCCCATGAGTTTTCTGACTTTTTCAGGGTTACACAACTCCAAAGGCTTCATAATGAGTGGTTTTAAGACTTCTGTAGTCGGCTCACTGTTTGGGGTTATCATATAACGTAGTTCTATTTCCAAAAACATGTTTACTGATATAGAAAGAATGGAAGTGCCAACAGTGATTCAACACAGAGAAGGAACCTACAAAGAGTCTGGCATCAGGTCCAGATACTATGATATGACATAAAATATGAAATATATCCAGTAACACTGAGACGGGCCAAACTTCCCTTGAAAGAACAGTCCAACAGAAGAGCAGTCAATGCATCTTTTCTACACGTTAATACCATCAGCACTACAGATCTGTCTCAGAGAGGAAGGAGCTGGGTGAGAAGCTCACTGTATTGATAATTTTAAGCAAAACCAGTTCCAGAGCACAAGATGGCTCAAAGACAACAAAAGCACTATCCTGAGTCAAAGTCCACTGAAACCCATTTTTTTCCCCAAGCATTTGCTTAGATTAAGGTCATCTCTGCAGTGCTATTTACTGCTGGGCTTTTGCCCGTATCTTAATGAAAACAGAAAATTTAATTCTTGTAGAAGACCTGGGTATTTATACAGCTACTTAGTTTGAGCCTTGTGGCTCTCCCATATGTGCCCTCTGCACAGAAGCAGGGTTGGGGTTTCATTTAATCTGCTGCTGAGCACTCAAAAGACACACGAAGGAAGCAGGCTTTGTCAGGAGCTGATGGGGACTGAACTGTCACCTGAACCTAACAGGGACTGAACAGGCAAAAACTTGTTGCACATTACGTAGGATCATCATCTGAGTCACACTTGGCAACAGGCGTGAATAACATTATCTGCATTTACCCACAAGCAGGAGGTTTTGCAGAAAGCCTTGTTCATAAATTACAAAGGCTAAAGCATCATTTTCCACAGAAACAGATACAATAGCTCTGCAAGATCCCAATGCTTTGACATTTACTCAAAGAAACCTTTCTGACTTCAGAGATGTTCCTTTGTACAAAAATGTACTAGTAAATGTGAGTAGCTGCGGAATGGGATGCCAAATTAGCAGAAGCTGGCTCTTGCTGTGAAACACAGAACAACGATCTGAAGAGTGTGTTGATAAGAAGGACTGTTATTTGCTTCATGATTGCATATGCATGTATTTCCATGCAATCTATATATTTATTTAGATTCTTTCCATTAATGCCAAGAAATTGCTTAGAAATGCACAACAATGTCATCCTGTAGGACAAGCAGCAACATTTATGACAGTGGTGAAGCGAGGAAACAGTGCATAATTAAGTGTCATAACTGCTTTAAAAAAATAAATAAAAATAAGAAAGGAAAGCCTAGATTAATTTGTCAGCTGTTTGCTGTGTAATCACAATGGTCCAAAACCAATGTAGTACATATGTCATGTTCTGGGTCTCTATAATGAAGTTTTTGTATTGCATTTAGTTGTTCCACATCTATATTGATGGTCTTTATGGATTTTCATGTTCTAGTCATACCAGACAGCATTAGGAAACTACCTTACACTTCAAACAAAAACTCTATCTAATTGAACTCCTATTCCCATTTTCAAATGTGACATGATACCGAAAACGATGATATTGAACACATCTGCAGTAAAGTCTTTTGTTTAAGTAAGCAAAATAGATGTCTCCATTTTATCACTAAACTATAAAATGACCGACCTTTTCCTCACAGTTGTTTATCTAGTGTAAGAATGGACTTTGCCCAACAAGAACCTGTTCACTTTGGTGTCATAGTCAAGAAAAGTCTTTTGTAATCTAGCACACCAACACTGCCAAAACCATCCTCACTAGAGAGCTAATACCTCAAATGCCTTCATCACACAACAGCTGGGATGACTACATGAAACAAAGAACTGCATTTAATAAAAATGGGAGAAAAATAGAGGCATGTAAAGTTAATGTTATTTATGTTTAGAGACTAGAAAAAAAATTATTTGACTTCTGTAATCCCTGTAGTATGATATAGCATGCTGTTTCTGGCATCCTCTAAAACAACTCTGGAGGAAAGGTTTTCTTTGAAGACTGAAGGGTTGTAAATAGATTTTTCAGCTTAAAAACAAATCAACCAACAAATATACTAAGCAGCAAATCCATATACTAGATCCTATTGTCTGCAACACCCCCAGCACTTCTGGAGAGCAAAAAATCCCTATGGCATTACCATTTCTTTGCTTTACAATGTGTTTTGATTTTATTTTATACCAGCATTTTGTTATTTTTGTCTATACTGGCTACCACAAGCATTCTGTTTCCAGTGAAAGTTCTCCTTAAGAGTAAGAAGAGACCTTGTCCCAGTTGGGCTTAGCCTCCCTTGGAGCAAGCATTATTCTGGTGCCACGTCAGTGGAGAGGGAGTCAAACAACATTAACTGTCTGAAATAAGATATGCAACGACCCTGCAACTGGACTTGTCTCCCTCCCCCTGCCCCAAGGAACAAAACTGTTGGTGAACCCTTCACAAGATATACAAGCTGGCTCTGTTTGTTATTAAACAAGCTGTGCCCATTGGTGATTTGCCTGGGGACACTGCATTCAGATATAAAAGAAGCAAATGGATCTATAAATTATTTCCTCATGTATTTACTTAGGAACTTTAATTTTACTAAGCATACCATGCTATATAGAGATATTAATTTGAAGGCAGAGTATGATCTACTTTTTTAACAGGAGTACATTCAGGGTTTTATTCAGTTAGCCCACTTCAAATTCAAACCTGCAGATAATACAGCCTTGCTTTGTGGATATCACAATACAAACCTCACTTCACCCTTGAAACTTCCCTTTTTGCCTTTCTCAAATACTGTCTTTCCTTACCCAGTCTTTTCCTACTTAAATTTGATGGAGCTCTTTGCTCCCTGACTCATCCTGTCCAACTCCCAGTACTCATTTAAGTATTCCTCATGGTTTCTTTGTACTTGTTAGCAACAGCCTGCTTTGCTTCAGTTTTTATTCCTTGCTGGCTTCATGCTTGGAGCTTACCTCACTGCCATCATCCACCAAGCTGAAAGTCTCTGCTTTTCCATCTTTAGCACTGAAACAGGTATTTTATCCTTTTCAACAATGTCTTCCATATAATTTCTTTCTCCAACTTTGTATCAATTTCACAACCTCAAGTGAAATTATCACTTTGTCATTTCATCAACAGAACATTAAATGATGGGGAACTTTTCTCTTTTTGACAACCTTTACCTTAACCTTCAATGACTCTATTAGAAGGCAATGATCATTGCTACAGAAATTTTATCACATATATTCATATCTTATGCTGACTTCCAACTTTCCCTTTTCCCTTTAACTTGAGTTAAAGTGCTAAATATGAATTCTTTTATGGCAATCTGTAACTAAATGAGGGTAAATAGACAGTTCATGTTTTAAATCAGTACCTTGCCTGTTTAAAGGAATTTCATGTAGATTTCCATCAGAGGTGTTTCTGTTCAGGAGATGAGATATTTATGGAAATGTTCTATACAGACTTGCATTAAATATTTTTAAATTGCCAAAGGGATTGGTTAAAACTTAATGTTGGTATGTGCAATATGGACAAATATGGACATGTATTTATTAATCCTTGGAATCTTTTCCTTATGGACATTTTTGTTAATTAAAAACCCCAAAATCACTATTATAATAGAATTTCTCACAGTTCTCTTCTGTTTTATCTACCGAGAACTGTTCTGGCCTATGACTGTTAGTCAAACATTACAAGTAAGCTTCCTCTGCCTCAGTTGTTGATAATCCTGTTGCACTAAATAGATCATCTTAACTTCAGATTCTCCGGTTATACAAATTAAAGACAAATATTTTATTTTTAAAGGTATTTTTGCCAATGCTGTCACAAACATTTCTGCTCAGTACAAAAATGAAGTTTGCTAAGATTGGTGTGTATGAAAAGATACAGAGAAGGAATCTCCAGGAGTCAAGCCTGGTTTCCCTATTACACAATTTAGAATGGAACTGTCCTCCATTAGAGATGTTTGGAAGATCTGTTGTTTGTGGCCCTCAAGTAGAAGGTGGGGAGGACAACAGGTTGGATTTTCACTGATCTTTAATAAAATTTACAATAGCTGTGCTTACAGTATTTTGACTCAAGGGGACAATTACTATTTTTACCTTCATTTCAAGCTAGGGTTTGAGTTTTGCTAGAATGGAATAAAATAAAAAAGGAAAAGCTCATTCAAGTGAGACAGGATAATAAAACAGGGTAGTCAGAATACATACAAACCTATGCAGACTTTTCAAGGTATCAAAGAAGACATAGGTTATTTTAATTTCATTTATAAAATCCATGCCTTTCAATTTTGGAGATTATTTCAAGATATGAAACTACTTTCAAGGAATCCTTTCTTTCCAAAAAAAAAATCAGTAAATGATGCCACAAGCTTTTGCACTTCCATCTATTCATCTCAGATCCATTCCCTCCTGCGTAGTAACCAATTGTGACATTGAATACTTCAGCATATCAGTTTCTTGATACTCCTGTTATGCCACCATAAAGAGGAACATGTGCTTAACTTCTGGTTTTTGCTGTCATGCTCTTCCAGACACACCTTGATGCTCTGGTGTCTCCTCACTTTGCTCTGTCTTTGATCTCTGTGATTCTGGAGAAGGAAGCTCCAGCCATGTAGATGGCCCTTGCAGATATACCTGAAAGACCATGTGAGAGAAGGAGATGTCACTTGTCACTGCCTTTGGTCCCAGTAGAAGTTACCTTTTCCCTTGCAGAGCCCCTATATGTTCATTACAGACAGCAGGGCAGAACTAATTTTGCATTTCAGAGGGGTTGCCTTCCCTCTGGAAGGAAATTTTGGAAGGAAACATGAGTTGATCTAAAGCTTGTCCTTCTGAAATACATAAATTACAAAATCTACAGGTTTCTCACGGTCACAGCCTATATATAGAACTACCATAGGTAACAGAAACACCAATTAAAACACTTAGCCACAATCTGCTCTCAGGAACAGCTCACATAGCAACCCATTTTAACTGGAGTTGTCCACTTATTCACCAAGATTGTGGAAACAGAGCTGTTTTGCCATTGCAACATAAAATGCACAGTATTCTACTCCAAAAGTTCTCCACAGAAAAGAACATATAAAGTTTGTAGTTGTTTATTAATGCTAAAAATGAATAGAAAATGGGAAGTTTTACAGTCAGTGTTCACATGTAGGTATTAAGTTAGGATTGCTAGGGGGTTTTTTAAGTTTCACAAACCATGGATGATTAGCCCATTATCAGCTAGAGAAAATAAAATACTAAATCCTTAGTTGAAGTGATAGTGGGACTGCATGCAATCTTCCTATAGTAAAGAAGATCTGACTGTGGAAAAATCTGTTTTCAGAGCCTGAGATCCACAGTTTTTATTCAAAGGAATCACTTCAGTCAGCAGGACATTTTGGTGCGGGTTTTGAATTTTTTTTTTAACAACAGTAAAGTTTTCAGAATTTACTGGCTAAAAAAAAATCAAGAAAATTAAATGCTGAAATGTTAAAGCTTCATGACCACTTTAAAACCACTTTCTATTCTATGAATACAAACTGAAAATAGAGTATCCCTTAGCTCTGAATTTTACTCATACTTTAAAGTTTTTAAGGAAACGCTCAATTTTAAAAATGAAATAAATATTGCTTGAATCTCTGCTAGGTAGCAACCACCCTCCGTGATTAGGATTCTATTCACTGTTGCCTTTCTGCAGGTATTGTAATTATAGCTTGCAAACGGAGAGCACAAGATAATAATTATCTACACATGTTTACAAGTTAAAAGAAATGCTGAAATATATTTTAGTGCTCCACGCTGAAAGTGTGAATGTTCTCACACACTTGATATCCCACTCTATTACAGTGTATTTGGTGTTGCTACACAGCCTCATATCCAAACTTATTCTTGTACAATTTCTTCAAATATCAGCTGATGCTTCCACACCTGCAGGTAACAAAGCGCCGTGCCATAGACTGTTACAGCTTTTCCTACATGCAGCTCTCTTTGGCTTTGAAGCAGGGGCAAATCTGAACAGTTCTTGCTGTTTTTTTCAAATACATGTAATTTGAAACATGGCTCTCTTTAACACACAGTAGTTGAAAGTCTCTAGAAATGCCAACCAGTTACCCATGTAACTGTCTCCTGTTACTGTTTATTGACCAAAAATCCTAAACCCCTTCATATTTGAGCCTATGTATTGATTAGTGCTGATAGAGTATTTTAGGAAGATACATTTTTTCTAACCTTTGAAACAACAACAAACCCATCACTCACAAAAAACAGCTTTCCCAATGTATTTTTTTAACAATGTATTTGCCAAATAATATCTGAGCAGTGCATTTTTCTCCAAATGTGGTTTCTAATTCTCATGCTTGTTGAACAGCTGTCCTGTGAAAAATCCAGACAGCAACAGGGAGAAAACTTGTTGGTTCCTTCCTTCCCATCCCTGCCACGTAAAAAAGAAAAGGTGTCTTGATCCTTTAAAACAGAACAATGACGCAAAAAGTAACAATCAACATTGTCAAAACATATTTAGTCTACCAGTTTTAAATTACAAGGGCTACATGTTCATGGCTGTTCACCACAGAAACATGCTTAGTCAGTCACTAACACACTTTCTACCTGCAAAACCATCTATTTTCTGGAGACGTGTTTGTGTGTGTGTGGATTTTTTTTTCAGAGGCATGTGAACATACACCAACTAAAATCAACTGCAGAGAGGATATATTCTGTGGTTCTGTTTATCTCACTTGTACACTTACGCAAGGGCTGTGTTCCACAATGAGCTGAGGCATCAGGGGCAAATTCACCTCAAGGAGATTTGTTGTTTTGAAAAGTGAAGATTGAGTCAATCCAAGGTAAGTAAAACTTCATTGTAGTGTTTCGCTGATATAGTTGGAAACTGGCAAATTTTTAATATCTCTGAGGCTGTTACAAATTGCAGTCAGTAGGCTGCAGCTATTTTTCTGGACCTTTTGCGGAGACCTTTGTAGATAGCTTTTGAAAATGCAGGCACTTACCACCATTAGAATAGCAGTCTTAATGCTTTGGGAAATACTTTCAACTAATGTTCCCGCTGGCAAATTGACTATCCATTTCTTCAGAAAGATGTCTAAGATGTAAATGGTCTTTTTCAGGGTATGGAGGTTGTGCGTTGAAACCTGCTGTTCAACAATCCCAGCTGCATGCATGTTATTATCCCAGCACTGATTACAAGATCCCATTGACCACAAGCTGCCTGTCTGCCTGTCTAGATGGTGTGATTAGTGTATAATCAATCTTTAATCCAATCAGAAAACTCTCTGCCTGCAACTGATAAAGGTCTCGGCAGGGTACTGATGAGGCTAGAGCCTTGGTATCTCTAAGGGGACACCTGCAGCATGTGAGGTGCAGAAGCTAAGCAGGCTGATCTAAGAGAAAGGAATTAAGGTGGTCTGTAAAAAATCTGATAAACGGCATTTAAACAGAACAAACCGGGTAGCTCAGCAGCCTCACAGACCCTGAAGCACTGCTGTTCTAAATCCTAACACATGGAGATGAACGCCACTTAGCTGGAGAAGTCCATTTAGGAGAAAACATGTAGTTTTTGGTTGTTACAAAAGTAGTCAACAAAATAATTTATCTGGCTTCCTCCAGTGCATGAATTCGTCTGTGCAACTTCAGCATTGTACTTCATTGTCTGTATGTCTTCATAGGATTCTGGAATGGAATATGGCTGTGACTTTCCAAATCATAGTTCCGAGAAATAATTGCCTGTTCTTTGCTTTTTCTTGTTTAATTTCTTGACCTAAATTTAATTTTTTTTCTCTTTTTTATCTCAGTATTCTTTCCTAATTCTTCAGATGGGATACTTATAATTACATCTTCTATTAAAGCTGTTAAAAAATAGCACATTATTATGTGATAAACCTACATGCTTTATGTTAATCCCCACAGCTCTGCTTCAGGGCAAACAGTTTCTCATAACTTCCTTTCTATGATATGACCTGTTCCTATTACATTAACAGTCAAAATTAAGAGAGAATCCCAACTACCTACCTTATTTAATGCTGAACAGCTTCCAATGCTCCTCTTTTGTATCCATATAAACATCTCTTAACTGTCTAAATGGAAACCATTATCTTTATCAATTTTTATCAATTATTTTAAACACAGTTCTGTGAATTATTTCTATAAATACAGATTATTTCCACACTCCCCATGAATTTAGTCTTCTTTGTAACTTCTGGGTGAGCCAAATTCCTTTAATGCTTTCCAGGGTATCTGGCACCCATCTGAGATACCTGCAGCAACGCTTACATTTATCTATGTTCACAATAAGCTTAAGATCAAAAGAAATTAAATCATTCTGTCTGTGAGGTCTTTTTTTGTTCTATATGACCATTTCAGATTTAATAATTTCTCTGATTTTGAAGCTTCTCTCTAATCAGTAAACAATGAACAGCATCACAGTGTAACAATCTAATTGTCACAGCTCTAACTTCCAAAAAAAGCTCTCAAAACTACTTTAAACTTGACAATTTAGGCAAAATCTATCATTACAATGTGAATGTGACCATAGTGCCTACAAAAAACCCAATGATTGAGTGTGTGCAGGTGTTTGAAACTTGCACTTCAATGTCAATATGGACTACTGTGAACAGACTTATATCGTGCTAAGAGCCTAGTTTTAATATTCACCATGAACTAAAATAGCTTATATCCAACAGGACTGATTGTGCTTTTAGAGATATATGGAAAATATCTGCTCTTCATAGAATATGACCTTCATAACTCAATTTAAGGGTCATTCCCTCACTTCTTGGATATTTTCAATATCATAATTGTAGAAAGAGAAAGAAAGGAAGGAAAAATGTTCAGTTATTCGTTTTGCAGGGCCTTTTTATTAAAAGCAGAAATAACATTAGATGAAAATCATTTCACTGATAATTTTAATGAAATATGAAGTGCTTTGAATATATTTTATTGCAGGCAATATAGAAAAAAGGCACCGGCTGCTTAATGTGTCATTTAATGAATGGATTCCACATTGCTACATTTGGAAGTGAGGGCCGTGCAAAGATGAGAGCAAGTGCTTTCAAAAGGGGACTTCTTCCTGCATTTTTAAATTACACTTCACCTAATGGAAAGTGCGAAGCATAATGCAGCAGAAATGAGGCTGAACCAAAACACTGGAGCTAAATACCTTAACAAATCTCACTGAATTTCATCCTGTAAGCCCATCTTTAATATGGAAAAAACCCCTCTGATGTAGATAATGTCCTAGCATGCTGAAGGTCAGGCTGCTGTCAGAAGGATCCCACAAAATCAGAAATCCCACCTAATTTGCAATAAGCAAACATCCCAGTTCTTGGTTAGCCCAGCTGAACGTGGGGAGCCAGGATGGACACTCTGTCGACAGGAATTCGAGGGTCACTACAGGGAAGGTTTGGAGGTGTAATTTATTTACACCTTTTTCTCTGATGTCAGCTCAGAGAAAATCAAATTAAATTGCCAGTGCTATAGATATATGCTCTAAACTGTCTGGTTTTTAAGAGATATGTGACACTGACCCATCAAGTTTCTCATTCTTACGCCCAAACTACTTTAGTATTTTGCTATTAATAGCTACCAGCTCTCACCTCAGACTTTCCCTCCATAAAACTCAGATTCATTAGCTGTGTCTAAAATGAATAAAGCATAAATGATAAACATTCGCTGGCCTTGAGACCAGCTGGCTCTGACTGTCTGGGTCTGCATGCTGTAATGCCTGCCTCTGGGCCCATCCCTTTGGAATCTAGTGTCCTCTGGGCACGCTGTCATACTGACTACCTAGGAGAGATGAAAGGGGGACAATCTCCGACTCAGAAATGCAAACGCTTAAGCAGTAAGTGGTCTGGGACCCAGAGCTTGGGCTTATTCCCTGACACTTTTATTTAGCAGTGCAGGCAAAATATTGGTCCACGGAAAGCAGCCCTCTGCAGCCACAAACACTGACTTTTAAACTAGCAGAGAAAAATTGCAGGAATCCATCAGAAAACATAAAATTGGAAATTTTATCATGCTATTACAAACAGAAATCTTGCTTAGTGGGTGTAATATCCCATTAGGTTAGAGACTAGAGTTTATATGAAAGAACAACATGTAAAGAAGTTATGAAGGTGGCATCGTAAATGAAGGCTATTATTTACACACTGGTGAAACTTCCATATAAAGCATGAGGAGGATTCCACATGTATTTTTTGGTCATGGACACAGCTATACAGGAAGAAGGTGAGAACTGTCCCAAATATTCAGCATGTTTTAGGGGAGTGGGATTTTAATCCCAAGATATCATGTGCACGAATTTGGAAACAGCATGAATGGATGTGACACTGCAGTGTTTTCACTACAATCCTCATTGCAAGAATGATGGTGGGCTGGGGGAAAGGCATGTTGGGAATCTTGAGGCTGTGATTACAATATCAATGACTTAAAACCTCGCCATTGCTCTTTTCTCTAACATCATTTTACCTGGCATGGTTGTCAACAAAAGAAATGATAAACTGGAAGGAGGAAAATGAAGACAGCGAAAAAACCTGTTAATAAAATAGGTCATGATGGTAATGCTTAACTTTCCAAGTTTTATCACAATGTATTTTTTGTGTCAAAGGACTTGAGGTGGAAGTGAGAAATGGGCTGTACACTTTTCATTGCAAATATTTTAATTTGCCTTATTCTTACCAAAAAAAAAAAAAAAGTGGATATAAATCTCAGATTCACATTCCCACCACTATAAAGCTCCTGTATTAATGGAATGGGGAATGCTCACTTCAGAGGGTCCTGAATATGAAATGGTAAAAGTAATCTCAGTAATGAGGTTCAGGCAGTTTCCCAGCAAATATGTGAGACCTTAATTATAACTTTCAGATAACTAACTTCAAAGGAGGTCCCAAGCGCACAGACATGCAGGGGGCTACTTTCAGTCAGGTCTGGAGGGATGCTGACACTGCATCTGCTAAAGCCCTACAGCAAAGAGGTGGCCTATCTCCTCTGCTGCACAGGGTGCCGTGAGGATGGGCAGCAGGAGACCCAGAACAGAAAGATGGGTGTCTCTTGCCTGTGGATATGAGAAGCAGAGACAGACAAAAACTTTTACTCTGGGATGTTTTCCATATTTACTTTTCTGAAGTCCAAGCTCTGTCATCAAGTTACTGAATCCACATTAATATCAATGAATAATGTAAAAATGTACTGTACATGCATGGCAACAAGAAGGAAAAAAAATACACATATATTTAAAAATTGTTTTAAAATATCTTTTTCTTGGCACAAAACTTGCAAGTTTAACACCATATGGTCTTAGAACCTAAATCACTTACACACAAGTGTAAAGTATTGTTAGAGGTCACATTATCATACAGATCAATAAACAAACAGCTGCATAATTTCTCAAACAATTATCACCCCTGTATGCCTGATGCACATGTTATATATAAAAAATTCACAAACAAAAGTGAGAATTTTACTATACTGCAGTGCTGTCACAGCAAATTGCACCATCAAAATCCAATTGCACAACACAGCTTTAGGCATCAGTAGGACGAGAGAGCTACAGTATATAACCGTAGAGACAGTGCTCCATTAAATAAGATGTGAAACACGCCAGCATGGAGCCTGAAAAACCCAGGAGGTGCTGAAGGCGATATAATAGGACCCCATGGTCAGCAGTATCAAAGGCTGCTGATAAATCAAGACAATGAAAGAAAGAGCTTCTCAGTTAGCTTGAAGCAACAGAGCCTCATTACAAACCCTCACAAGAGCAGTTCCAGCACAGTGGCAATATCTGAAACAAGACTGAAATTTATTAGAAAGATTTTGTATATTGAAGCCAGTCTGTAATGTCAGAACCACTTTGTCCAGGGTGAAGAAAAAGGGTGGGGAAATAAGGTATACTAAGAAATTATCAGTAATTATACTTTTTAATCTAGTGCAATTAAGAAAAGATTGTTTTGACAATGTTTCTTCACTCCTCAAAAATATTTCATTCTGGCTATCCAATTTCTCCTTTGTTCTGAACTACTAAACAGGAATTCACATGCACTAAATGCCATCTCCAAAACACCCAAGAGATTCAGGAACAGTGTGACATAAAAAGACTGATGAGATGATACTCATTACATGTCTGTCACCTTAGAATCATCAAATTATTTGGCTTGGGAGGGACCTCAAAGATCATCTAGTTCCAACCATCCTTGATCTCAAAGTACCCTCAATGCCTACCTGTTTTCTTTGGGATCTACAAGCTTACTCTAACTCAAGGAGCTATGGACTTTGGATGCCTCTGTACATCATTAGCATGCAGAAAGAGAAGTGTAAAGGCGCCTACATGCTTTCAGGCTCAGTCTGGAAGACACTAGTGGAGTCAGACCTCATCATAACTGCTGTTGAAAGGACAACTGGAAGGCAAATATATAGACCTACTAGTTAGATTCTTCACCAAAAGATAGAAGGTATACAGGCTTCCAAAGTCTGAGGTACACAGACCTCACAGGCAGAGGTTTTTACTAAAGACTAAATAGAAAATTGAGCCCAGAACTCCCTCAGTGCTTCTTTATCTGCTGAGCTGCAGATTTCTCTTCCTCTTAAGGGTCCTTCCTGAATTTCCCACACCAACCTGGTTTCAATAAGACAGGTCAGATCAAGCATTAAAGACAATTTCCTGGGCAGTGAATGCCATGGGTTTTAAAGCCCTCAGGGTCCAGATCGATGATGAGTTTTAACAAGGGCAAGTGTAGGATCTTTCATCTAGGGAAGAACAACCCCAGGCACCAGTATAGGTTGGGGACTGGCCTGTTGGAAAGCAGCATAAGTGAGAAGGACCTGGGGGCCCTGGGGGACAGAAGAATGACCATGAGCCAGCAATGTGCCCTCTTGGCTAAGGCGGCCAACGGGATCCTAGAGTTGTATTAGAAAGGTGTGGTTAGCAGGTCAAGAGATGTTCTTCTCCCCATCTACTCTGCCTTGGTGAGACCATACCTGGAATATTGTGTCCAGCTCTGGCCCCTCAGTTCAAGAAGGACATAGAACTCCTTGAAAGCATCCAGCACAGGGCCACCAAGATGATTAAGGGAGTGGAACACATGCCTTATGAGGAGAGGCTGAAGGAGCTGAGCCTCCTTAACTTGGAGGAGACTGAGGGGTAACCTTATTGATGTTTATAAATAAGTAAAGGGTGAGAGTCAGAAGGATGGAGCCAGGCTCTTCTCAGTGATGGCCAGCCATAGGAAAAGGGGCAATGGGTGCAAGCTGGAGCATAGGAAGTTCCATGTGAATATAAGGGGAAACTTTTTCATGCTCAGAGTGACAGAGCACTGGGACAGACTGCCCAGAGAGGTTGTGGAGTCTCCTTCTCTGGAGACATTCAAAACCTGCCTGGATGCATTCTTGTGTGATTTAGTCTAGATGATCTTGCTCTGGCAGGGAGGTTGGACAAGATGATCTTTTGAGATCCCTTCCAACTCCTAACATTCTGTGATTCTGTGATCCTTGCTCTACACCTTCCATGGTTGAAATAATAATATTCACATGAGAACTGTGGAGTTCTCACTCTAACAAGTCAACATCAGTCACAGATAACTTCAAAGAAAAGACGTAGTCTGAAACTTAAGCAGAACAGCATAATGGAATGGAAGCAAGTGAAAACAGAAGACCCAAGAACACAACTCTATTCCACCCTCCACCCTTCTCATGAGTACCATTCCAATTTGGGAATCCCTGAAGATGACAAGGGCACTTCTGGAGTGCTGGAGATTAGATCCCAAATCATTTAGGACTTCACACACACAAAATATAATAAAACTGTAACATAAAATAAAAAGTGATACTAGTGTGAGATCTAAGATGCTAGATGGATTCATAACTACATGCAATTATAAGGGTTAGGACAAGGTATGCCCACAATTATCCATATTAGACCAAGTCTAATGTTTAACTTCTACAAATTATTTTTAGCTTCAGATACCATCTTTTTAAAATGGCTGTTGTAAAAACTTTGGACTCTTAAATACAAATCACCTCTCTGAAACTTAGTTTATTTTTCCATAAGAATTGATAGCATTTTAGCATAGAAATTAAACTAAGTGTTCACAAGGAATCCAACTGAAACTTCTGGCAAGAATGAATTATAAATCCATAAGACAAGGAAATACAAAGTCATAGACTAAACCCAAATCTTCTACTAGCTTGAGTTACTTAGTGATCATGTTCAAATGGGGCTCCATTGTGGCTGCACAGTTTCAGTTTGGAGCAGTATCCTACAACAGGCTTTACAGCACACAAGCTGTTAAACATCTACAGCTTCACTGTACAAATATGAGGCTAGTGGCAAAAATTTACTTTCTGTGAGAGTGCTCTTTATTGTGAAGGATTAGCCTCATGCTCCTAAAGCTATACCTTCCCAAGGATTTGTGAGTTTGTTGTAAGCATTATGTGGTAAATATAAAATAAAGGTAATATGAAAATTATATAATGAATTTTCTTTTGAAAATCTCTCTCTAAAGCTTGAACTGGTTCAGAATTTAAAAAGCAGTAAATTAAATCACATTGCATTTGTACTTAAGTTAGAGATATTGCAAATAGCCTTAGTTAGAAAGATCTGGGTACCATGTATGATTTTATGGATTGGGATATACTCAAATTATAAATAAACCTGAAAGAACACTACTATGCTTTTATTTGCTGTCATAACAGCAGAGAAACATATTACCCCAGCCTATTTCGTATGTTCTAAAATCATATTCTGTATTCAGTCGTCTCTTGTTTCCCTTACTCTAACAGTTATTTCAACTGATGCTGCAAGTGGTCTAAAATGCCCCTTTTCATGCCTGTCCAGGGTTAGCATAAAAATGCCAACATGTTCATTATCAAAACAAACTTTAGCATTCCAAAATAAACAGTTTCTTGGAAAGTGGAATAGTGAATTGTTCACAATGGGCCGGAACCTGATAACCTTCATTCCGGTTTTACTCACTGCCCATAGAAATACCAGAAAATTATTTTGTTAAACAGGAATTTAAAAAAAAGCTTGTGCAATAAATAAAATATTCAGAAGACTTGACTCCTATGCTGTGAACAGAAGATGGATAAAATGCACCTTTCTGTTTCCTCATATTGTCTATTCACACAGAAACAAGTAGCCTCAGCTTATGTTAAACTAATCTATGAGTCTGTGTTGAGACAGGTAAAATGATAGCCTTACAGATGCTCTGCTGATTGGAGTGCACTGAAGAACAATGCTGGATTGTCCTCTCTTCTCTCAAGATGCTCTTCTCTGCTGGGAACTTCATGTACCAAGTAATTTTTATGGATACAAACCAGAAATTGTCTTTTATCTATGCATCAGTTGACCAATGCAAAGATAAATATGGTGAAAACTAGGATATGTTACCAGCAGTTTATGTCTTAATCAAAACCAAATAAGGTCAAAACCCAAGCCCACCTTTCTTTGTCCTTAAAAGCAAATTAAGCAAGTGTCATGACTACATGCTCTGAAATGTCATCCATCAAATTTGTAACATTTTTTGAAGCAGTAATGATCGAACCTGCTGTGACATCTTCATTGCCTCTAGGGTGCTAGAAATTCTGCTGCTTTCCCAAACTGACAATCATATACCTATTTAGAAACTCTCCGGGGAGGTCAGCATTAAAACTGGCTGGAAGGAGCTAACATAGCATATTCTTGAATTGAAAAATCTGTTCAAAACAGTGTATGCATGAAATCCTTATTTTCAGTGTGCAAAACCAATTATTCTTAGCATTAGTATATTAATAATGTTATTCCATTGGTCATTTGAAAGTGTGTTTAGTAGATGAAGGGTTCACCATCATCCTCACAGTCAATGGGCAAAGAATTTGCAATGCAATATGTGGTATTCAGCATTCATCTTCTGTGTAACTCTTAGTGATTCTGTGAAGTGCAAAACTTTGATGCTCTACGGAAACATTTAATTCTTTGGAACATGTGGGAAAACACATAGCATTCACCGGGACTGAATTTCTCAAAGAGAAGCAGCTTGGTAGATGTGTGTAAAACAACTTCATAAAGACAAGAGTCTCATTTGAATTCTGCAGACCACTTGCATTGATAACATGCCAATTGATGGTTGAACGCTTAGTCTGATTTTCACACGCAAATAGAAGTTTTTAATTCTGTAAAAGCTTTAAGTGAGCGTACAAAAGACCATTTTAAAGAATTGCTTTCAGTTTCTTTTTAAGGTGAAACTATGGACAATACATTGATGTGCATATTTTATTACATTGTTGTATTTGAAATATACCTTTTTATGTTTTCAAGTTAATGATAGATGGTTTGAATGCTATTTTGCCATCTTGATTTTTAAAAGATAGTGATGTTAAAAAGACAGACTTCTGGAGTAGAGATGTGTTTACCTCAGCCCACTTCTGTATAAACCGGTGGAGGTCTTTTGTAAG
Source organism: Zapornia atra (assembly GCA_013400835.1). Taxonomy (NCBI): domain Eukaryota; kingdom Metazoa; phylum Chordata; class Aves; order Gruiformes; family Rallidae; genus Zapornia; species Zapornia atra. The sequence continues at coordinate 42,354 of VZTU01018421.1, read as the reverse complement.
ACACTATCAATTTCTGTTAAATTTTGGTGAATCAAGATCAAATATTTTTACAAGAAACCATCCAGGCAGAAGAATCTGTCAAGGTAGTAACAGCAAGAGCTGTACATTTCTTTTCTATAGAATCCAAGAGAAAATGACACCATGGACTTGTTCTGAAGAGCAGTTGCTGATGTCTTCCAAAGGCTGGAACAGGTAAACAGCAAGACACTATCGTGGTTTACCTGTAGTTACCGGCGATGGCAGAAAAACCAGTAATACATCTAATCGGATTTTCTGTACTTCTACAACATCATTTCCTATGCTTAAGCAGATGTATCAGAACAAAAGAGACAGGCATCAACTGTAAAATAAAATTCAGATTATTCTCATACTTATGCCTGATTGACTGCTACACACTGACTTGTCAGAGAAACCAGAGAAAGATATGTCACACATATACATCTCATTCTGAAAAGCAGACAGTTAGTTGTGATAGATAAACAGAAATGAACCATCATAGGCAAGAGCCGAGCGAAACCTTACACTCAAATTATTAGGATCATGCTATGCTGTTGCTTACATGCAAAACCTGGAAAAGCCAACTGTGAGATTCTGGGAGTGTCATAAACACCAGTCAGTACAAGCTCAATGATGGTGGTGCTCCATCCAAAAAGTTTCATTTGGAAGACAGTGACAACACTCCACACTACAGGTTGGGGAGAAGTTTTACCACCCTGTGTTACAGCCAAGAGATGTACAACCAGCAGCATCATCGCTTCCTGAAGGAGGAAATTGCATGCAGTAAAAATAAAAGACCTAGGGATTCTGGTGACCAAGAATAGGGAAGGAAGGGACTGGAGGACTGAAGTGGAAAAGCAATAGCCAGGGATGCAGGCACAAATATGAGTTGGGAGCAGAAGCAGAAAGGGGAGAAAAGGTCAGTCCCATGGGAGGGAGAAAGGGACCAGGTGAAGAGCGAGCTGGGACACAGGACACTTGCAGTTGCTGGGAGTACAGCCAGGTGTGGGCTCAGATTGACACTTTTACAAGAATGAGTGTATAACTGGTGTGAGGTAAGTATGGACCATGAACTATGTGACTGGGTGTGTTAGCAGAGAACTGAAGTCATGGAGAATAGGAAGAGAAGAGGTAAAATGCTGGCGTGAAGATGAGAAAGAGGTTTGGGAGGACAGCACCTAGAAATTTTTGTTTGAAAATTGGAATGGAATCAATGTTATGGAACAGGAAGACACAGAGATGATGTCAAAGCCATCAAAAGAAAGGCGAGGAGATATTTGCAAAGATAAGGAGAATGGAGCACAAGAAGTAGTGGTATGCACTGTTCTGTCCTACAGGAGATACAAAATGTGTCATATCCCACAAATAAAATGTGTCAGATTTTTCTTGGCTAAGAGAGCTCCAACCTGCTCATCTTGCACGTGCTGCTCACTTCAAACTCACAATATCCCCAGAAGTGCAGATGGTCCTGTAAGTAACCAAGGATCCCTGTAGAGTGAATGCTAATGGAAAAATACTCCACTTTTATCCTATATCTTAAGCCATGCAAAGTATTCTTTACCACCTAATCCACTTTCATCTGTTACTTAAAGTAATATTGCAGTAAAACCCATACGGCTGGAGACCATTTGACTGTCAGGTTACATTTAACATGTTTAATGAAAATTTAATGTTCCTACAATTGATTTTTCTCTCAGTGGCACTGAATTACTTATGAATAACCTCATCTCTGCTTAAACAAAACATGCTTCTCTAATGAGGTTCAGTTAAACAGAGATCAAAATGATCTATAGTACTGCATCTAACTGGCAACACTCTGAATCAGGCTCCTTCATATTCTGGGAAAAAGCAAGCTCCAAAAGAGGTGGACAAGGGTGAAGAAGAAAGTGGTTCCCATCCTGGAGCATGGAAAAGCAAAGTGGCCAGGCTTGAAAGCCTTGGCTTGTGCTCATGGTAGACCTGAGGACGGCTTTCACCTGTGCTTCCCCTTCCCTTCTCCCACCTGCATTTTGTTTTCTCTGGTGTCCTTTTCTTTCTCTTAATTTTCTTTCTGACCCATGAATAGTCCCAGAATGAATGAAGCATGGGCTTTATTCCTCTGGAAAGGGAAGTTGAACCTTTTCCTCTGCTTTCCATTCAGAAATGTTTTTCTACGTGGCTGTGCAGTAAGATGGAGTTCATGGGATGGAAAGGAGATCCAGAAAATATACATCGAAGGATGGGGTATTCCTCCCTGTACTGATAAATTGCTTGCGTTCTCAGTCCTTTAGAGGCAAAAGGTAAAAATAACCACTTCATAAGGGCTTTAAATCTACTGGCATAGCTTCTATGTCCTCAGGAAATTTGGAGGCACCAAGGACAAGTTAGCATTGATTCTGTTAAAGGTCTTTCTAGACATGGTTTCTGTTAGAAAGCTGCCTTAATCTAAGGATATATAACAATGAAGAAATACATGGCTCCTTGGGTCTTGCCGGAGCCTGTTGATTCCCACCCTTGGGAGCTGTCACCTCTTCACAGTACTGCATGCCCATAGGAGGCTGTCATGATGCAGCCCCAGCTGGCAGCTGAGCACCATGCAGTCGCTCTCTCATTTCCCTCCTTCACAGGGGAAAAAGAGAAAGAAAAAAAAAAAGAAAGAAAAAAGGTCGGGAGGAGTGAAAAAATGGGAGGACAAAGGGAAACCTCGTGAGTTGGGATAAGGATAGTTTACTGGGACAGCAAAAAGAGGGAGAAATAACAATAACAGGACTTTATACAAAACTGGTGATACACAATGCAGTTTCTTACCAAACCACACAACTCAGACTGCACATCTCAGACCTGCAGACCATCCTCAAGCCACACATCCTGGAGCTGTGTGTTCCTCCCTCACCAGCCTTCCTTTATGCTGGGTATGACATCATTGATATGGAATACCCCCTTTGGCCAGTTTGGGTCACCTGTCTCGGCCGTGTCCCCTCCCAGCTTCCTAGGTGGCCCCCACCTTGTTGCTTGCAGGGCAGCATGAAAAGTGGAAAAGTCTTTGACTGCCTGGAAAAAAGTGAAAACATCAGTGTGTTATCAGCACCGCTCTCACCCTGACTCCCAAGCACAGCATACCGCCAGTTTCTAGAAAGAAAATTAACTCTGTCCTAGCCAAACCCAGGACAGAGGACCACACCAGGCCAGCAGGAAAGTAGTAATTTTAGAGAGTACTACACCGATGTCAATTGGTTAATAGTAGTAAAAGGGAGATTTGCTTTAAGACCAGTTATTATGAAACAACGATCTGAACACTAAAGATGAAGAGGGAATAAAAATTAGAAATGCATATATAGTAAAAAATAAGAGAACTCTGACAATAAACCTCATCAGGGCAGAAATTAGTGTGCATACAGTCTGCTTGGACAGAGTTGTTTACATTTTTCATAATGAGCTAGTTTCAGTATAGGAAGCACGTCTTTCGCTGATGGATTGATTAATTAGGGTTCACTTTACATGGGATTATGAAAGTCAGAAGTTATTGTAATACACCCAGAGAACCAGCATTCACTAAGCAAAATCCTCCCCTGAGACAGAACAACCCATTCTCCACTAATGTTGCTGATCATTGTTGATGCAGAAAGTAGGACACTGTGCCAACCACTTCAGAAATGGCTCCAGTAACAGTCAAGTACTCAATTGCATTACAAATTATGAGAAAAGGGAAGAGTGATGAAGTAAAATATTAGTTTATAAAACAAAAAATTGAAGAAAAGGTTTCTTATTAAGATTTCTTTCTCATTTAAGACACAACAGCACTGCATCATGTTTTTCAAAACATTCAACCTTAAATTCTGGTATATGAAAGTAAAATTTTGAACTGTGATTTCTGCACCAGTGAATATCAATCCATTATATAATGAGTAATGAAACTTCCTGGCACTTAGATTCTTGTGACAAGCTTATTAAACAATAATTTGCTGAAGTGTGAGGCTTTATGGATCATCAAAGATAAAAACAGCTCTTTAAAGCATTGTTCTAACAGCTGATTACAGAAACAGAAGACAAATAGATAGAAATTCCTGAGGAAGAAAAAAATCAATGTGTTTTCCAGGAAAGATATACTGACATTTTTAATACATCAATATACATTTTGTAATTATATAATTGTGCAAAATGAAACAATTTTGCATTAATATAATAGAATTGATTCAAATTTTGATTATAACATTTATCCTACTGTTTACAGATAAAACATAGAAGGGAGAACATAAAATAAATTTTAAAAAGGGAATGGAAGAACATCTGTCTGTTTTTTTGGTTTATCTATGAAAAGTTGTTTTATTAAAAAATCATGGTATGCACAAAATAGCAGAGTAATCGTACTAGAAACATTTTTACTGCAAGTTAAACATATCTGCAGTACCACCTACTCAGACATTCAATTCAGAATGACATCTCCAAGAAACAAAACTTCTGTAGTAGTTTAGCATATCAAAAATATTTGTGGTATCTACTCTGTTCTGCCTGCAAGGTCATAAGAAATATTAAATGTTCACCCAAATGCCAAAAAAGTAGTTATTAGACTGCCTCAAAGCTTATCATCATCTCCAAAAATGCAAGATAACAAATCAAGCTCTAAACAGACATTATTGAAAACTGGTTGCATACACTGAAAAAAGGAGTGCATAAAGGAGAAAGTAGAAGAAAGCAAGAATTAATCAGTCCCACACTGACATATTTACTGCTATGATTTAGCTCTAGCTGAAGGACAGTTAGTTTAATAATGTGACAGTACACATACTTTTTCAGGAAGTATCACAGCAGATATTACTAGAATCAAAAACTTTTCAAGAAGCGAAGCACATACTGTTCATGAAAATGCAGCTGAATTTGACTGAGTTTGACACAAAAAGTTAGCATGATCTCCAGAGTAGCTACTTGTTGCTAAAGATAAGTTGTTTTGATGTTTTACTCCTAAAAAGGCGGCAATCCCCTACTGCAAATTTAAGAGCTAACTAAAGAATTATAAAAATGACTCAGAAAGTTCTTCAAGAATCGAGAAAGGATAATGTCTGTATTAAAGATACTGCATTTCAGCCTGTTTCACAAATGTGCCATATTCAAATGGACCACATCGCACTATTAATTAGCTCTTCAATTTTCTTGTTACAAAGTAGAATCATAGAATAGAATCATAGAATGGTCTGGGTTGAAAGGGACCCCAAGGTTCATAGAGTTTCAACCCCCCTGCCACAGGCAGGGCTACTAACCTCCAGTCCTGGATGTACACAAGGTTGCCCAGGGCTCCATCCAACCTGGCCTTGAACACTGCCAGTGTGGGTGGACCCACAGCTTCTCTGGGCATAAGCAATGACATGGCTCTGATGGACTTGCAGGGGCACTTGGTGTCTGGGTCATCTATCAGCAACATGGAAATGCCTTTTGAAAACAGGTAAGAGCCGTGATGGCCCTTGGATCCACCAATGCTAGTGTGATTTGAAAGAATCATGCATTACATGAATATACTGATGCTGGTCAGGGTCAGGTTGGAGGTGGTCTCTCTATGCTGCTGATATTGGTCAAAGGGGACTGTGTCAGGAGGCAGGGTGTCATGATCCTGTCAGAATGTCTTGCACAACTTTCTGTGGATAACCATCTGGACAAAGACAGACATTGCTGCCAAAATCACTAGCAAACATCTCTCTGTGATTTCAGATAATAGTTTTTAATGAAAAACCTCTATTGCAGAAGTGCAAAGTGAATTTATGTGCTAAACTAAAGTACTGCAATATTTCCAATACTAATCTGGAAGCTGTAAAGACAATTTTGACCTCTTATGTAAAAACCTTTGTGTATCACAGGGATTTTTCTCCCTGATGTGGACCTCCTAGGCCTCACCTGTAAAACTGAATAGTGCTATGTATCATCACCACAAAACACATTCATTTAATAGTGTGGAAAATTACACAGGGCACAAAGGAAGTAGCACAGGTTGCTCACATGAGCAGTTTAGAAAAACAGCTTAACTTATTCAGTCTCTAGTCGCATTCTTATTTTTACAAGAGTATATTCAATTCACACCATGTAGAGTTTTCATCAGGAAAATTATAGAATCAAAATTTTAATGCTCTACTAGAGTATGAGGAACTTTAAATCCTTTTAACTGAGTCATAACTACAGACACATAAATTAAATAATTTTTGGCTATCAAGAAAATGCTTAATAATGAGGCATATTAGATCACAGGGGTGTCTCCTACAAGAAATGTAAGATCTGTGCACGAGTATGTTTCATAAAACACCTGAAAAAATAAACGGGAAGAAAAAGGATTGCTTTTTGTTAGCATGAAAAATATGGAGTGGATGAGATTGTTCAGCTTTGACTTCTGCTTTCAGAATGCTGTCTTCACAATAACCATTGACAAGAATTACAAAAAGATGTCAGAGAATAGAGAAAAGAATCAAAGCTGTTTAATTTTCTGAATGGATGGTTGCCAGAAAAGAATCTAGAAGAGATGAGGCATTCTTCAAAAGTTTCACAGAAAGTCAGGATTTTGTTATGGACAGTTGTGGACAATTATGGACACCCACACATGCATAGGAGACCGTCAACAACTGTACTTTTCAGCACGTCTTCTATGAAAACAGGAGGGAAACACAATCTCCTTCAATTAAACATACTTTTAGGCAGATTTTTCTTCCATAGTTCAAGAAGACCAACAGGAAGGCCTTGTGCTGTTTACTGACCATAACCAACCCATCTTTATATAACAGTAAGCAGTAGGAGAATGGAGTTAATTCAGGAGTTTTGCCTCTAAAAACTAATAGAAAAACTTCAGAGTGAGCATCTTTTCCCTCTAACAGCACAAATCAGAAACACATCAGCCACACTTAGGTTTTGAAGAACTAAGAATCATGCAAAATGTGTTAAGTCCTTCTGATTTTAGAGTGGTAGTGGGCTAAAAACATTTTCTTTTATTTTTTGCTTCTTTTTTTAGAAAGGTCATTTCACTTTATGGGCAAAACTTTTCATCCAGGTCCCAGAATGAAAATACTCCTGCTTCACATGCAAATTGGATAATCCTAGACACCAGATTAACAAAACCACAGTGTTAAGTCAAGCAGGAAATGGGTTTATAGTTCTGAGGTCGTTGTTCGAATGAAAGATTTCCCTAATGCAAGAAGAGAAGAAAGTTTGGGATAAGTATATGTTATACAATGATGTCCCAGAACACAACCCCAGATTTTGCTGAGAGCTACAGTTTGTGCAAACATCAACAGCCTGCAGTTGCATTCTCTGTGAGCATCCTCCATGTGTACACAGCACTGTTCTCTCCATTGCTGTGATGTGCAAACATCAACAATTTGACAAACAAAGCTCTTAATTATGAAAAATCAGAGCATTTGATACCATAAACAGAACTACAGAATTCCTCTTCATATAATAAAAACAGAAATTAAGCAAACATTATGGAATAAATAGTAGTTTCTCAGTGCAAAATTTTCACTTAATAAAAAGGGTTTTAAAGTTGAATGCCTGGAAATTTGTCATTCTAGACTGAATGATGCCATACAATTTTGTTTCCCTCTAGAAACACAGCATGGAAATCATCTTGCAAAAGGGATGAAAGGCAAAAGGGTAAATTATGCAGCATCAGACCAAAGAATGACAGCAGCCATCACATTTTTTTCCCAGGAAGTAATCCTTATTACTCACCTTGATCTTTCCTCCATTTCCTTCCTCCATACCTGCTTGAAAAAAGGCCATTTTCCTGTAAGGTTTATTTCTAATGCTGTTGAAACCACAGTAAATAATCCAAAACCATGGAACAAAACAAGGATGTTCGAAGGGACTCTCATTTCAGGTAATCTGTTCTGGTAACTGTGCCTGCCCCCTACATATGCTCTGCAGCTTGAAGTCAGATTTACAGAATGGCTGGCATGGCTCCACAAACTGAGCGAGTCCTGAAGCCTGTAGTTGGTCAGGAAGTCATGAGATGGAAATAGTAAAGAGCTATTCTAGTTCCTGGGCCACAGAAATGAGACCCCAAATTAAAGTTTCGCTCATCTCGTTACAGCAATGACCTCCTCTTTCACCTCCATTTTTCCTTCATCTTACCCTACAATGGAAATTCTGCTGTTATGCTCCAGGAAGATACTGTTGGGTTTCATACTGTTGGGTTTCTCCCCTCCATTGTCATTCTGTGGATTGATCCACTATCCAAAAGAACAGCATTATTTTTGCTCCCAGTGTCTGGCAAAGATGGACTGATGGGCTACAAAAGGAATTGTCGAAAACCTTGGTCTTCCTTCATGGCTTAGGAAGCCGTCAAATTCTCAGGCTGCCCCAGTGGGACAGAAATATATCACATGCTAGCTGAAACATGTAATACGAGAGAAAATTGTGAAATTTTACCAAGCCATTCACCAGTGAGGATGAAAACACCCAAGGGAGAGAGTTCTTTCAGATTTAAACCAGAAGTTGTTCACATTTTACAGCAAGCGTTCACTGAAACTCCTACTAAGCCTCAAGTTAAAACTATAATGTAAAACTAGTCCCAAGGCCCATCTCCTTCCCTTTGTCTTTATGCTGCAAGAAGTCCCTTGCCACAATCAGGGAGGTTGTATCATTGCAGCTTTTCTTTGAACACGAAGGTCATCATCCATATCCCCCATTTCAGAGGAGTTTTATGATGGGGAGTGAAAGAGACCAAAACCTGTGTTTGTCTTTGCATTGTCCTGATACGCTCTTTGCAGTAGTACAGACTGGTAGATCAAAGATTTTTGTCATTTTCATTGTTAATTCCCAGACAAGTGAAGAAAACAAAAATATTTTATTTTTTCTCCACCAAAGATCTGTTTCCATGTGTCCAAACAAGGATTTAAAAATAGTTGCTTTTACAACTTTTCCTTCACTTGTCACTTTCTTCATTAGAGGAAGGGTTCATATTGTCTCCAGAAAGAGGTTTTTCACAGAAATAGAGCAAAGAAGGGAGACTGGGAGCCAGCACCAATTTGTGTGCAGTGGTCCTGAGCATGACTGATTTCTAGGAACTTCAGCTTCCCCATGGGACATTTGTTTTAATCCTGGCTTTGTGGGCCTGTCACTGAGCTGCAAAAATCAATGTCTGATGCAAAAGTGACTTCACCTTGCATCTGCATGAAACTGCATCTTCACAAAGTTATTTCAGCAGAGGAAATCTCCCCAAATATGGCATGCCACGCCTGAATCTGAGATTTTCCTAATACCAAAACCAGATCTTTTTTCATATTTGAACATGGGACTATCTTTTTTCTGTGTCCAAATTCCTCTGGTATGAGAACTGCAGACACAGGTTGCATCTTCCTTTTCTGAGAGAGCTGAATGCACTGTGATTTTAGTAGGTGTTGGGAAGTGACTAAATTTTAATTTGGAAAGTTCTCAGTGGTTGCTGATATTTGCTAATTAGGGCTGCTACTTTGTCAATCACTCCAGCAATTTCTGAACTGCATAAACTGCTTCAGTCTGAACCCCGTGTATGGGAATCATAACAGAAATCTCAGACTCAGAGTGAGCTGTGAGTCAAGCTGACAATAAGCTTCATACTTCTCAGATTGTGCCTGTCTCACCTGTCTGAGCCCTGTGCTGGTGCACCCCACCCCTAGGACACCTCTGTGCATCACTCCTCTGACACCTCCATGCACCAGATGCCACCCTTTTGAGCAGAGCAGGAAGGATAGAGGAAAACTGTTGTGAGCTGGAGGACTTTAGCCTGTGCTGACAATAAACTCACAACCTTTGGTGCAAATGGTATTCGCAATGCAATTTCACCAGATGCTTATGAAATGAGAGACTTGCTGTATATTCAAAATCCAAACCTCAAGTTGAAAAAATGCCGTTTAGATGCCTGTACATAAATATGGGGAATATGTTCGAAGAAAAGTTGCTCAAATTCCAGAGAGGTTTATATTTCATCAATAATTCATGAATTTGTAAATTCGTCATTTGTAATACTTAAATACTTCCTTGAAACTAAGTAGCTTTCATGTCTCTAGTTAAATATAGTGAGTGCAGGTTATTGCAAAGCTCTCTGGGATTCTGTATTGACCCTTATTTCTTTATAATTGCTGCATATTTATAGAAGAACAGCTGAATTACATCTTTCAATTTTGATTTGAGGCTTTGGAGCCACAGTAACAGCTTTTGGATTGAAATCCTCAGATGATGCCCATAATATAGTGGGTGAAATGTCAGGGGGGAATGAAAAACTTTGGACAGAATAAAGGATTTGCTAAACAATCAGAGAGGATAAAATATGCAATATTGTTCAGAAAGAAACTATTATCTTCCTGGAATTGAAGTTGACTGGAGAAATGCAATTAATAAGACAACAAACTGGAGTCTTTTGAGCAATGCCTAACTTGTGTCTGAATTACACCAAGCAAAGGAAGAGCAGTCCCAGGAATCTAGCTAGCATCAGATGGTGGTTCTCACTGTGAAAGTCTGAAACCTTTATGAGCCTTTTGGTGATGTGACAATACCAGAAATATACTGCCAGTCATTTTTATACAGCTTGCAGTTTTGCTTTCTGTCAGCTGCCATGACCTGTTTGATTTTGTTCTTAACATGAATTTTGCATTTCCAATAGAAAAAAGGATCAATCCTGCAGGTGCTTTGGCCGAAATCTTGTAAAATGCTAAAGGTCGCAAGCTTAAAGCTAAGCAAGCATGTAAGCCTGGGCTGGCACAAAGTCAAATGCTAAAGCACCTGGTGGGGTTGGCTTCATGGAAGAATAGAGCCTACATGACACACAGATCTTCTGCAGTAACAGGGCTTGTGTCAGACTCAATTGCCTTCAACTTCCCTATTACTCTCCTTATGTCATTTGACATAAGGCCATATTTTCAGCTGGTAAAAGATCCTCCATTTCCCATGAAGTTAGTGAAGCAACTTCACCAACTTTTACTGAACTACAGATTATAATTTTGATTGCTGTCAGATGGAGAGAAGAATAAAAAACCCCCCATTATTCCCATTTTTTAAATCCTTTCACTGAAGATTTCAGTGGAACACAAACATACAGTGACTACATGATGTTATTTTAAGAGTATGCTGCAAACACATGAGAAGTGGAAAATTTTAAGAGTATGCTGCAAACACATGAGGAGTGGAAAATTACTATTAAGCTATTCTCTTAAAATCTTGGAATTCTGTTTATGCATCTTAGTCCATCCAAATCTCTTTTTCTTAGAGGATGGTGATATAGCTAAGATAGGTTCAGATGCCTTGAGTTGCACTGATGACACCCTGCACTGATATAGTCCTGAAGATGTCCCAAGGCATTGTGGTAAGCGAATGGATGTTCATCATTCTGTGAATCACAGAATCACAGAATCACAGAATCACAAGGTTGGAAAAGACCTATAAGATCATCAAGTCCAACCATTCCCGTCCTATGCTAAACAGTATCCCTAAGTACCTCACCTACCCTTTTTTTAAACACATCCAGGGAAGGTGACTCAACCCCCTCCCTGGGCAACCTGTTCCAGGCCCCAACTACTCTTTCAGTAAAAAATTTTTTTCTAATATCTAATCTGACCCTGCCCTGGCACAGCTTTGTGCCATTTCCCCTTGTCCTACCTCCTGTTACTCGTCTGAAGAGACCATTTCCCACCTCTCTACAATCTCCTTTCACGTAGTTGTAGGTGGTGATAAGGTGTCCCCTCAGCCTCCTCTTCTCCAGCTCATCATATATGATTTGCCCCATCCCCAGCTCCCTCAGCCGCTCCTCATATGATTTGCCCTCAAGTACTTTTTGTTGAGCTGGTTTCAGTAACCTTCCTCTCTACCCAAAATGTATATTAGAATTCAAGATGCCTCTTTCATATTTCTAGATTGGCTTTGCCATTTTATACTTAGAAAGAAGAAAATTTAAAAATTAAACTTTTTTTTTAATGATTAAAAATTAACGCCTGGGAATGTTTCAGTATCCTTGCTTCTCTAAGTTTTTGTCAGTTGAAGACTGGTGTTACTGACTGCAATAAGTCCTCAGGGTGACAGAATCACTCAGTTTTTTTTATGGTTTTCATGCTTTAAGAACATAAGATTTTTAATCTGACAAGAGACACTGGAGCACATCCAAAGAGTTGAAAATCCAGAGAAATTTAATCTGTCACTTTTCTTTTTGGCAGCAATTCAGTAGCATATGCAAAAAAAAAAATCTAGCAGATTTACTATGGAGAAATTTATGGAATTCTCATTGCTCTAATTTTTCTCTAATTATGTTTTCTAGTTTGCTACTTTCAACTTTTGTAGATTAACAGTAACAGATGTATTAGTCTTGTTAGACTGGGCAAAAGATTTGTTTGTTGTATGCACATATGTGCATAATTTATTTCCCAAGAAAGAGTGGAGATGTGGTGTCAACTCATCATTCCCATCATTGTGACTCTATGTTAGACTGCCCTTTCATTCACTTACTTTCTGGTAAACTAGGTATTTTGTTACAAGGGGAAAAATACCCATGACACCATTTTAAAAAACCCACAAAACTTTTATATAGAATATCCACAGACATTTCTTATAGGTTTTGATGACCAATTAACGATATATTCAACCAAATAATTAAAACACTTGCAAATGCTTATACAACAAGAAGATTTACCACACTTTGTCATACTTGGTTGTTGACATCAATTCTGTAGTGTCTAATAAAAATTGCGTTCTTACTGCAAGCTTTCAAGCACTGAAGGTCTCTTTCTTTTTTCCCCCCAGTATCAAAGAGATTTTTAGGAGCTTAGCTTCACTGATATTTTTCTTATAATCCATCCGAATTGTGTAAAAAATATGTGAGGAAAGAGCAGACAAACTGTCAACATAATCAAATAGTCTTATATTCCTCCAGAAGCCAGGCTAAAACCAAAATCAGCCACACAAAAGTCAGAGACAAAATTGTAACCTAAAACCAGAATGTATGCAGCAGAAGTAAAGACTGCTACTTTAATTTTCCCAGCCTAGAAAAGAGAATTTTATTCCAATATTGGTTTTGCCATTGTTACTCCTTTACAATTATTGGATCTTTGTATAAATTAATTTGACTAATTCTCCAGAGAGACCACATATGCCTTTTTTTCACTAATGTGTATCCTGCTCAGCAGGAAGACAAGCACGCTAAAACTATGAAGAAAAGGAAACTCCAGCCCATGACTGCCAATATTTCAGATTTCTGCCTGAATGCAAAATGGAGTGGCATTCTTAGAGTACTTAATTATTTGACATCTTTTCCTCTTGCTTCAGTAACCATTACTTTCTTTCTTTCTTAAGTCTCTCATTTATTTTGATTGGAAAATATGTTCTTTTTGAACGCATTTTAGGACGCCTTGCAGCCTAGAATAGGTGCTGCAGGGTATTGGCTTCATTTTCATCTGGGATGTGCTCCAACAGAGCTGATTGCCCAAGATCTCTTTATGGTCATTGAAGATCTGGTCAATATAGTTAAAGGAAAGTAAGTGACATTCATCCTTGCTAAAGCAGGTCAGATGATTCACTCCTTAAAAAGTCTCTCTCTCTCATGAGAGTAATATTCTATGGTGTTTTGTTGTGTCTTTAATGTAGTTATCCAAAATTAGGTGAGAAAAATACTATTACCTTAGGCTATTCTAAGAATGCCTTGGATGGGATAGGTTAATTGATTTCCACAGTGCTTGAATCCAGAAAACACAGTTCTTAGCTCAGGTTATGTATTTCAACACGCATGAGGAATTTTTCTCAAAATGAAAAACATAGCACTTTGTGAATTTCCTTACTCCAATAAGCAATTAGGATAATCTCTCTGCAGATACACACTTCAGCTATTAAACCTAGATTTTTTGAAAACTTTGAACTAATGACATAATGTCTGTTGTGAAATTGGGTGATCCAAAGTCTTAAGAAGCTGGCTTCTCATACTTGGATTATATATATCAAAAAGAACTTTTCAGACATCATATAGGAATGTCCTAATAGAAGGAATCTGTACTTTTCAGTAGTGCCAGTTTCACAGTCACAAGGGAGACTGACAGGTTATCTTTACGCCAACTTGGAATCTGCAAATAGATTTTCTATGAAGAGGAACCCTGGAAAACCTAGACATACGTATTTCTCTCTCAAGATTTTTTTTTTTCCTACATTCTTCTCAACTTGCTCTTATCTCACTGTCATAGAATGTATCAGGTGCAGAGGGCATAAGCAGGTTTTTAAAACTTATCAAAAGAGGGCTTATATGAGAACAGATTGGTTGAAAGAAATTTGACTTTACAGAGTAAACACATGAAATGTAACAAAATGGCAGTTGAAATCCTGTGCTCATTAATGCAAGGCAGTACATTTGGGAAAAAAACCCACTGTAAATAAACACAGACAGTGTATTACAGATTGCAATGTGGGAAGGAAAAAGTTGTCAGAATGACACTTGCCATTTTATGAAAATAACTGCTCCATACTGAACAGCAGTCAAAAGAGCAAAATAAATGTTAAGGACCACTAAGAATCCCCAAACAATCTTGACCACTACACAATCCAGTAAGCATTATTATGCCACTCTGCAGCTCAGTGGCTTGCCCACACTTTGAGTACCCGAGTATAGTTCTGGTGTCCCTTATCATTACAAACATAGGGAACAATAAAGAGTAGAAGGAAAGGCAACTACTGAGATCAAAAGTAAGGAATGGCTTATGTTGATTAGAGCTTTCTGTGTAGGAGAAAAGTTTATTAAGATAGAGATCTATAAAATAAAAAGGAAGTATTTTTTATAGTGTGTGATCAAAGCATGGAATGAGTGCCATAGGATATAATAGAATCAGCCAGGTTGAAAGGGACCTAGAAAGATCATATGGCCCAACATTTTGTGGGAAAGAGAGTTATCTGTCAGCCTGTCCAAACACATCTAGAAAACCTCCGGAGATGTAGACACTACCACATCCCTGGGGAGGTTGTTCAAGTGAATGATCGTTCTCACTGTAAAAAGAAGTCTTTCTTATGTTGTGGTGAAGCCTCTCCCAGTGCAACTTGTCTTCTCCATGTAGTTTCTTGTGAAAAGAAAGCCTCCTCCACCCTCTTTGTAGCTGCCCTTTAAGTAGTGGAATACTGCGGTGATGTGCCTCCTGAGCCTTCTCCAGGATGAAAAGACCTAATTCCTTCAGTCTTTCCTCACAAGGCAGGTTCTCCTCTCTGATCATCTTTGTGATGGACCCTCCCACGTCTTTCTTCCCTGATAGGGGCCAGTACTGAATACAGTACTCCAGGTGTGGCCTAACAATGCTGAGTAGATTGGGATGATCCCAATTCTATCTCTGTTATTAATGCCCCTGAGGATGCAGCTCAGGATCTCATTTGTTACTGCTATGTTTAATATCAAAGGTAAAAAAATGGGTTAAAAAAGAGATAAATTCGAGAAAGAAACCGATCTATTAGACAAACCCCCAATGCCTTAGTTAGCAAGACTTTGTGAACTGGTGATTATTGGAATGGGGAGGGTTTCTTGTAGGAATCTCATTGCACACTTTTTGGTTCTTTATGCTTTTCCTAAGAAACCCTTGTAAGAAACAGGGTACAAGGCTAGCTGTGCTTCAGTGTGATAGCGGTCATTTTTATGGTCATTTCCATATTTCTAAAGTAGCAGTCATCATGGTAAAGTTAGTTAAAGCAATTTGCAGCAGACATTTACCTCTGTCTCCTTTCTTTAGGTTGTCCTTCCCAGATTAATACCATCTCATGAATAAAGATTAATCTGTAGTCATGTGAAAAAGAAGCTTCTTCTGGCTGCACTGGGAGCAGTAAGTAGTCAGTCTACCTACCATAGTTCAACATGATCTTGACTTCAAGAGCTTGAACAGGTGATGTGATGCTTAGCCCAGGGAGCTTTACAAGACATGACATTGTCCATCCAAAGCATGACACCTCCATGTTGAAGAGTAGGCTGGCAGACAGAGGAGTCCCACACTCCTGGGTGAATAACCAGCATCTCCAAGTGCTGATCCTGCTCTCCTTCCTGATCCTTCTTCTCCTTCCTTTTTTTTTTTTTAAGATGACTGCTATGCATATTCAGAAAAGTCAACTATCAAGTGAAGAATTATTTTTTCCTTCCAAGTAGTATATTCTTGTTTTGCCTCATCTGTAACCCTCCAAATTCTCCAGAGAAGTTTCACTTTACCTACATTGCCTCCTCTGAAGATAAAGAATCAACACTGTGATGGCCGGCTGTGCATGTCTTTCCCAACTTACTGACTGATATTGCAAATGAAGACCTTTCAAATGTTAGATGTCCTCCATTCCTATGGAGGTCTAGGGTAACTGAAGCATTCAGTGAGTCAGCTTTATACCCTTGAGGTGTAAAACTTACGGACATACAGCTGGGTGTGCTCATTACTACTGTTTAAAATACCTAACAACTGGATCTTATAGAAATATATAAATGGTCTTCTGGTATCTTCTTATTTTACATCTAGAGTTAAATTGTACTGGTACACATACTATTATTGCCTAAGTATCCACATCATTTTGCAATTCGCACACTAATTTTGAAATGATCTCATCTGCTGCACTAAGGAGTATTGGAGTATGCCCACAATAAGTTATCTTTCAAACGTATCTGTATCACAGCTGAATTGTCCTTTACAATACTGTTGAACCCTCCTACTACCCTTCCCCTTTTTCCCTCATCAAATTTCTTATCTCCTGTCACAGTTATCTCCCCATTCTCACAATTTTCTAGCCCAGTTGGGCTATTCCCAAAATATCAGAAGTTCCACATGTGTGTATGCTGTCAGCACTCTTGGATTTGCTGCTAAGATATTTCCATTTTTATATAAGCACTTTGATAAAATCACACTTAACAAAACTTCTTGCTTTTTTTTTATATCTATTAGTGCTCATAAATCCCAGAGTTGTTCTGACCTTCCTTTAACTCCTTTTGTGTAAACATAATGCTTTTCTTCTCTTTCTATTTATCATCTTCTGTTCCCAGTTTTGTTTTACTTGCACTGTGGTTCCTCCTCTGCAACACAGTTTTCTCTCACCCCTCCCGAAAATTTACATCATAATTATTTATATGGGGAGATCACTGATTGACAGAGTGATTATAACAATGATTGGAGCTTTCCAGAACCTGCTTGTTCAAATCTCTACAACTTTGGAATTTCCTGAAAACGGTGTTCCTTGGATGACTATTCAGTGCTCTGTCCTAAGCATTTTGGTATTCCATATACAGCTCCTGAATTACAGGTAACAAAAGGCAGGTAACATTATGAGTTGTCATGAGTGAAGGTAACCTTTACACATATTAGAACAGCACTGAAGACATATACTGAAACTTTCTGTTTCAGTTCAATCATCTCTCTTGCAGTTGAAGTTAAAAGATATTGAAGAGAAATGCTGAAAAATCAAAGAAGTTATGTGGGACATGAAAACCATGCAGGGGTTAAGTGCTCAAGAGTATATGTGCTACTTTATTGATTGCTAAAAGGTGCTGAATCCTTAAGTGAAAAATCTACTCAAATTGTACAAAGATGCCTTAGTTTGATGGAAAAAAAAGACCACCTCAGACTCACAGACAATGAGAGATGACAAATGCTTAGGCAGGAATGAAGACAGAGTCCACGGAAAATTATTCCCATTTCTTTCTGTTGGTGGCAATTTGTCTGGCTTTAATTATCAAGAATTACTCCACCTCAGCACATTTTCCAATGCAAAGACTCTTACACCATCCTGAATCCTTGAAAGCTCACTCCTTTATCCTGTTGTCACTGAAAGTATTTGGGTCTGGATTTGGCATTATTTCCAGGGAACATGAGCTCAAGGTTGAATCCAGCCATGCCAACAGCAGAAAATGTTGTCAGTCTCTTGCTTGTTGACAGTGGCAGGGGTCACAAGAGAAAGGGGAGGCCCCTTTGCTTTCAAAGACAAAAGGCACACTAGAACCATTTCAGTGTCTCCACTCTCTGCAGTGGTGGAAAAGTCCCTTTACTTTCATGTAACAAAATGGGACATTTTCATTGCCCAATATTAGAACAAAGCTAGACCTCTCTAGAATGCCTCACGGGCACTCTGTCATCCATATGTAGTGCTTTCTGCTACAGAACAAAGCTATCGCGGTTACTATTAAGCACGACTGATAATTTATGCTCATAAAGAGCTGAATGGATTTGTTTTTCTTAAAATATCCTGCAGCAGTGGACATCACAATGAAGACCTTCATCTTGAAGAACTTGTACTGTTAAATAACACCTAATCATGGAGAGAGGGGTGGATGCTAAAGGGTACACAGTGCTACTGCCTTACATTTAGCCTCTCTGTTCAAAGTAATGAAAATGGCTAAAAATGACACTTACGTGGGAAAACTGTTGGTCTTCAGGGAGAACACTGTACAGCCACAGAACTTCATATCCAGTTGTCTGATTTTCTTAAGGGTTTAAAATTTGTCAAGTGACTGTTTGGGGGAAAGGGATAACTGAAAGATCCCACAGCCCCTCAGACCAAGTGCAGATATTTGTAATCTGTCTCAGAAAAAAAAAAAAATTTAACAGGTGTTTCTGAAAAAAAAATGAAAAAGAATTGTTACCCCATGTTTCTAAGGCTTTTAATTCTAATTTGCTTTGCCTATAATAGTGCCAGTATTTGTTTGCATTCAGCTGAAATGTTTTAGCTTTAATTGATGAAAGCTAGAGAGTTTGTCAAGTTTTAGAGATTCTCTGTTAATTATCTTGTCTAGAAATGTTCATGAAATTGGTATTTTATTATAGCTATTTTCAACTAAGCACTGTCTGATGTTCATGTTGAGAATGACAGGGAATAGTTTCTTTAATCAAAGTATCTCATCCCAGTACTTTCGTGTCTCTCTCATACAACTCAGGAAATTGCTGCCAGAAGTAAAAGGACAGAAGCCTACACTGGTCTGACCTCTTATACAGAAAAGCAGGTCCTTCAGCTTTGGTTTAGGTGAAAGCCATGTAATACCGGTAGATCTTAAAATCAAGGCAAACAAAAAAATTATACTAATAAGAGAAGTCAATAATTTCTTTTTAACGCATCTGGATTAGGTATGTGTTTTTGAATTACTTCAGGCTTCATATTGTGATGGCTTGTTTGAAGAAGCATGACTGCAAAAACGTTTAGCCTTATGTTTATTTATTATAATCTTGTTTTCTTAGCACTCTTTATACTACTTCATTGTGTGCGAGCATTTAGAATTGCCATATGATAGGTGTGGAATCAGTATCGCATAGCTGAAAGAAGAGGAAATTCATGAAAGAAATTGCAGTTTAATGTAAAACTCACAATGAAATATATACCTGAGAGCCATTTGTCAAAGAAAATTAGTAACGCTCTTATCACCCTGCATTAGCCACCTTTCCTGGTAAGCCCTAATAAACACCATAAACAAAAGCTCTATGGTCTGTGTCAGACAAAGAGCTCCTTTCCAGCCAAAGATATAATTTCACATTAAACACTAGCATCAGAACGGTGATGCAGTTTTTTTGTCCTCAGGCACTTAGCTGGAGATTACACCCAGACAGACCATTTTTAATAACACCATCCCAGTTCCAAGCAACAACGTTTACTTCCTTTATCTAAACTTGTAGCAATCCAGTTAATACAGAGGCACCTTTCCATTCATCTATCTTTTTTTAAGCAGTACCTCAAATCTGGTCTATTTATTTCTAAAGCAGTTGTATTCACAAAACGGTGCCTTTTGTCCCCCACGAGGGGCTCAGCGCAGCGAGCTCATTAGCAGCATTAGCCATAACCCCTGACCTTCACCTAGCAATGCTGCATGTAGTACACAAAACACCTTCCTAAGCTCACAGAGATCACTCCCATGTTAAACAGGAAGCAAAAAAAAAAAAGACCAAAACCCCAACCAAACCCAAGCATAAAATGCATTTTACACATTTCTGCGGCTTCCAGCCATTTGCACTTATCTCTGGAGGCCCATCGAGAGCAAGGTCTGCTTTACTCCCTGCTCCTGCAGACAGAAAATAACATTCAAAGTGCAATATATAAATAACTACAAAGATCTGAACTGCTGACACTTTCTTGACTCTTAACTTCAAGAAAAGTCAAGAAACATATAGTATTTGCTGTCAGATCCCACATTTACCGTTAGTTTTATTGTTTTGAATAACTCCATTATGTCCTTTAGCCTGTAGTCCTCTTAAAAAAAAGGGAGTCACAAAAAATTGTAAGACCAATATTTACTTTTTTACCTTGTAAAATCTCTTGCCTTCTCTGAACATTTTGGCCTGTATTTTCTTCATATTAATTTAGTTGTAGCTTGCCATTGCACAAATAGAACCACAGCAGAGTTGTGTTCATCCCTTCTGTAGTGATGGCATTGGACCAGGTTACCTCCTTTTCAACCAATCTTCTTCTGGGGAAACAGCTTTGACATAGGGAGACTGCCTCCCATTTCATAGGTGAGTGTGTCACACTCTGACAGGGGCAAGGCTAAAGGAGAATATACTCACTCTGGAAAAGTTGATCATGATGTATTTTTACTCGAGCCTTTTTTTTTCCTACCAAGCAGATTTTTTACAGGCAGGTTCATACATAGTACTAAGACAATTGTTTGTATCATTAATGAGTATGCCTTTCAGCATAAAAATTGCTATGTCACCTGTGCAAACACCATTTCCTCCAGAAGTAGGTATAGGTAAGTGTGTCCCACTGTGTTTCTACTGATAGGAGGTATTATAATGGAAGGAGGAGTAAGTTGTGGGGTTTATTCCTTTCTGCACCCTAAACTTAAACACTGTCAAAGAAACCTTTCCTATATGCTGCTTTTAAGGACATGATGCTGTATTCAGTATCTTTCACTAATTACTGTCTATCTTATTTCACCAGTAGAGTGAAACCATAAAGATTTATTAAAAAAAAATGTTTCAAACATTGACTTCTTTGTTTATCAGGACGAGGCTGTAAAAGGTCTCTTTTACATAAATAAAATGCTGCAGGCCTAACTTGTTCTATTTCTCTCCTTCCATTTTACATTATTGATGGCATAATTTTTCATTATGCATTTCTCTCACTTCATAGGAATTCATAAAACATTCCTTATCTGAAAGAAACAATATGTTCTTTGCATTACTTCCACTTACATTTTTTCCCCCTCGATCTACATAACTAAGTGCTGAGTAAACCTGTAAAAAATGTGTCCTAGTTTCTAAGTTTATTTGCCTAACTATTCTGTGGCTCTTGCATTATAAGGTCAAATTTGAAAAAGACAATAAATTAGGTGCTTTTCATTTGCTCGTATTTCTGATGTGCAGGGTGAGAATCAGTGTGCACCACAAATTTCAGCACAATATGAAAGTTTAGGCACAATCCTGCCTGTGCTATACTAGCTTTAGGACCCACATGAGCTGTTTAGCATTTACTTGGTATCTCCCAGAAAGCCAAGTACTGATTTACCTGCTATAATTCCATTATCTTGTAGTGTTAAAACATAATGTAATTTTTTTTTAATTGCTTGTTAGGAACAGTATGCCCTGGTTTCAGCTAGGATGGAGTTAATTTCTTATCTAATAGTGGATGGAATGCCATGTTTGGGAATTAAGATGAAAGCAGTGCTGATAGCACCCTGATGTTTCTAGTTGTTGCCAAGCAATCAAGGACTTTTTCAGTTGTTCATATTTCCCTACTAAAGAGAAGGGAGGGGACACAGCCAGGACAGGTGACCCGAACTGGCCAAAGGGGGTATTCCATGCCATTTACATCATGCTCAGCATAAAAGGGGGGGCTGGTTGGAGGAGAAGCAGGCGGCTCCAGGATGCGCGGTTTTTGGGGACAGTGTTTTTTTCAGGACGGCTCTGGGCTGCACGGCCTGAGTTCTGTGGTTCACTGAGAAACTGCATTGTGTATCACCAGTTTAATATATTTTTTGCTCTAAAATCCTGTTATCATTGTTATATCTGTCTTTCTGCTATTCTAGTAAACTATCCTTAACCCAACCTGTGGGGTTTTGGTTTCTTGGTTTTGGGTTTTTTTCCTTTCCCTTCCCTCCCCCCCGCTATCCCCACTCCCCTCAACTTCCCCCCTCCTTCCTTTTAAAGAACAATCGACTGTGTGGTGCTCGGCTCTCAGCTGGGGCAAAACCACAACACAGTAAAAATGAAGCCTTTTCATCTTTTCCTACCCATTCATTGAAAAATTATGAATTAGACCTAGAATCACTAGCTTTTTTTTTTTACTTCTCTGTTGTTAGAATGTGTGTACCACAGATGCGGTCATCCCAGCTGAACTAATCTGAAAGTTCACTGTCTAGTCCAAACTAATGGTCTAGCTTTCCCTATAAGAGGCAGAAGTAATTCAAGAGAGCAATTCAGCCCCAAAATCTCACATGCCTATATTCAGTTGGGATATATTATCCTTTGGAGTGATCTGCTTGTCTGCATGAATTCTGAGAAACTAGCTAGTTGGAAAGGTAGTGGGATGCATTCTGGGCTCGTTAACGTCATGCCTTCTTTTATGTGTATTATGGAAATGCAGCTGGAGCACAGTGCATAAGTTTGCTAGAATATGTGATCCTTGATATTTTTTTATGCTTTCTAAACAGCATTTAAAAATTTGATTTTGATGCTTTAAATTTTAAAGATTTGAGATTGCCCTAGTTATGAATATGCTTCTTGGTACCACACAATGAACTTACAGGGAGTGAGCTTGGCTTTAAATAAGGAATGGGGACATACATTTTTCCCAAAAGATTTCTTAATTTAGATAAACACTGCAATGTTTTGACTTTTAAGAAATAAATGTTCAGAGTGGTTATGCAGATATTATTTTCTTACATTCATTTTCATTTTTTCCCCCTTGTTTCTGCCCTCCTCCAAAACATATCTTTAATTGTTCGGCTTTCAGAAACTTTTTGCATCCTAATCCAAAGAAAATGACTTAACCTTTCAGTCCTTGAATTTAAGGAAGCTAGATTTTTTTCCTCTGTTATCAGCCTACCATCACCTCTGAAATAACTTCTTCATCTTAAATTCTAACTTTCCTTGGTAATAAGTCACAGACAATATTTACCCATTTCAGTTACTGTAGTTCAGATATGTGGTGTTTTAGAAAGAATAACTGCTTATGATGTAGGACTAAAATTTACAACCAAAAAATATTTTATTTTTAAGCACAAATCAGATATTAAAGACCACTGTAAGAAGTTGTTTGGTCTCATCTCATGAGCTAACACTTCCCTTAGGCTCTTGTTTGTGGCTCTTTGTGTAACTTGACCTACAGCCAGGCATTGCCTGCCTGTCACTGATGGTGTGCATTCACCTACTTGGGCCTCTTTGGTAGGTTATTAGCACACTTTGCTCCACTATGGGCATATACTGATAGAGCATTTAAAATACTTTGTTGTCAATCTGAGGTGCAAGTTTCAGTCTTGTCGACGTCATGTGCTATGGACAGGTGCTGTGGACACATGCTATGGACATGCTACCATATGGCTGTGAAGTATGGTTTACTGCTGTCTCTAGAGCTGGCAGTCATGCAAATAGGAATGGTTTAACTTCAATGGCCTAAACTAATGTTAGATTATATGGACAAAGACTTTGGATTTGGGTTTTTTTTAATTGCCTTTGGTAAGAAGAAGAGTTCTGTGTATGCAGGAGCTGGAGGAGAAGATAGATATGGAGAGTGTTAAAGAAAACTTCAGACCAGATTGATACTGTAGGTTTTGCTTTCGTTGCTGGTCTGACCGCAGTATCCACTCAAACACTCTGATTTCTTGCTGAGTTGTTTTTTCTTACTTTCAGTGCAGTTTTACCTCTCTTAAAAGCTTATCAAGCAATTTTTTAATCTCTCTGTTGTTTTGTTTGGCCTCTTCTCAGTCCTCATTTATGTCATTTCACTTTTAAAATACAGTGACCAGTTACAGAAGTGTTTTGCTTGTGGTCACATCAAACTGTTTGAATAATTTCTTCACATTTACATTTGCATTTGACATCTCTCTGTGCATGCAGGAATTTTAGTGGCCTGTATAAATTGCCGTTAGGGACTCTGGCAGAAGGCTTTCAGCTACTGCAACCCTCATTCATTCACTGTGTTCTTGATCAATGCGTTGTGTCTTTTGCACTTTGGAAGTGTATTTCCTTTCATTATCATTTTTTCCTCCTATCTTTCTACCTAGATATGTCTGAACTTTCAACTGCTGCTGCAATTTTACTTAATAATAGAAATAAGAGATGAAATAAATTCTGCGTGACTAAGTTTAATATCTGATCTATTTAATTTACTCACCAACTACACTTATATGTTCTGCACAGATGATACATTTTGGTGTATCTTGAGGACAAACAGTATGTTTTCACTGAAGAAAATTGTGATCCAATAGATATCAGAATGTAATGCCTTCTATTAGAATTTTTTCAGAAGATGCAGTCTCTAGCTCACTGCTATTACAATCTCACAAAATGGATGTTCATAAAACAGAAAGACATGTATTGATCAATAAACCCCTACCTCTACACATCTGGAGAGAGAAGATTTTACCACTTGCTGTAAGCAAGACCCACATCAGCAGTCAGTACAATGGATATGTTTCAAGTCTTTATCTTCCTTAGGGCACCTTTAGGTAGTGATGGTGTTATTGTTTACAATGCCTACCATTTGCTGCTCGTATTTCACTGAAGTATGATCAAAGCCTTGTTTTCTAAGATACTTTTCTATATTACATAAATACATATAGAAATATATAAATAGATATAAAACCTGTGTTCTTACTCTGCTGTGCTTTGCTCTCATGCAAACCAAATAGTTATCTCAGTAGTAAATCCCACAAACAGACCAGAAATGGGCTGGAGGCTGGATCCTGAATACACTGTTGATGCTGTCCTGATGATTTTGTCGACACTTGCTGTGATTTCCACACATTATACTGTGACCTGTATTTCTAATGACCCCTGAACTTCAGCAGTATAACTGTGAGCTGGTTCACAGTACTTGGGCTGTGGATCGCTGGTTCTTTGCTGTCTTGACTAAAAAATAGTGTAGATGTAACCAAAGAGAGCAGGACATGAAACATCAGCCCTGTTTGGAAATCAACTTCCATCAAAGTTCCAATTAATTTCAATAAAACTAAAAGTGCTTGCAATGTGTATTCTAGATCTAACCTTAGGCTATCTTTATTGCCAGTGGAAATAATTAGGCACTTCTGGGGTTGGTATGCATGTGACCTATTTTAGATATTTTATTTTAGGATAAGAATCATTGCGCCCTGGCAGTGCTTATTTCTACCAATTCACTAGAATAGGAAAAGGCACAGCTACCTCAGATACAGATCTCAACTATTACACAGTGTCTGCATGATGATGTGAGCCTATATGGAGAAGCCAGACTGAGGCAAAAGTTGTGGATTTATCAGCTGGGCTATGTAAAGTGTTGAGCTTGACTCTTACAAGTGAACCACAAAAAAAAAAGAAATCCCTGTTACATGATACAAACTTGTGCAGTTGCCTGTATCAGTGTGCCATTAACACCGAGTGGCATGCTGCTGTGAACAGGGCCACGTAAGAGTTAATCAAGTACAGTGGATTCCTAGATTCCTACCAGGCATTCATTTAATAGAGGTTTATACATTGGCTTAGTGTAAACATACTGATGTCTTGTATCCTTATCAACTTAATTGACCGTTCACAATATTTATTATTCAGATGAACTGTGAAACTGTAAGGAGACAGTCCTGATGCTCCGCAATGCAAAAGATCAAGTTGTTTTAGTACTTGTTTTTTCCTTACTGGTGAAGATTATGCTAAACTGGATTATCAATAGATACCTAGAACATGTCCAGATACATCTTGTAGGGTAATACTGGACAGATGTCCCTCTCAAGGACTTTCTGTCCTTGATGATGCCTCAAATGTTCTGTTAAATAAAAGGACTGCCCTGTGAACAGTACATTTATTCTATTAGTGTGATTATTCTACCTTTAAGTGAGTTTCAGTGTAACGAATACAGGGCTGTTCATAGACTGATAAGTGGATATTAATCCGTTACAGCATACTGTAATAGTAAATTATAAATTCATCTAACATAAATACCATTATATAAAGCTGCAATTATGCAATTAACATACGCACTCTTTTCACCAACATGCGGAAAGCTCTTAGTGCAGCCCGTTCAGAGTTACATGACCGCGGACTGCACACATTATGTATTATGTGTAAAGAATTACAATTTCTTTTTTGAAATGTCCTTTCTGAAGGTCACCTTACTAAAATGATGGTTCCTATTATTTCCTTTTTATATTATTTTAATAAATCCTGTAAATGGGGATGAAGACTTAGTATCAGCCCTTGCCTCAAGGTGCTTGTCGTTTTAAAGACTTTTTTTGCTGTCATAACACATGGACTGATTCTCCTGGAGTCAGTAGGAAGTAGGATAGTTCCTTTAGAATTCTGGAATTCAGATTAAGCTATATTGTATGTAAAAAGCATGATCTTGCCATATTTTTCATAAGTATAATCCCTCAGAAATTGATGCTTTTTGTGAGGGACAGGATCAAGCGGCCACAATTTAAAGTTCTTTTAGCCTATGTCTAACTGTAAGCCCGTTTGCACCTGCCTAGCCCAAACTGTGCATCTCTATCCTGTATGACAGGTAGGGCCAATATGTTTCACTGTGCAGGTCGTCTAATCACCTATATTACAGACCGTGTTGGAATGTGGCGCAGCAACCTGTCTCCTAAGAAAACTAGAGGTTGCTGTAAGATCTTGTACATTAATATGGCCATGACCGAGCATTCATCTCAGGACTCAGTCTGGGGATGCATATATCCTAGGGCAGACATTAAGCTCAAAATTTGCTGAAGTACATTGTTGATTCAGGACCAATATGTGTGAAAGAAATAAGATTTGGCCTCCAATGTTTCACTGTTTTCTGAGAGCAGGCTGTTAGCGATAAGATTCTTCTCCTCTGCCTTCTTGACATAGCAATAAATTCATGGGGAGCTGTAAAAAGGATACTGTTGGTGACTAAACCGTTCTATGGGAAATCCACAGGTTTCTACATAGTAATTATTTTAACGTATTTCATGGGTCTGACACAAATATTTAGAAGAGCCAGCATTGCTATTCTTGAAGTTTATTGTTCTGTAATACAATTCTCTTTTTTTATCAAGAGCAAATATTTATTCAAGAAGACACAGACCCTTCCTGTCTTCCTGCCTTCATTAATCCAATAGGAAGAGAAAATGCAATTTTTCATTCAAATTCAAAGCCCAGAAAACACAAAGATGAAACAGCCCTAATGTCCCTAAGGGAGTGTTATTCTCCTAGTTTAAGGTGAGAATTACTTTATTATTACACTATTATGAACAATGTTCTATGAAAGATATTTGCAGTTTGGGTTTACCTGCAAATGGAGAACACGTGTGGTGGTTTAACTCTGGCTGGAGGCCAGTTGCCCACCAAAGTCACTCTATCACTCCCCTTTTCTGCTGGACAGGGGAGAAAATATATAGAGATGCTTAGGGAGAAATCATTCTGGATTAGTGTCACGGGCAACACAGACTCAACACAGAATAAAGGAAAGAAAACTATCTCTCTCTCTCCCCATGGGCTGCAAGTTCTGCTGGGGGCTTGCTCCAATGTGGGTCACAGCATCTTCCCTATGTCTCTACCCACTCCAGTAGGGGTATCTCTCTACAGGCTCCCCATCATCTTCCATGGGCTGCAGGGGAGCAACCTGTTCTGCCACGGTCTTCTCCACAGGCTGCAGGGGAATCTTTCTCTCCAGTGCCTGGAGCACCTCCTCCTCCCTCCTCTTCACTGGTCTTCTTGTCTGCACAGTTTCCTACATCTTCTCACTCCCTTCTCCAGTGGCAAAAAGCAGCTGCTTGCATTTTGTTTTCTCCTAAATGTGATTCCCAGAGGCTCTGTGACCATCGCTGATGGGCTCGGGCTTGATCAGTGCTGGGTCCGGCCTGGAGTCGTCTGGTGTTTGCTCTGTCAGGCCTGTAGAAAGCTTCTGGCTGCTTCTTGAAGAAGCCACCCCTGCAGTCCCTTCATTCTCCACCAGAACCCAGCCATACAAAACCACCATATGTTTCTAGTTGTTACTAATAGCACAAATATTATGAGTCTAATTTTCTATTTAATCCTTTTAGTTACCTAGTGCCTCTCATTTTCCTGGACATTTCTATTTGAATCTGTACAATGCCCTTGCAGAAGCAGTTTGCTTTTCAAATGAATAAGTATCATATGTCATATAAAGCATAAGGATTTTTAAATACTTTAATTTACAGAGGTGCATTTAAAGTTTTACACTGATTTACATTTCTAGAGACTACTCAGTGTGCTAGACAGGGCACAACACTGAAGAAAGGATGATTAGTTAAATTGAGCAAAATCTTTCCTGGACCGAAGAACTTATTGTAATAACTAAAGATTACTGTGACAGTTATTATGATGACCACAGATATAATTAATAAATAATTCCTTCAAGCTTTAGGCATTAAAAAATTAATAAATTAGGTGTCTGGGCCATAGCTGTTCACAGGCTTCTCCAGAAGCCAATAAAGAAACTCAGAAACCTTCGGGGATATTCGTTTTAGGAGGATTGTCCACTGACAATCCCACTACAGATATTGGAGAAGCTTAGCCTTTATACAGTTAAAAGTTGAATAAGTTAAAAACCCACTTCAAAACCATATTTTTGCCCAAGTGTTTTCAATTTCCAGGACATCAGAGATCCACCCATTAGCTTTTCCTTCTCATACACAATTTGGTGAAAGGTTATTAAGTTCAGGTTTCAGAGAATAATGAGTGGAGAACTGAGTGAAAAAAACCCCAACAAACAAGGTCAAACTAAATGCACTGCCCAAGTAGCCTATATGTATGAAGAATATACCTTAACATCCCATGGACTATGTCAGAACCAAGTTTCTTCATTCATAGGAAAACTGAGTCCAATGAGCTCTATCAGAGCAGGCTTAGGATACCCACCCCTCAAGTATTTATAAACATTGATAAGATCCCCCTTCAGTCTTCTCTATTCTCTAGGTTAAAAGTCCCAAGTCCCTCAGCCTCTCTTTGTAAGAGATATTCTAGCCAAGTATGATATTTCGACAGGCTTCCTTTTGGTCTTTCATGATGATAGCCTTACTGAAACATTAGCCATCATTTTGGACAAAACTCTGCGCTGCCCTGCCTGTGGAATGCAAGTCTGTATGGCTATTCTTTGCATTCCCTTTGCATGGGTTTTAATGACTATATAACACAACAGGAAAATGCAGATCCACACTTTAGCAGGGATTACAAGACAGAGCTTTAAAATGTAAAAGAGCGAAGGAAAACGACCAAAGAAACAAAGCACAGTAGAGACACAAACCCTGAGTATTTCCTCTGAAGACAGCTTTAGTATATTACTTTCAGGTGTTCATAGAAAGTTTCAGTTATCTGTGTTCACATAAAAAGCAGTCAAGGGAATGAAGTCTCGGATATTTCTGATGAAAACTTAATCTTAAAAACAGTGTACAAGCCTATGTGGAACTTTGAGCTCACCATCATAGTCATTCTCATGGTCTTATGCTTCATAGAAAAAGAACTGTGTTAAACAGAATTCATAGAATCATAGAATCATAGGGGTTGGAAGGGACCTCAAGAGATCATCGGGTCCAACCCACCAATGCATTGTTTACTTGTCAAAATGAGAAAGACACCTAGAATTGAGACTGTGGGGTAGGGAAAGAAACAAATGAAACACTTAGAATATTTTGTTTCCAAGATATTTCATCAAGATGTTAAATTTGTTTAATTTCTTTTATCTAATGTGAATTCCTGATTGTTCCAGATAATTTTTGACAGTTCCTGATTTTTAAAGCTAGAAATTTAGAGTCGAAGAAACATACTTTTAAGATAAAAAGAATACTTCCTCCTAATCTTTGACCATCATCCCTTTCTCTTGAACCAGATAGCTCCTTCAGAGGCCTGCAGAGAGCAAAGTGGAAGGAATTAATGGCTTTCACCACTAACAGCAAAATAAACAAAACAAAAAATAAAAGCAACAGGAAAGTCAAATCCATAAAATAACGATTTTCTACAAAGAAAATTGTATCATCAAATTAAGGATGAAATGCATGAAATGCTAGAAAGCTCTTCCAAGTGGATAAAAAATAAATTCTTTATGTTGCTAGATCTATGTAGGTAGATCCTAGGAAAGAGTATTCAGACAAAAAAAAAAACCCTTATATGTTACCCCAGTTGTTAACTCAAACCAATTATGTCGCTTGTTTATAGATGTGACTTAAAGGAAATTTTTAAAAAATTAGATAGAAAACAAAATAATGACCTTAATGGCAGCTATCAGATTGTCTCCCATCTTATAATGGATCTATGTCCCAAATTCATGTGGTAGAATAGTGGCAATGCTGGGTTTTTCAAAGCACCCTGCCTTGAGAAACATAATCTGCATGACCTTTGTTTCATGGGAAGGATGGAAGATCCTGTATCTCCTCCTTAACACTGACAAAAAGAACATGTACAACTTCTCATTGTGATGGTAGTTTTGGACCACACCAAATGAAATTCTGCTGTATTTTACTTAGCCTAAATAACAGCATGTTGAAGCATGATAGTTTCCAAGAAATTCAGTCTGCTCTGAATTCAAACAAGCTTGCTGGAGGAAGTGCTAAGTCAACCAGTCTCCTAGACAGAAATCACATTTTTACTGCACATATTCAGAAAATATTTATGTATAATTATGTGATCAGTACTGTCCCTGATTTAAATTGCTTAACTGTCCCTTTAAAATGTGTGCAATGAGAACATACGGATGAAATGGTGTAATTTCACACATTAGGTGATAGAAACTTTGAAGAACATATCAGTCTCACAGCCTGCTGCTGGGTGCAGTACTGAAAGCTTGTCTCTGGCAGGCTTGGATTACGCCACCAGCATTTTGCAAATGAAGACATTTTGGTTTCCTGTACTTGATAGCACAGCATAAGAGAGGTTATCTCTTGTGCACTTAAGATCAGGAGGAATCAGGAGGAATGCTTTAGCATCAGGAGAAATGATTGACATTTGCATAAGTCTTCCTGCTCTCATTCGTGGGGAGTGTTAGCTATTGAAACAGCTGTTCTGTTATCCACATATACCGCCAGAGATGTGCTGTTCTGGTTTCAGCACTTACCTTTATCCTCAGCAATCAATTTTGTGGTCAGTGCATATTTTCTGGCACTCATGCTTCCAGTGGTATATTATATAAATTAGAAAATGGAGATATCCTATCCTATATATCTACTAATATCATCCACTAATTTTAGACATAATTTCATCTTCTGTGCTGTTACTAGAAATTACATCCTTTCTAATTGAAAATCCATTGGGTACTTGGTAAAATTTCATGCCATTCCTCTTTTCAAATCAGTGGTGGACACTTTTGCTTTAGTGATTTTGGTTTTCAACTTCCTGGTGTAAAACACAAAGTGAAAAGGACACAAAGAGTGTCAGGGGTAAAGTTTCAAACTGCTTCTCAGTTCATCTGCATTTGTATCACTAACCTAACTGAAGATCACTTCAAGGGCATGTACCAGGGACAAACACCATGCTTTACTTCTGGAATGACCTGCTAACTTTATAAGAACCCCCCTTTGTTTTCACTGGCCAGAACGGTGGTTTTTTGGGCAAAAGTTGATGTCACACCACCTTTCAGGGTCAGGGCAATAGAAACCAACATTTTAAATGCCAAAATTCTCTTGGGTTCCAAAGTACAAAATATTCATCTTCAGGAGATATAAGGGTATAGTTTCACTTCAGAAGAGTACAGAGCACCCTGATAGTGAGGTGATGGCATTACCAGAGGATAAATGCAAAAAAGGGACATAGATTCCAATATTGCTATAAAATTAATCTTAAGCAACCTGTTCTCTTGAATTGCTTCTATCTTACACCAGGCTTTTCTGCAGAAATTAACACTAAAGCCTTACACCTTACTCACCAACCCTCAACAAAGATAAATACCGCGGCTGTAGGACATTACCATGGGTGAGAGAAAGACAGACAAATGGAGGTGTTAGTGAATTGGGGAGCAGCCAGCTAACATTTGGCTTGTTCCTCTCACCAGTGACATCTGAAAACTTTCCTTGTTTTTCTGTAACCTCATGTAACAGCACATTTCTGTAGCCAAATAACCTTACATTTCCTTTTATAAATAGTGCTATTACATAGGACCCAAGCTTACACAAATGTCCCTAGTGACATGATTAACTTCAGAGGTACTAGTCAGCAGGAGTCAGTCACAAAGCATAAACTAATTAATGTTTGAGGACAGGGATAGGATGATAGAGGTCACCCATCTGATGTGCATTTGAGAATTTCCAAGTAAAAATGGAAAGGAAGCATAGCATGTCATCTTCAGGGAGTTATTTCAGCAGTAGCTGGAGAATCTGTGATTGCTTTCCTGAGTGCTTCTCTGTTTCTGTTTTTCTCTTTAAATGTGGCAAAATACCGAAAGTATCGATGAGAGATGGAAACTGAAATCTTACAAAAATTCAACTCACCAAGAAATACATAGAACAAAATAAATTTACAGGAGGCACCAAATATACAAAAATACACAAAAATTAGACTTTGTGCCTGATATTATGGCATTGGGTTATGAAAAGGTTTTGTGTAAAGGAAGAATTAATCTGATATTTTTATCTCTTCAGATTACTTTTACTATTCACGCAGCAGACTGATTTTCTTCTTAGGCCCAGATGCTCTATCCTAATTCTATTATGGTGAGCATTTAAACATGCTCTTATATGCTGACCTCTGTGAGAATTAAAGGAAAACATCTGCTGAATACTTTGCTGAATAAATATAGATGATTAATATATGCTTAAGTGCCCTGATGAAATGTGAGCTGTGTTGGCAATGTTCTTGTTTTATACACAAGGACGGGAAGTTTGGAAATATAAAATTATGAAACTGCACTGATTTTCATTAACTGAAGATCCTGTCTATCCTGGTTGGTTTCACTTCTGCATCTGCCAAATAATTTGATTTTTACAATTCTCCACTTAAATATATCGCAGCCATCTCTGCTTTTCTACGGGGGACTGCTCACATCTTGCTAGGAACCTGGATACCCTGGTGAGAAAGCCCAGCAGTAGCAGGCAGGCAACAAGTCATTTACTCTTGCACCCAGCTAACAGTGAAAGCAGGATATAAGAAGTAAACAGAGATAATGTGATCATCAGAGAGAACAGGACATGTGAATATGCTGGAAGAAAGATTGGGAAACAACATCTGGTGCATAGCAAGGACAGGGCAAGGAATTCAAGTGTTGGAGACTCTCAAAGTATCCATGGGCAGACTGAACAGGACTGCTTTGAGGTACATACAGGCTACAAGTTTAGCAAGAAATTTCTCTGGAATAAGAGAAATGGGGCGGGCAAAAAGGTGGAATTCTTTCAGTGACAGTTTTAAGAATTTATCAGTTTATTACATTGCATTCAAATAGAATGTCTGCTTGAGAGCTGGACTCACCTGAGCAATGAACTAAGGTTAAGGGCAATGGAGAGGTGAGATAATGTAAAAGCAAAGAGAAGGTGGAAGGGGTGTGGGTAGCACAGATCCACAATCATGGGAATGGGCAAAGAATGATGCTGGGGGAGGCACAAGGGATCTGTGACCCAGAGGCCATGCTTCCAGAAGCTTGGGCAGATTTATACCCAAGCACCTGTATTTCTTGCTGCAACTCTGACTAATCCAGACTAAAGAGGTAGTCCTAAGAAGATAACTGATGTTATCTGTTCCTTCACTGATTTATATGAGAGATGTTAGTTGGTAAATTAAAAAACTACATCATTTTGATCCATATCATTATGAGTATTTCACTGATTTGGTTTTTTTAAGAGGAGAAGAATCTTCCCATTCACACACCAACAGGGCCAATAAAGAACATTCAGATATCCCAATCAAGATGTAGAAAGCTTTGAAAAAATAGATTTGAGTTTTTCCAGGCCATCTGGATCTCAGTGTTCATGTATACGCGCACGCACACACACACACACACACACACAAACTATTTTTTTTCTCAGGGTCACAATGCATACAGAAAAGTATCAACAGTTTTACTTCTCCTTTTCTCTCTCCTTCCTGAGTTATTCTATGGAAGAAAAAGAATTCTTTCAAGTGTTGTTTTGGTGTTCAGTCTACATCTCTTCTTTCCTCTGTAGTCTCCCTTCTGCAAGAAAAAAACTATAGGCAGACTGAAATCTCGACAC
The DNA here is from genome assembly GCA_013400835.1 of Zapornia atra. Classification (NCBI taxonomy): domain Eukaryota; kingdom Metazoa; phylum Chordata; class Aves; order Gruiformes; family Rallidae; genus Zapornia; species Zapornia atra. Next base: position 8,171 of record VZTU01018421.1, on the reverse strand, counting down.
AGAGATTTTGCTCTAAGCCAACATGACCTTATAGTTCAACTGCTCTATTGGCTTCTGTATTTCCAAAAATAAATAATGGGCAGGATGTTTATACAAGAATTCTCCTATTAAATAGAATTGTTCTACCCTTTCCTTAGGCTCTTGACTAACAGAAAACCTAATAAATGCACATTGGTAAGAGACAGGCAATGAATTTGAAAGATGCTCTAAACATGAACTCCTCACTGAAGTTCTACTTGAACTTCAAAAGTTGGTCTTTTTGGCAATGTCTAAAAAGAAAAAAAATTCATATTGGATAAAGTTGTTGAAAGGTCAGTGAGCTGTAGATACTTCTTTGGCAGTCATACAGACATTTCTGTTTATTAAATTAGAAGTGACGTTGGACAACATTCTGATATAGAAAGGTGTCCCTTTCAGCCTTAAAGTAACCACAGAGGAACTGTCTGAGAATTCAGTGCAACTATAGTATTTAATTCTCACTCTTCTTCCCTAGTACTCACCTGCTTTTATTCTCAAGGCATATAAAAAGGCAAAAAAGTAGATGCTATGCTAGTGTGGTCTTTTGTGTAATTTGGGCAAAGTTACCTCCCTTTAAGCAGGAAAGACTGTTCCTAATATTTATTCTAATAAATATACCAATGGGTGAGGCTTCTATCTTTCACATTCCCTCATTATGGTTAGCACATTGCCTCATTACTTGAAGCCCAAACCTCAGTACATCAGTGCAGGCTGCTAGAAGACACACTCCCTCGGTCAGATCGTTAGAGAAGCTTTAATCCTTTAGAACAATTTTTCAATACTGTTTACACCAGGGACTTCCTTGTACAAATCCTCTTTACACAAGACAAGAATAACACAGGAAGAAACTATTTGTCTCTGATCTCTGCAAAGAAGGAGAGCAAGCCTAAGTCCTCAGGGGGCTTTCTATCACTTAAACTAACCAGGAGGGGATTAATCAAAGATATCTTTGCTGCATGATGTAGAGCCAGCTTCAAAGCTACAATCACATTGATCAGTGTACAACAGAACAACACTCACAACATCTTATGTTTTAAGTTGAGGTAGAGCAGGCACTGAAATGCCCAGTTTGTTTCATCACTTGTTCTTTCCCATCAAAACAACAGCAGGGTACTGTGATGCTCTGGAATCCAAAGAGCGCTGGTCAGGTGTTTGTATGAGAACTCAGTCTTGTGCTGTAAGGAAGAGCAAACATTAGACCCTCTGTGGTGATTTTCTGTATTAGTTCCTTGCGAGCAAATATAACCTACTCATACACAGCCTTTTAAAAATTGTCTTCTATGCAACCAAGTTTCCTCCACTAATAGGAGGTTGATTATTTCTGCATAAGCCCATTTTTACCATTCATAAACAGTGTTGTTTCCATCCTATCACAACAGCACACACCTGAAATACTGTATTGTTGAAGAAACTCTATTGCCATCAACGAGAAAAATGAGTAAACTTTCAGATACAAGTCCTTAATGAAGAATTGCCCTGGTGTATTTGGTCTGGTGGAGATGGAGTTAATTTTCCCCAAAGCAGCCCTCACAGCACTGTGCTGTGCAGTGACAGCCAGCAAGGTGTTGTACCACACCTTGCAGTGTTTTGGCTGCTGCTGAGCAGCACTGGCACAAGACCAAGGCTGTCTCTCCAACATTCCTCCCCCTCAGCAGTAGTCTGGGGATGGGCAAAGTCTTGGGAAAAGACACAGCTAGCACAGCTGTCCCCAAATGACCAAAGGGATGTTCTATACTATGTGGCATTTGCTCAGCAATAAAAAGAGGAGGAAGTGGGAGGCATTTGTTATTTACCACATTTGTCTTTCAGATAAATCACTATCTGTACTGAAGCCCTGTTTTCTGGGAAGTGGCTGGACATTACCTGATGATGGGAAGTGTTTTATTTGCTTCTGTGCACAGCCTTTCACTTTTGCTTTATTAAACTACCTTTATCTTGACCCAATGGTTTTTTCCTCATCTTATTTTTATCTCCTCCCTGTCCTACTGAAGAGGCGAGTGATAGAGTGTCATGGTGGGTACCTGGTGTTCAGCCAAGGTCAACCCACCATACCTGGATACTTTGTAACTTGAATAACAGATGCAAAGCTCATTAAGAAAATGGAAGAAATATTTCTTACTGAAAAACTACAAATACTTATTTTCATAAATCTGAGTTTAGAAATCATCCATTAAATTATTTAAGTTTTCTATTTTTATGGAAAATTTATAACTTTTGTTACATTTAGAGAAAATACATGCACTACAGATAAGTTCCTCTCATGAAACACCTGTTTTCATCAGTTAGCTTTACATAAAACACAGTTTTTTCCAAAACCAGTTAGAAATTTTCAATACAGTTTTACTATTAAAATTTTCAGAAAAACAATAGTATTTTCAAAATGTGTCATCCTCTAGGTAATGTGTGTAAATTTTTTTTGGCATCAGGGAAGGACTTTTGGGGTGACAAAAAGGCTGACCTGCATCACATGACAACCAGATGCTGGTAACTACAAGATTCAGCTAGGTGTTATGGATAGATCAAGTCTCTGATTTACATAATTAAAAAGGGGCTTTTCCATAAGTGTCTTGCAGCCCAGCCAAGGCCCTTTATCATCAGGCTATGGATAGCTAATCTCCACCTTTCTAATGCAGTGAATGTTTAATTATTTATACAAAGAGAAACAGATGCAAGAAGAGCTCATACCCCTACTAAGTGACCTAGTTAGCTTGGCTGTTGGTTGTATTTCTGTCCCTACGAATTTTTTTTCTTATGGAAAAACTTCAAAATATCTTGGTTGTATGGCAACATCTTGAAAAACCAAGTGTCAGCAACAGAAAACGTTCCAGTTGAGTGGAGTTGTTTTTCTATAGATAATGAAGCTATTTCTGAACTCTCAGAAGAATGAAAAGGTGAAGCTGAGAACAGCATCACAAACTTTTTGTATGCTTTTGCTAAGAATGATGCCATTTCTTCTTATTGAGATATGTACATTTCCTCTGCTGCTGGTCTCATAGGATGGCTAAACAAACCTCAGTAGTGTAACAGCTCCAGGTCAGGTGGCTGTTTCCCTTAAGATATTATTGCTCTCTTCTGCCTCAAAGAATATTTATTGCCCAGGCAGCTGGGAAGACACAGAGGAAAATCACAAGGGGAAAACCAGCACTTGTTATTTAGGCTCATTAACTGCCACATTTGATGCTCTTTCTAACAAGTCTGACATTTCTCAGTAGGCCACCACCAGTTCTGGGTTCTCCACAGATGTTCTTCTCCTGTCTTCTCTATGTTATCTCTCTCGATACCCCATACTTTGTGGGAAACTCCCCCTTTTAGGATGCTTTTGTTTGTGCTAATTGGAAGCAAGTAACCTGTTGTGAAGGAAGGATTAATTAATTTTTTCTGCACTTTAAGACCACTTTCTTGAAGTGGAGCTAGTCTCTGCCATCTCACAGTTCTCTGTGCTGCTGAGCATAACACTGGAACAGGAATAAAATCCACTGAGCTATACCCTGAGTAAAAGAAAGGAACTGTTCAAGGACCCCGAAGAGTTAAACCCCTTGAGAAATGTGGAGGACAACTGGAGGAAGTTTAAAAGGAACTGCAAGCAATGGGCAGCAGCAAAAAGAAGACAGAAGGCAGCCTTGTTTCTGACAGCAGGTGGTTTTGAACTACTTGATGTTTTAAAGGTTTTCAGTAGCTCAAGCAGAGAGGTTAACTCTGAAAGTGCAGTACAAAATTCAAGGAGCACTTCACACTTCACATAAAAATGAAGCATGTGAACAATTTTTAGACAGACTCAGAAAAAGGGTTCATGAGAATATGTGAAGGAATTTGTACAATTTCAAGTTGTACAAAGCTATCTTTTTGAGGTTTGGAGTTAACTCAGTCCTTCACATCTGACTAAATTAAGAAACTGTCTAGGGTAAATCACTCCAAAAGAGGCTACTAAAATATTCATAACTCACCATTGAGAAAGTGTTTTTTTCTGGTCCACATACAGTCTGCTGAAGCCCCCGAGATGTGATAGATGTTAGTACGTGTTAGAGATGATGAAAATCTTAAGCACTGCAAGGGTAGATACCTGAGGCATGAAGACACATGGAGCAGTTCAGGAGTAAGGTCACAATGGTGGTTCACAGGAGATGGAAAACTGTAAAAAATATTCTCATAAATTATGCCAATATATAAGAGTTTTTAAGTACCAACAGGGGAAGCACAACTCAGACACGGAAGAAAATGGTAACATTTTTAGTTCAGAACAACTCTTCCTAGGAAATTCAACAATGTCATTAAGTGAGATAAATGTACTGTAAATTTGAAATCATATGGAAAATGTATAAGTTTCAATTCAGACAGAGGTGTGTACATCAACACAATGAGAAACAATGCAATAATCAGCACCTGAAGGTGAATGGACGGAGTTTAGTACTTAGTAGTGAATCAGACCCTGGTTTATATTGTCTACTTTTAGACAAATAATCAGTGTGTCCAAATTGGGAGTACAGATGCCTTCTCTCTGCGAAGGCCTTTCCTAGTCTGTAGTCAGTGGAGAAAGAAATTCACATGCCGAGAATCTGTATGAGGATCTCCCACTCTGTCTCACTCCTTCTCTCTGACTGTTAAGGAAACCTCAAGTGACTGGGCATGTCACAAGGGCCTGTCTTTTAAGTTTTGGAAATGGAATTATACGGAATAAATATGAATACAAAGAAATTTAAATATGGAAAAGATATGTTTATGATGTTACTAAAAGAAAATCCATTGCAGATGGGAAATAGGCAGGGCTCAATCAGATGGTAAACTGAATGGAAGAGCATAAATCCAAAATCATTAAAGAAGACAAGAAGATGCCTTCTGGTCAGAGGAAAACTGTCAATAGAACTTCAGCAGCTATACTGCTTAGTCCTTAGATCAAAGTCAATGGACATGGTTTTCTGAAAATTGTAAAGTAGAGCTGCAATAAATAATAATAAAAAGTCATCACTGCAGATATAAAGGTGTAACATAACTTCTTATGCAGAGCTGAAGAGTTAAAAAATGCAAAATAGGAATGTTCTTCACTATCTGCTGGAAGAGAAATTTTTTGAGTGAAGATTGATGCTATGAGTTCTTTTTATGCTTCTTGTGTCTGCTGCCTTCCAGTGTTACATGAGTCTGTGCATTGGTCAGTGAAATGTTAATTTATTTCTGTGAGTTCAAGACTACAAACAACACTACAGTTCACTAATTTTACTAACAAAAGTGATTCCCCATGCCTCCCCCAAACACACAGGTATCACTTTTATGCTTATTAGAAGTGTTTACTTAATTCAAGACAAAACAGGGACTTTTTTTTTTCTTTTATAATGCATCATTTGGCTAAAGCATGCTGGAGTCAATTCTAGAGATGCCTTGTCAAGAAAAGAAAATGTTCACCTTTCTCAGCTGAAAAGTGAACTGGGACTTCTGAGGACATTTTACACAGAGAATAGGTCTATTAACACAGTATTGCTGGGACAAGGTGTTTCAAGACCGTATTTTCAGGTGTGTGTCTCAATATTATGCAGGACAAGATGTCAAAAAAATAATTCCAAAAGTATTGATAGGAAGAATACAGACATCATGTAAGGTTTGAAAAATGTAAGGAAAGCACAAGAAATGTTTTATACTGATCTCAAGAGAATAGCAGCATTGAAGTTGATATCAAACCTTGTTGTCTGGCAAAACAGATTGATCAAATTAAACAAAATATGAGGTAGAAGAATAGAAAAAGTCTGGTCCCAGAACAAAATAAGCAGAACTGCTTACATTGCACAAGAAAAATAAACAAACAAGCCCTTGCCTGTTGCTTTTACTTTTCCAAGACTATCTTCCTATAAATTAAACTGCTGTGTTTATACATATCAATATTCTTCATCAGACATGATAATTGGGCATAGCAATGTCAGTGGGATGACAAACACGAGTCTAAGCAGTTTGCAAGGAAATTATCCATTTAGACATTTCACTACTTGTCTTTATTGTCTAGAACCCTAGAGCCTGGTACAGAGCAGTGTTGAAAAAAAATTTTTAGTAAAAAGCAGGTAGGTCACACTCTGATCTATCAATTTAGAAAACAGCAGGAGGGAAGTATGGGTTGTTCCCTGCTGAGTTTTCTGCACATCAGAAAAACAACACAAGTCTCCAGGATTAGAAACTCATGATAGAAATTTGTGGAATAAATGGGATTACTGTGTATTAATAAGAGGAAGGGCAAAACTCAGAAACTGAATAAACAAGAAGGAATGAGCATTGCTTTTTGCTTATGTCCAGGAGTCATATCCTGATGTTTCCCAGGGAACACCTGTCCTCTTTCAAGCATTTTCCCAGCTCCTAAGACTCTCAAGAAATAGTGAATCTTAAAGGAATGAGTTCCCTCAAATTGATCTGTTAGTTTGCTTGTTTGTTGTAATGGTTAAATACCAGTGAAACTTCCATTAGAAATTATGTTGATAGAATGTTTGATGTTTTAGAGTCTGTGTCATTCAGAGTGCATAGAGGAGCAATTGCTGTGGGGACTATAGACAAAAGGAGGTAGCTTCTTGTCTTCTGATGGCATTTACCACAGTTTTCACTGCCTTTTGCTAGAAAACTTCTCAACTGTCTTATACCAGAAGAAAACTGATGTGTCGAAGCATGTAACTACATAGTCTAATTTATTGCAAAAAGTCTGAAGTTATCCACATAATTATTATCCATTTTCAAGTAAAAAATTCCTGTGCTATCAAAACTTACAGATGGCAAAAGCAGTCTGTCCTACTTGGCCAGTTCTCCTGAGAATGATGTGGGCCATATATCGTGTACCATATATGCCCTATATATATTCAGTACTTTGGAATAAGCTTTTTCATACCCTTCACTTCAGCTGATTGAGCACAAATTCTGTCATAAAATATGGTAATACATAAACTATATGTCCTCCTGTGTTGTATGCAGTTTTTGTATTAAACAGATGTGAAAGTCTAATAAATCTTATGAACATGTCTGGAAAAATAAAATATAGGGTAACTGCACCCCTAGACTGGAGAGTTGTGCTTCAAAAATAGCCCTGGAGGTAGAGTATGGCCCTCAGGCTGAGAGCATTTAATGACTGCAGAGTGGAGTGCAATCCACAGTTTACAAGCTGGATTTGAATTTGAGCTCCTGAGATTGTAGCTATAAAACTAACCACCCTGCTAACAACCCACAGAGACCAGATGGACCTGTAATTAATTGGAAGTGTTTGTGTTCATGTATTTTCAAGGTGTGACTGCTGAAACACATCTATGTATCCGTGCATGTACCTATCTAGATGTATACACACAGTAATGGTTTTTTTTTTACAAGATGGAGCAATTTCTGAAGTTTCACTGAACTTCCATAATAAAGCATCTCTTTCATAAAGTATTTCTTGTTACTTTTTTGGGACACCATGTGAAGTATTAATTAGACCAAAGAGATGATACGCAAGTAACATGATTTTTTTTTTTTCACCTGCTTCTGGGGTCAATTTGCATGGCTATCAGTGAGATGTGTATTCGTGGGAGTCATTGATAAGCAGAGGGGAACAGCAGTGGCTTTTGAATGTGCTAGACCTGCATGAGTGCATCTGCTCAAGCATAGTGTGAAGGAGCAACATGATTGTGTGGCCTCAACTCTGCTCCCAAGAGAATAAGCAAGTTAAAACACTTGTAAGTTATAGAAACCAACTCCAGACATCCATGCTACTGCTTCATGGGCCATGTCCTTTGTAGACAGCTGCTGAATTCAGACAGGTAATCCCCAAAATGATCAATTATAGGCCATTATAGGGGGGGGAATCACTCCCTAGAGTTATCTATTTTTCTAGTCTGAATAAAGGGAAAATTTAGGCAGACTATACTTATGACTTATGGCCTTTTGGTAGGTAATATTGGGTGAGATAAATACAGACTCAAATTGATGTAGTAAAATGGAGTACTCGTTCAGCTCTCACTTATGCTGTCCTGCAGTTTGCCCACTAGCTGAATTTTAAGAAATACATCTACCATTTTTTCTCATTACGTAAAGCTATAAAAACACTGGAGTCAAACAGATCATTTATAATAAATTTTCCTATTGGTTCTAGTTATTTTTGCAATGAAGGACTATAGCAAGTTCCATTTATACATTGTCATTTGCATTGCAATGGATGCTAT